>OY856401.1:1397500-1840000 GCA_963693495.1 Malacosoma neustria | reverse complement strand
TCCTTCATTCGACCTATTCGAATGGAGCTACTTTTTGGACATCTACCGGCCTGGTAGCTTAGTAGTACTGCACTCCAAGTTGGTCTAGCGGTCCTGTATTCGAATCGCATGCACCGCGGGGCAGTTTTTATCGCCTAATGTGCATATTATAACATAATTGCCATGTACCAACGGTGAAGTAAATCATCGTGAGTAAACTGGTAAATAACAGGTATGTGTAACTCACCAATCCGCCTTTGACCTATTTATCTATACTCTATCCACTTTACCAAAAAATAAAAAACAAACAAACAAACCAATGTTTCTCAAACAAAGCTAGAATAAAAACAACATGGCGGGTATAATCCGACCGTAATAATAAAACACTCCTTCCAATCGACAATGGTACGTTGAAAAGTACACTTATAATTACCAGCATATAAAACCAGTAAGAGATTTGGAAACATTATCTTTTTAGGTTCTTTATAATGTAAGTTAGTTATTACAATTTGACGACCTCGGTGGCGTAACGGATAACGCACTTCGGTACGCTTGCGGAGGTCACGGGTTCGATTCCCGTCTCGCGTCTGGGTGTTTATGTATAATATGTATTTATTTAAAAAAAAAAGTATACAAGTAGTATATCAGTTGTCTAGTACCCATAACACAAGTGCTATGCTACTTAGTTTGGGACTAGGTGGCGCTGTGTGAATTTTCACAAAATATTATTATTATTACATTACTATTTCTTTATTTCACAAATTTTTTATATTTTTTACAATATCTTACATTTTTTTTATAAAAACAGTACCATAGTATTACTTTTATATAAAAATCAATAATAAAATATCCTAAAAAATATAAATTATTATTATTATTATTACAATTAATGTTGTAAATATGTAAATTTTATATTATTTATATTCATTATATTTATCATTCATAATTGTAAAAATAAATTATTTTATGTTTTTTTTTTCTAAAAGTAAGGAATAGTAATATAAAAAAATAAGAATATAGGAGATATTTCTAATAAATAATTAAAAGTTGCTATGATAATTTTTATATCGTGTTGATTATTGTAAAATCGACATCCAAAAAAACCTTTTTTACGATTTGTTTACATTTTATTTTTTGGTAAAATGGATAAGGTATACTCTCCAAGTAACAACCCGTCATTACGAGGCTTGAGCAAAAAAATGCAGCTTGGCTTGTAACACTTTCAGGTATAACCGATTGCCGTTGGCGCAGTTGTTGTTGCAACGGGGCGCCGACGTCCACGCGAAGGACAAGGGGTAAGTTGGCTCTTCCCTGACATATGCTGGAGAATTTTTCTTCTCCTTCACTATCTCTATGATTACGCTCTGGGTCCGCTTTCCAACCTTTCCTTCTCCATTTCGCACGGTCTTCGGAATTCCTGGTAGTCAGTCTATTTGCACGCATATCACCACTTACGACGTTAAACCAGCACTTTTTGGGTCTACCCCTCCTGCCGGGCCTAGACATTAATTCCCCACGTGAGTACTCGGTTGCCGCAAAACGTGGCCATGCCACCGTAGGCGACATTCCTGTAATTTATCCGCAATAATAAATAAATATTTTGTGACAATACACACAGCGCCATCTAGTCCCAAACTGAGTAGCATAGCACTTGTGTTATGGGTACTAGACGAAAGGTCGTCAACATGACATTGTTTCTTTTTCATCACTCATCCATACTAGGATGAGGTTTATGGTTACTTGTCTAGTAAAATAAAACTAATGTATCAATGCTACTTATTAAAATTAATACATTGTCTATGGTCCACTGGAAGTAACACGTTTTTTTTAAGAAATTATGGGCCTGCAAACCCCATCTTTGTACGATATGAGGTTTTTCAAAAAAGGCGTCGCTAAATTTCTCGAACTATAGCAGTCCGTTGGCAATGTCCCTGGTGTTGCAAACTTTCATAGACGACGCTTACTTAGCTAGACTAGGTGGTTAATTTAGTTATCATAATTGTCAGGGGCCTGGTGCCCCTCCACAATGCGTGCTCCTACGGCCACTACGAGGTCACGGAGCTGCTGGTGTCTTGTGGGGCGGGCGTCAACGCCGCGGACCTGTGGCGGTTTACGCCGTTGCACGAAGCCGCTGCTAAGGGCAAGGCAGACATCGTCAGGTTGCTGCTGAAGGTATGGAAATTACTCCCTAAATTACGGGGGAGCTACCCCCTAAAAACCTAATACCGGGGATTTTTACCGGGTGCTTTTCTTCTCAATCCAGATGTTAGCGACACGATCTGTTATGTAATTGCAATTGTTGTATTATTCTTAAATAAATGGCAAGGGAAGATGGGCGATGTCATGCGTAGGGGCAGCGGGCAGGGTAGATGCGGGGAACGTGGTAGCAGACTCACGCCTGCGCGCTGTTGGTGAAAAAGGTAGTCGACTCAGGTCCGCGATATGAGCTGCCCCTACGTCGTTTTCCCATTTAAAGTTTTATCGTGTTTCTATCCAACTCCTACACCAGAGATTTAGGTGGGTGGGCAACGCGGAACAGAACATTGAAAGGAGCCTACACTCATGACTTCTTTTATTTCTTATATACTCTATTCAATCTTAGGTTTGCGGAGGAACAGCAGGCATCCTGACGGCCCGTTTAACAGTAAGCAGTTACTCTCACCTATGGATGTTTTTGACGCTAGGGGCTCAGCGAACACACCGCTGTTCCATAGGGGTAACGGAATCTGGGTCTATAATGCCGGAACACAACACAAGGTTATTATGGTTGGCATATTTATAGACCAATTGCCATCCAGACGGGCTTTTGGGGCTCTACCACGTCGCAAGGGTAGTTTTGTTGCCCTTTACGATAGGCCTACAGAGGTTTGAATTCATACTTCGCCCCTGTACGGGGCAAAACTAAACTACCTGCAGTCGGTAGTTTTTAACCGACGAAAGAAAAAGGGAGGAGGTTCTCAATTCGACGCATAACTTTTTACAGTGTAGTCCGATTTAAAAAAAATCTTGTTTTTTATTGGAAAGGGTATACCCCGAAGGTAGTCCCATATGAATTTGAGAAAAAAATTCCAACCTTAAGGATACGAAAACAGAGAATGATTGATTGTTCACTCACTGATTATATCCATGAGCACGCATAACTTTTGACAGAATTGATTTATTTAAGCATGTAGTAATTAGTAGATTATAGCCACAAAAAACTGTATAAAAAACTTTTTAACAAAACCGCCGAAAAAACTGAAAAGCAAAAAATAATATAATAATTAATATAATATAATAATAATTAATTATTCTCAGATACGACGTGTAAGCACACAATTACAGCCGATTCAGGCCGTTTAATCCCGGCTTTTTAGAAAAATTAAATCCTTGGTATCATATTAATCCAGCAAATCGTGGCTGCAGTATTAAAACATGGCGTCCCTTTCTAGCACGGCGCGGATCCCACGAGGCGGAACAGAGACGGCCTGACGCCGTTACAGTTGGTGAGGGCGGGCGATAGCGACACGGCGGACGCTTTGAGAGGAGACGCGGCTCTACTGGACGCAGCGAAGAGGGGAGACCTGGTCAGGGCTAGGTGAGATACATGTTATTGTGAGACAGCAGACACGCTGACGGCCCACTCAATAGTAAGCGGTTATCGTCGCCTATGGATGTTTGCGACGTCACGAGCACCGGCAACAAGCGGCCGGCCGCGTAGGAAATTGGAACCTGGTTCACTTATGCCTAACGTAACTACTTATTTTTTGACTCAAAACGGGACATTGATTTATTCGCGTCAATTAACAGGCAGTCAATGAAAAAATTTAACTTTTTTTTTAAATTATTTATTTAAAAAAAATTAGCTGTTATTAAAAATAAAAAAATATACCTTAAATGTTTATTTATATTTATCAGAGAAACAAATTTGGCGTTAGTATAACTGGCGCTGATTTTAAGTACAAATAAAACTCTTGGCATGTTTTTTTTTATATTTAGTTACCAACATCGCCTTTAGAACTGGAATGTTAAGCTGGGTTTTTTCAGCTGTCCACGATTTGCTCATCGTAGAAAATACTCTTTCCAGTGGAGCATTTGTAGGAGCCAAACATAAAATATATTCAATTAAAATACAAATGTTTTCAAGTTTTTGAAAACGGGACAATTTTCCGTCCCAGAGTTGATTTTAGGGACACCGGGACAGGCAAGTCAAAAAAGGGACGGTCCCGTTCAAAACGGGACGTCTGGTCACGTTACTTATGCCGGAACTCAATACCAGGCACCGTTCCTATCCGTGCAGGGGCGGAGAAATAATACTGATCTCTGCGGCCGTGGTCAGCCTGTCGTAAAAGGTGACAAAACAACCCACCCTAGCTACGTGGTAGGTCCCCAAGCCCATCTGGATGGCGACCACCTTTGGTCTTAAGTGTGCCGCCATAATAACCTTGTGTTGTGTTCCAGCATTAGTGGCCCAAGTTCCTGTGCCCTTATGGAACAGCAGCATGTTTGCGATACCACTGGCATTGCAAACACCGATAGGTGACGGTAACTGCTAAATTCTAATCGGGCCGTCAGTCTTTTTTCTGTCCTACAGCAATAAAAAAAAAAAACAGTTTTTTCGCATGAAAGGCAACTGAGTGTTTGCACTTGCAATTTGCATTGTCTATCATAACATCTTAATTAAGATATGACTCTTCCCTCAGTTTTTGTTTTTTTCTTTGAGGTCTTATTTTATCTACTACACAAGAAAAGAGAAACGTTACGCCGAAATGAAGTTTTACAATTAGATACAACCGGTATTTATTTTTGGATTTTTAATTCGCAGGAAATTGATAACACCGCAGAATGTCAATTGTAGGGACTCACACGGAAGGAATTCGACGCCCCTACATCTCGCTGGTAAGGAGCATAGTAATAATGTTTTCTATGGTATTTTTTTGATCCTTCGAGTATGTCTTTTCTAAACACATATAATTTAAAAAAAAAAACAAAAACAGAACTTAATTACGTCCACCCCAATTTTCAGCGGGTTTAGACGTGAAAACGTAACAGACGTAGTTACTTTCAAATTTATAATATCATTCGGGTTTTCTTCCCACAGTTTGTTTGGGGAGGTTTTGAGGCTTCGAGTTAACAATTTAACCTGGCGTAAAGTCAGCGGAAACCCCCCAGTGACGTGGTCCATGTTGGTGTGACGTCACTGCACCTCTACGTTGGCCCGTCTTGGCTTGGTAGACCAATATTGGCTATCGACGGCCATCAGCGTCTTGTTGGCCTATCTATGGTACATTTATAATATCAGTATGGGTTTCACCAGACTTATATTAATACATATATTCTTTATAACAGAGGTAAAGAGTTAAACTTGTCTATGCCTATAAACGTGGTCGCTAACTATGGGCCTTATGAGAAAGCTCATGGTCGCTCAGAGGACAATGGAGAGGGCTATGCTCGGAGTTTCCCTGCGAGATCGAATCAGAAATGAGGAGATTCGCAGGAGAACCAAAGTCACCGACATAGCCCGGATGATTGCAAAACTGAAGTGGCAATGGGCTGGACACATAGCGCGAAGGACAGATGGCCGTCGCGACAGAAAAGTCCTCGAATGGCGACCGCGTACTGGAAGACGCAATGTTGGTAGGCCCCCCACAAGATGGACCGATGATCTGGTCAAGATCGTCGTGGAGATCTTTGGGGGAGGCCTTTGTCCAACAGTGGGCGTCTTCCGGCTGGGATGATGATGCCTATAAAAAGGAGTCATATGACTCCTCCCCTTTTCTGAACAAAAGATGCATCCATTTATTTTCATAGCTGGCTACAATAATTTGGAAGTGGCGGAAGCCCTACTAGAAGCCGGCGCTGCGGTCTCGGCGCGTGACAAAGGTGGCCTCGTGCCCCTCCACAACGCAGCGTCGTACGGCCACCTGGAACTGGCCGCGTTGCTTCTGAGGGCGGGGACTCCGCCCAACTCGGCGGACAGGTGGGGCTTCACGCCGTTGCACGAGGCCGCGCATAAAGCGAGGACACAATTGTGCGCGTTGTTGGTGAGTCGTGTTTTTAAGTGAAACTTCATTAACACCGTTGTGATTTGATTATTCGATGAAAAGAGACAAACACGTTCATAAATAGAAATATAGCCTGCGAGTAAATGAGCTAGAATACAAGTATACAGTGTTTGCTATAATCTTCGTCTCCTCTTTGTTTGCTCTTTTGTAGCTTTTATACTAACTGAGAATTTTTCGTCGTTATAGTGAGTGGTCGTTAAATGGAGAGAAATACAAGATATTATTTTACTATTCTATATTAATATGTATGTATTTAATAATATAGTCCACATTTTACACACAAACTGCTATCTTCGTGTGATGTTTTTGGAGTGAAACTTCTTTGCGCGCATGAGGGTCAATATATATATATATATATATATATATATATATATATATATATATATATATATATATATATATATATATATATATATATATATATATATATATATATATATATATCTAGCCTCTTTTCGGTAGGGGTAGGCAGAGACCACTTCTTTCCACTTGCTACGATCCTTACATACTTGTTTCGCTTCGTCCACTTTCATTATTCCCTTTATACATGCCCTTCTTTTTAGGGTACTCTTGATCTGGCCTTTTTTCAAGACGTCCCTGATCTGGTCTCGAAACGTCTGCCTAGGTCTACCCCTTTCCAACACTTCCATTCACACTCGCCTCATATACTTTTTTCGTCAATCGTTCTTCATTCATTCTCTCGACATGCCCAAACCATCTCAGCATACCTATCTCAAATTTTGTCACTACATCTTCTTTAATAATAATAATTTTTACTCAGAAAGAAATAAGTTATGGAACATCGATCTGACCAGCCGCTATAGATGTTTAACATCAATAAGCACATTTGATCAAAGACATTTTGTAATCATGAAGACATCATTATTGTGAACCCAAGGACCAAGAAAACCTCCGAGGAAGAGTTTTGGAGACTCAACAACGTGCTAGTGGAGACCAGGAACTTTTGCAGCTTCAGACCTTATGGACTACTTTCCTATTTATTTGCTTTGTATGGTTCTTCGACAATTGTCACCGGTGGTAAAGTTAATATGTTAAAGACAATTCTCCTGCAGTGTGATGACATAGCGTTATCTAGTTGGAAAGCCCCGCACAATCGGGTTGCGAGTCGGACCGGCAATCTGCGCATGCGTTCCCGAGTGCGCCAGGAGTTACAACATGTAGATTGTCAATGTCACGGATTCTTGTTGTCTTTCCTAACTCTATGTCAGCTGTTCATTGTCCACTGCTAGACGTAGGCCAGACGTAAGATTGCGCCACAAAAGGACCGGGTCATCGCTCCATCGGGCTGGGGGGCGTCCGATACTACCCTTTCCTATCTACAGTCAATATGTGTTCTGTGCCACAGCTGGCCCACGGCGCGGATCCTTTCCTCAAGAACCAAGAAGGCCAGACCGCGCTCGACTTGGCCGGGGCCGAGGACGTCCGCTCGCTGCTCCAGGACGCGATGACGTCATCGGCGGGCGATGCTCCTCCCTCCACAGCTCCCCCGCCACCGGCTCCCCTGCCCCCGCCGCAGGTGCCCGTGCTGATGCCTTCGGGGGATACAGTAGCACTCGCCTTACCGGTAAGTAGACAAGCTGGCGGCCCACTTAATCGTAAGCAGTTACCTTCGTCTATGGGATGTTTGCGACGCTAGAGGCACCTGCTTTTGGTACTGGGTCCCCAATTGCGAAATAATACAAGGCTATTATGGCGGCATACTTATAGGCCAAAGGTGGTCGCCATCCAGACGGGCTGGATGCCCTACCGCGTAGCTAGGTTTGTTTTGTCGCCTTTTAAGACAGGCCGACCCCGGTTGCAAGGGTTAGTATTCTTTCTCCGCCCCTGCACGGATATATTATATATGTAAAATCTCCTCTCTGACTTCTCTTAATGCTTCCATCTTTTTTACCAAAAGGCACAATTGACAGGTAACGAGTAAAAACATCGTATACGTCAATCCTCCTTGGTCAAGCGTGGTATACTGGTCGCCCCCTCCAGGCTAAGGCCTGAGCCAGCGGCGTTATAAACTGTTTTTGTGCATCTATGAGCAATAAAATGATCAAGTTGCAATAAGTGACCAAGTTTTTTTGTTCATAAGGTCGTGCCAAGCAACTACTGGGCGGAAGGGTCAAGGGGTAGCTTAGAAGACGCAGCCGGCAGACCCGCCTCGGCTTTGTCCACGTCGGAGTCACTTGCTTTGTCCACGTCGGAGTCACTTCAAACCTTCCTTTCAAGGTAACATCACTAACTGCTTCTCTTTTTTTATAAAATGATTTCCACTTTTTCTCTTTTTTTAGACTATTCTATCCCTTTTATATGTCTTCCCTTCTTCAAAGTAGTACCGATAAATTCTTCCCACAAGCAACCATATGAGACCTGTCACCCAGGCTTTTGATAATCAAGTCAGGCAGCGAGTGTTTGCTATACGACAAACGAGGTTCTAATGTAGAGATTTCCCCTCAGAGTTGGAGAAGGAGAAGGGGAGGAGCCTCTGTAAAAATAAAATTCATATATTTCATAAATTTTACTAGCATGCGACAGTGTCCTGTTTGATGAGGCGTAAAAGATATAAGACTAGCTGACCTAGCAGACGTCGTTCTGCCATACAAAAAAGAAAATGAACTATTTAAAATTTTGAGGTTATGTTCTGATATGCGAAAAATAAAAATTCTATAACTCGATCGCAGCGCCACCTACCGGGTCCAATTGCGAATCTAAACCATTCTCGAATCCACGTGAACACACACAAAAAATTACAACAAAATCGGTCCAGCCGTTTAGGAGGAGTTCAATGATATACACACGCACATAAGAATTTTATATATAAAGATGGTCCTTCGAGCCATATTCGAAATTTTAAAATGTGCTTTGTATTTTATTCGCTGATTATTTCGTAGTTCTAGATATGGTGGTAACTTCAGGTGGTTTTTGGCTTAGTATTTTTTTATTGCTGTAGGACAGCAGACAGGCTGACGGTGCACTTGGAATTTAGCAGTTACCGTCGCCTGTGGGTGCTTGCAACGCCAGTGGCATTACGAACACACTGCTATCCCATAAGGGTACAGGAACTTGGGTCACTAATGACGGAACACAACACAAGGTTACTATGGGGGCACACTTAAGACCAAAGGTGGTCGCCATTCAGACGGGCTTGGTGCCCTAACACGTAGAAAATATATGTAATGATTATTTTTTTTTTGGTAAATGGAAATGCTTGACGCACAAAATGTTATCAATTCCAGCATCGGCCTTGAACAACTGGCGTCCGTGTTGGAGAGGGAACAGATCACAGTGGACATCTTAAGCGAGATGTCTCACGAGGACCTTCGCGCTGTGGGCGTTGCCGCCTACGGGCACAGGCACCGGCTGCTCAAGGCCGCCAAGCATCAGGCGCAGGCTGCTAACGGTGAATATGCTAATCTATAAATTTTTTCACCCCTTCATCCAAACTCCAAAATCAAGGTCAGTGCGAGTGTTGATCATGTTGAGGATGATTGCCACAAATAGAAGATACTTCTTGTGTACTTGAGTTTATCTATACATCTATACAAATAAATAAAATTGGAGGGTCTGTTTGTAATATTAAAATAACAGCTATTTACTAAGTGCATTCGGACATATACACGGTACATATACCAAAACAACATTTTTTACAATCTTTGTCTGTCTGTCTTTCTGTCTGTTTGTTCCGGCTAATCTCTGAAATGGCTGCACCGATTTTGACGGGACTTTCATTGGCAGATAGCTGATGCATCAATGAGTAACTTAGGCTATTTTGTTAAAAATGATAAGTTTCGCAAATTTTATACTCCAATTTAAGTTGACCTCAGATTTATATCATCAATCATATGAAATAGGGTTCAGCTTAGGCTGGACTTTTAGGTTCAAACGTACGTATTCCGGAGGCGCATGGCGTAACAGTTGCAATCGATAATACTGACTGTTTGCATATTTCATTTACAGTTTAAGGATTATAGGGTTTGTAATCCAAAATAAACCATAAGATATCTATATCCAAAAAAATTCTACCCAAAGTCACTATTCCACGCGGACGGAGTCGCGGGCACAGCTAGTTGATGATGAAAACGTTGGTTTTACAATATTCACTTGCTTTGGACTTTACATTTTTTATAACAACGCAGAGAGCGTTCTCTTGTATATCATGCGTAGTGGAGTCTTGTGATAATAATGGCGTCCGCCGGAGCCCGCTCCTATTGGTCGACGCTAGTGATGTGACCATATTGTAGTGATGTAGGTTACAATCGGTAACAGCGAGTTTTTTTGGCCTCTTGAAGGTCTTTCACCAATTTCTCACATTAATATACAGTTCATTGTTCTTTTTTTTTCATCGCCCGCTTTTATAGTGCACTCTTAGTCCAGCTGGGGACCCACTTCTCTTTATTGCTGAGGGCCAGCAGACAGGCTGACGGCCCACTTAATAGTAACCGATTACCGTCGCGTATGCATGTTTGTAACGCTAGGGGCGAACCGCTAACACGCTGCTGTCCGCGTACGAGAACTGGAACCCAGGTCACTAAGCCTGAACACAAGGTTATTAGGCCTGGAATACACATGCTACGTAGTATCATATAAGCATGCTAATTTCGAGCAGATGCTACTTAATAGCATACAATTAGCACGTGTATACGAAAAGAGCGCGCTTGTGAACAAGCACGCTACTAAATCGCAAGCCGGTCTATTTTTCGCGTGCTAGTTAGCACACGGTGTGTGGCGCGGGGAGCAAGGGACAAAACTTTAAATTTTTTATATTTCATTACCGAAATTATATGTGTTTATGGAATGTACGCTCACCACAATACTAAAATAAATTTCGAAAGAAAATGCATACCAAAGTTTATATTTATGAAACTAATAATATAACTGAATTTAATTAATTCCGCTAAGAAACGTTCATTTTGAATGTTGAATATGAGCATGTGTATCTCACACGTGCTAGAAAGAAGCATGCTTCTGAGGTATGTGCTCTCATGAGCAAATGTACACACTTGGACAGCATGCTATAAATGAGCATGCTATCTAGTAGCAAACAAGCATGCTTTTCTAGTAGCATGTGTATTCCAGGCCTTATGACTTGTGACTATGTTTCATCACTTTTTTTTCATCTCATTTGACGAATCTTGGTAGAGTGGTATGGAGGCACCACGCTGATAGAAGTCACAACCACCCCCGACGGGGAGTGCGGGGAGAGCGAGTACGCGATAGTCGAGAGGGAGATGCAGGCGTCGATAAGGGCGCACCGGGACCACGCCGGCGGGCAGTTCTCCCACTACAACGTTGTTAGAGTGAGTGTGACGTCTTTTCAGGTTTAGCAAGATTCAAAAGCTCCTATCGTATTCACTTCCTGGCTTGGTACATGTTACAACAGTCGCATGACGGCAGAAGTCGAACCGATGAGATGGGTGGGAGAGATAGAACACGGATAGAAGGGTAATTTCTATCCGTGCAAGGGCGGAGAAAGAATACTGATCTCTGCGGCCGGGGTTGGCCTGTCGTAAAAGCCTAGCTACGTGGTAGGGCCTCAAGCCCGTCTAGATAACAAACACCTTTGGTCTTAAGTAACTTTGTGTTGTGTTCAGTTACCGTCCCTTGTGGATGTTTTCGACGCCAGGGGCACCACGATCATGCTGCCGTCTGCATAGGGGAACTGGAAGACATATTATGTTTAATATTACGTTACAAAATTTAAGACCACCTTTAAGCGGAATTTTAGGCTCCGTATACAATGAGTTTAAGGCAACTTTTTAGATACAAAAACTAGTGAACGGCCGCCTATGGGAGAGATATCAGCATAGACGGCGGGAGGTGAACGAGGAGGCGGGCGCGCCCAACGAGAGGATGCTCTTCCACGGCTCGCCCTTCATCAACGCGATCGTGCAGAAGGGCTTCGATGAGAGGCACGCTTACATCGGTGAGTTCAACATCCAAGTGGTTAATCCCAGTT
This sequence comes from Malacosoma neustria, assembly GCA_963693495.1. Classification (NCBI taxonomy): domain Eukaryota; kingdom Metazoa; phylum Arthropoda; class Insecta; order Lepidoptera; family Lasiocampidae; genus Malacosoma; species Malacosoma neustria. The sequence continues at coordinate 1,828,012 of OY856401.1, read as the reverse complement.
GCAGGTTTCGCCCGCCCGCCCTATACCTAGATCCCGCCCAAAATGCACCTGAAGGCGTTGGTTGGGCAGTAGAAGCACAATGGGGCGGTCGCGTCTGAGAATTTGTGTAATATGTATTTAGTATTTGCAAAAGAGTAGTATATTAGTTGTGTGCTTGGCACTAGATGGTGCTCTCGCAGTATCTCAATGGTGATTTCGCAGGGGGTATGTTCGGCGCCGGCATATACTTCGCCGAGCACTCGTCGAAGAGCAACCAGTACGTGTACGGGTTCGGCGGGGGCTCCGGGTGCCCTGTGCACAAGGACAGGAGCTGCTACCTGTGTCATCGGTAAGCGGATTTTACCGTTTTGATATTCTCTTTTTTTTTTTCGAAAAGGTTGTCTGCAATGGATATCTACCAGGAATATCTAAGAACTACAAATAGGTGAAGAATAGGTCGATAAGCGGAATCTGGACACACACACTGATATAGACACATGGACACACACACACAAACACTGACACACAAACGCTGTCACACAAACACTGGCACACATACACTGACACAGACTCACATACGAAATGAGAGAGAGACGCAGACACACGTATACTGGAAGATTAGTGAATCAATTAGCCTGATGTTTCATCGACTTTTGCGTGATTTCAGACAAATGCTGCTCTGCCGCGTGACCCTGGGCCGCGCCTTCCAGCTGATGAGCGCTATGAAGATGGCGCACGCGCCGCCTGGACACCATTCCGTGGCGGGCAGACCCAGCCAGGGTGGGCTGTGCTTCCCCGAATACGTGGTCTATAGAGGCGAGCAGGTAAGTTGCCGGTCACCATCCTCCACTGCATATAGTATATTTTTTTCGTGCAGGGGAGGATTAAGAATGAAATGAATGAAGACTTACTCCTATTGTCGAGATCGCCATGTCGTAAAAGACGACTAAACAATCCTAACTAGGTAGGGTTCCAAGGCTTGTCAGGATTGCAACCACCACTGGACTAAAGGTAACCTTTTATTGTGTTTCGGCATTAGTGACCAAGATTCCTGTACCTATCTGTTGTTGTTGCTATCCGTGCAGGGTCGGAGCAAGAATACCGACCTCTGCGGCCGGGGTCGGCCTGTCGTAAAAGGCGACAAAACAAAACAACCACTGGATGGCGACCACCTTTGGTTTTAAGTATATCGCCATAATAACCCTGTGTTGTGTTCCAGCATTAGTGACCCAAGTTCCTGTACCCTTATATGGCAGCAGTGTGTTCGCGATGCCACTGACGTTGCAAACACCCATAGGCGACAGTAACTGCCAAATTCTAAGCGGGACATCAGCTTGTCTGCTGTCCCACACCAATAAAAAAAACATAATTATCAAACAATATTGGTAAGAAGGTTTCTTCGTGGTGTTTTTCCTCTCATGGCAATCATGCCATATGCGGTTCATGCCGTTGTGGGATTTGAAATATGTTCAGTTAAGACTAGTCTCAGAGTGTGAGTAGTGACTTGTTAAAGGCAAATGAAAGGAAACGAAGGACATGACAGGACAAATTTATCCACATCTACTTTGTCTATTTCCTAGCGAGCAAAGAGAAGTTTCACAGAAGGGTTCTGATGCAAAAAGACGAAGTCTGATATTCAGAAATTAAGCCTTTTCACTCTACTCGACAGCGAACCTCCCTCGAAGTGTAACGCTTGAAAAAGGGACGAGTATAGTAAGGCTGTGAATCCGGCTCGAAGGATCATTTTTTTTATTTTGACTGGATTTTGAGACGTTGCCTATTACTTTTTTTTTCTTAAATAAAACCGCGCTAAATGGATGCTTGTATTGTTCACAAAGGAACCAGTAAACTAAGTCCATCAATGTATACAACACTCTAATCCATCACAAAAATTACATACACAATACTAATTATTATATGAAAAGATATAGTCCCTAAGTAAATAGCATAGTACTTGTGTTATGGATACTAGACAACTGATATACTACATGTATACTTTTGTAAATAAATACATATATTATACATAATATAAACACCTAGACGCGAGATGGGAATAGAACCGTTAAAACAGAGATGGTCTAGATGATGATCTTGGATTCAATTTTTTTTTCAGGCGTATCCGGAATACTTAATCACTTATCAAATAGTAAGCGGAGAGAGCAACTCTGGGACTGTGTAAACATAGTTGCCCACACTTGGGTGTAAGTGTGAAATTAGTCTTGCCCACTGTTGGGCTTGGTTGTAAATGTTATATTTATGGTTATTATAGTATTAACGGTGAAAAGAATTGCCCACTGTTGGGCATGGGTTAAAGCTTTTTTGCCCAAATCAAAATCAATTGTCTAAATATATTTGGTTTAATTAATTGATTGTGTGAGTATTTTGGTAATATTCCCACTGTTGGGCATATTTTATTCATTTTAATTGTTTTATGTTGAGTTGAAAATGAATAAGACATTATAGTTATGTTTTATAAACAATTTGAAATGATAATAAATTATCTCACTGTTGGGCATACATGTATTATAATAAAAAACAATAAATCAATGAACTATTTATGTTAATAATGAATGACATTTTTTAAGACGGCTTGTCGTAAAAGGCGACAAAACAACCCTAGCTTCGTGGTAAGGTCCCAAGCCCACCTGAATGGTGACCACCTTTGGTCTTAAGTATGCCGCCATAATAACCTTGTGTTGTGTTCCGGCATTAGTGACCCAAGTTCCTGTGTACCCTTATGGGACAGCAGCGTGTTCGCGATGCCACTGGCGTTGCAAACACCCATAGGCGACGGTAACTGCTAAATTCTAAGCGTCCCACAGCAATAAAAAAAATCCATTCATTTTTTTAGTCTATCTCGACTCCTGTAATTATAGATATATGGCATTATTTTCGCATTACATGGTCAAACCACGTTACTCGCTTGACTTTATCCATCTCCAAGAATCAAAGTATTATACGTGAAAACAGCAACTACATTTTTTTATAGCTAGAGTTCAGCAGACAGGCAGACGGCCCACCCTGGCAGGTGGTCAACGTCGCATATGGACGTTTGCGACACCAGAGGCATTACCAACGCGCTGCCGGCCTCGAAGAAATTTTATAACGCCTCTTTTGAAGAACCGTGCTGAGAAAACCTCAGCCGGAAGCTCATTCCAGATCCTGAGAGTACGCAACATGAACGTTCTTGAGAACCGTTTCGTACAACGTTCAAAACAAAGACAAATAAAAATACTGGAACAATTCAGTCTGCACCAACTAGTCCCAAAGTAGCGTAGCACTTGTGTTATGGGTACTATACAACTGATGAATTATATAAATACCCGAACGCTGGACGGGAATCGAACCCGTAACTTTATGTACCCGATGTGGGTTGGCCCGAATATGCACATGTGGGTTTTGAACCCAATACCCCTAGATTGGTCTCGAATGGATTATCTGAGATCCTAAGCATAGAGGTCATAGACCTCTGAGGGGGGGCACTTTTGATCAGCATGCGACTTCTCAGCATATGCGGGCGGGAACCTTCCATCTTCTTCCATCCAGTCATTTTTACTTCTCCCAAAGAAAGTGGTGGGTGACATTTTCAATTATATTATTAATAGTATTAATGAATTGTAAGTATTATTAGATATCAATAAAATTGCCTTTTCGAATTATTTTGCTTAAAATAAACGTATTTTCAGCTATGTAATTGTTTTATTCATCATCTCAGCGTTCAATCCCGGTTGCAGCCCAACGCTTCGGCGCCCGGGGTCCGCTTTCCGACTTTTTCTTCTCCACTTCGCACGGTCTACAGCATCCCTGGTAGTGAGCCCATTGGCACGCATATCACCCCTTACGACGTCAAGCCAGCACTTTTTGGGTCTACCCCTCCTGCTGGGGCCCGGCGGAGGCGGCATGGCCAGACATTTGTTTCCCACGTAAGCATCCGGTTGCCGTACTAACGGAGCCGACACTCCTGCAGTTTATCCGCAATGTCACGGACATGAAGACTGCCGCGAATGCGGGAGTTCCTAACGTGGTCCTTCCGCGTCACTCCACACATCCACCGCAGCATATTCATCTCCGTGACACGCAATTCTTGCTTGTGTCTTGCTATAATAAATAATACACATTCCGTGCTTGGACTAAAAATTTCACTTCTGCCACATTTATTTTAAATTGTGTAAGACTTCGGAACCCTATCTCTTATGGCGTACTGTTCGCCCTGGTGCTCCAGGACTCTCGAAACAGATGTAAGGCACTGTTTTTGGTTTGGGATCTCAGACAGCAGGGCAGCCTAAGGCCAGATGCACAAAACTGAATTGATAGTGTTTTCTGTATTATTGTATAGGAAACCTACTGAAATCTCGCTATTTTTTTATTGTTGAGATAGATATGCTGACGGCTCACATATTAGCAAGTTAACGTCGCCTACAAATGTTTACGACGCCAAAGGCATCGAACTTTCGCTGTCCGCGGGAATTAGACGTTATTATGGCATGCTTATAGACCAGGGGTGGTTGCCATCCAGACGGGCTTGGGTCCTATCACCTAGGTAAGTTTGTTTTGTCGCCTTTTATGACGAGCCGACCCAAATCGCAGGGGTCAGTCAATATACTAACTCTGCCCCTGCACAGAAAAAATACAGTCTTGCAGCGAGAACTAAAAAAAATTAATACTACAATAAAAAAAGGCTTTTATTTTAGAATTTATCAATATGTAATAATAAATTAACAAAAAATTATAAAAGAATTGGGTATATGAAAAAAAATTATTGATTTCTTTATGTATTTTAAAACTTTATTATTAATAGATAATATTGATATTTAATGGAAAAAACTTAAAAAGTTTCTTTTTTTCAATTAATTATAAACAATTAAAAATTGATAAATTTAAATAAAAATCACGTGACTATAAACGCACCATAATTGGTCACCATAGTTGTGACGTCATAATGTTATAGCTATTCAATAACAGTACAGCGTTAAAGGCTATTTATTACACGTGACTAGACAATAATATTGAAAATTTATTGCTAAAATACGAGTTGTTAGTTCCGATTAGCTTTGTGTGATAAAGGATTTATTAAGGCAAAGTTTGATAATATTCCTGATGTTGATATATTTATGATAACCAATTTTTTTTAAAAAGACGTTCGGTTTAATTCTGCTGAAGTTCGAGGTGCCAAGGCATCAAGGTAAGTCTGTTAAAAAATAATACAATAAATGATAATATTTAAGTATTTATTATATTATTTTGTTTTGGGATTATCACGGTGCACTGTTTGAAACCATTTATTTCGACATTTGTCATCTTGGGGAACATTTAAAAACATTTTGTCAGGAGTTGTTTTTGTAGTATTCGTATATAATGGTACAAAAAAGAACGATAACTTTTTAGGTTCGACATTTTTAATATAAATTTAAATATTTAACAATGACAACCAAATTAAATAGATCAAAACACTGTATTTATTATTTTTCTATCAACTGCAATGAGTGAAAACTAACATTATGACGTCACACACGCGCTTGGGTTTGTTCGGGAGTTGTCGGCGTGTCTTCGGTACTGGATTCAAAAATTAATTTTTATTTTGAAATAACTTGAATTATTGCGAAAAAAAATAAAAATAAATAGTTTTGTTATAAAACTTAAATAATATGATCCTTTCATTTATCACAAAAAAATTTTTTTTAAATACCCAATTGTCAAAAACAAGTTATTTTTTTAATGAATATTTATGGCATAATTGCAGGACTTAATAGTACACGGTTACCGTCGCCCATGGATGTTCGCAACTCTAGGATCATGGGTCGCTAATACCGGAACACAACACAAGGTTATTATGGCGGCATACTGGTAGACCAAGGGTGGCTGCCATCCAGACGGGCTTTGGGCCCTACCACGTAACTATTTCGTTGCCTTTTACGATAGGTCAATCGACCCCGGCCAGGTTAGTATTCTTACTCCACCCCTGCACGGAAAAGAATTAAAGCTAATAGACTAATGAGTAACTAGATATTACTTATGAGTTAATAGACCATTATATCTGTGAGTGCGACACTTAAATACACGGATTAAGCTCCCCAGTCATGTTGACATGGGAACAGCTGACTTTTTGCCCAGTGGGCACGGCGATCCTGAACAACTTCCCTAAAGGCATGCACACACACACTTTAAACTGTCCTGTAGGTGCTTTATCAGTATGATTTATGGGTAACGCAATCGGTAAATACCGAACATCGATAAAGACGCCATCTTTGCCGCTCAACACTACGGACCCGTTAACGGATTTCAAGTGAATATCTTGGTCGGCTGACCAGAACAGCTCTTTCGCCTCCAAATGCGTGCCCTCCGCGCCGCGGAGGTATGCGGAGGCCTCCGAGCGGAGGGTCAGGTCCTCGTCCACGGGGGATGATATGCGCTTTGTTAAGACTTGCTGTAAAAAAAATATTATTGTAGGAGACAAGAGTTTTTTAAATACTTTCAACAGACAGGCAAGCGGCTCGCCTGGTGCCGCCGATAGGTGACGGCGATCACCTGATAAACGTTGCCTATGGATGTTTGCAGTACCAAGGTAGCAAATTTATCAGTTAAGTAGTACCGTCAACACATGTGCTATACAACTTAGGGCCACAGCACACTAGCTACTTTAGCATCGACGATCGGCGATTTTGCGACTGCATCGATGCTGCATCGCGTTTTAGCGACTTTCTGCGTTCGAACGCGGTATCGAAAACGCGCGTTTTAGCGACTGCTCAGATGCCGGATCGCGTCGGCTGTAGTGTTGTCTATAATTTTCCGATTTGTAACTTTGATTACTCATGTCTGTGATTTGCAATGATATTGCAGTATCCTGTAATCTGTGGTTTTGTTTGTAAATAAAAAAAATATTACACTACCCTTTTAAATCTGTAGTTACTATTGTTGATCGAAGGTAGCAGTAACACAATTCAGTAGCAGTATAAAAAAATCTATGCTATTAAAACTATGCTATATGCTAGGAGGTTAAAATTACGCTATTTCGGGCCTACTGCCAATCGTTCTACTCGGCTGGCTTGTGGGTGAGCTTTTCGCGGCGGACTGTCAACGCTCTGCGCGTGCAGTACAACAATACTTTCAGAATGCTGTTGGGGTGTTTGCGGAGGCGCGAACAGATGGTTCCAAGGCCATCATACGCAAGAAGACCGCCTCCCTACTGCAGCGCCTGCGGGGCAGCACCAACGGCCTTCTGAAAGCCATTGCTGCCAGGTTTGACTGCCCCATCCCAAATCACTGGGTAGGGGTAGCAATTGAAAAATTTTAATCTTATTATAAAATGTTAATAACAATACTAACATAATTGTAAGTGAAAAATTGTTACTAATCCATTAACAAACTATGGACTTTGTCCGAAATAAATTATTATTATTATAAAACACATACACATTTTTTTGCAAATTGGCAAACTATCCTTAAGTTACATACTTTTTCAGTATTAAAGTATACCTATCAATAGTAGGTATGGTCTTTTATAAAAATAACCATCGATATAGTATCCCTAGTTTTATTTTTTACCAGACTGATAGTCTGGCAACACTAGTCGGCTGAAGGAGACGTGAAGAGGAGGGGGTGACGGGGTGAGTCGGGGTGTTCTATTCTAGTGCAGTCGCTCGCGCAGCGCGCTGGAGTTGGACGTTTGTTTTGTATGTATTTGTAGATCGTTTAATTGCCGCTTGTGTCTCTCGCCATGAGTTTTGACACGGAGCAGTTTATTGTCGAAGTAGAAAAACGCCCTGCAATATGGGATCCACGTTTAACGTGATATAGGTAGTATGCTTTCATCTCTTTGTAATATATGAAATAATGAATGATGCTCTTCAAAAGTAAAACGTGAACTGGTTATTGGATGTAACCAGTACCGTCATCGGCGCGATTGATGTTTTCGCTTTATCAATAAAGCAAGCTGCAGTGCAGCTTCATCATAATCGTCAAAATCTAGCGCAATACTATCCATACTAATATTATAAATGCGAAAGTAACTCTGTCTGTCTGTCTGTCTGTTCCTCTTTCACGCCTAAACGGCTGAACGGATTTTGATGAAATTTGGTATGGTGATAGATGATAACCTAGAAATGGTCATAGGCTATAAATAATCACGCCATCGTTCTTAGGGGGTAGGCAGTAGGCAGATAACTAAATTGAGTTAGTGATTTTTTGTGCTTATCCGGTATCTATGAGAATCGGCCAACATCTATTTTTCATCCCCCTAAATGTTAGGGGTAGTCCACCCCTAAATTTTATTTTTTATTTTTTGACATTTTATTATTTTTATGGCAGAACAACGTTTGCCGGGTCAGCTAGTACTTAATAAGAGTCAAGTCGTGTTCGGAAGACGCCAAATCAATGCCACCGGTATCCGAATCTGTGCGGATAGTAGCGTTCAGCTGCTGTGTCGCGCTTCTAAAAAGCGACTCAATCTCCGCGTATGGCGTTTTCAAGTGTGCGGTGTGTAGCGTTCGGTCGCCGTATTTAGCTTCTAAAAAGCGACTAGTCGCCGATCGTCGATGCTAAAAGTAGCTAGTGTGGTGTGGCTCTTAGTTTCCAACTAGATGGCGTTATATAAAATGTCCCAACCCGGTGAACACAGATACGTAATTATGACATCACCATGATATCAAGCAGTCAGATTGACGTAGGATTTGAGTCACAGGTGACTCATTATTTCATACCTCCTGACGTCAGGAGGTTACTGTGTCTATATCAGTATGATGTCATAGTTACTTTTAGTTTGTAGTGGAGGGACGGCGAATATTGTCGAAACATGTATTCTATTTGTTTATCTCCTATATACTTGCTTGTGTTTTATGATAATTGTTGTGTATTCGTCATTCATTCATTTGATCATCAATAAAATATCTTTCTTTCTTTCATAAAGTGCTACTTATTTATGTACTATATTTATTTATTTATATTAAATACCTTCGCCTGTATATTATTGACACCATCGGGTATGTTGAGCTCCGGTGCTGCTGTGCTGAAAACCACCTCCCCCGTTTCAGGGTCCACCAGCTCCAAAGCTTGGATGCCTCTGATGAAGATACCGGACGCATTCACCAGGAGTTTCGTGTCTGAACGAGACAGTCTGCAATTTAAATAATTCATACATAAAGCTTTTTTTTTATTGCTGTAGGACTGCAGACAGACTGGCGGCATACTTAATAGTAAGCAGTTACCGTCGCATATGGATGTTAGCGACGCTAGAGGTTGCTGTCCCATAGAGGTACAGGAATAAGTAGTATAAAGAATAAGAATAATAAGAATATTTTTATTTATGACACATATGCGTGTCAATTTTCCAATAAATATACCTTTCAGTTCTACCAACTATAGGCAAAATGCATTCCTAGTGCGAGCAAGTAACTATTTAAATAATGTCAGTAAGCAGCATAATGTTGACCCATTTGGGATCAGTATTTCGGGAGCCAAGAGGTGTCTAAGTAATAAATTTTTCTGTGACTAGTTCTATAGTGTAATGCAGATTTGCATATCTGCGTGTTAGTTATTCAAGATATTATTCGTGAAAACCTGTAATTGGCTGTCTGATAATAATTTCAAGTATTTTTTCATGTGTATTAGCTGTAGGTTTTCCATCATTAAATAAATAAATAAATAAATATCATTATACAAAATACACAAATGTTAAATTTTGACATATTATAATAAAATAGTAATAGTTGATGAAGTCCTAAACGGGTCCTAGCTCAGTATATGCTGGTTTTGTATAAAACCAACGCTGGTCTTCCGCTAGGCCCACGGAGTGACATTTATACCATATATATAATAATAGTAATATGACCACACATTGTATTAATTGACAAAGCCAACACATCTGCCTTTATCGTATACATGGTTGTACCGAACAATTAGAGAATTACATTACTAAAAAAATGTAAAAATCGTATCTCTTCCGTATATCCGTATATCTATGTATATTAGGGTGTCCGTTATTTACCAAGTTGGCTATTTCGACTTGGGTATCGTCAAAATCGTTTCTTTTTGACCTAATAACAATTCCAGAAACAAAAAAAAAATTACGATACCGTTTAACCCTGCCTAAATAACGATACTTTTAATTATTTACCCATTTAATTAACATGGGATTTTTTGCACTTTTTAGCAAATAATTTTTATTTCGCTCATTATACTCTTTAACTTACCAACAATGCTCAATTCTGCTTCTATTATGATCCCTTTAGACGGAGAAATTTTCATATTGGCGCAATAAATTTATCACGTAAACTTTGGAAAGGTCAAAATTTATTTTTATTGATTTTTTTGGTTATTTTGCTTAAACTACTTACTAATTAATTTTTATTCTAAATTGATACGTGATAAATTGGATATCAATATAGCGGTTAAAAACAGACAGTTTCACGATTACATATATATACATAAATGTAGTGAGAACATGATAAGCGTTAGTGTTGTAGGGACAGTATTATATAACAATAATATAGAAACACAGTTAACTGAAAGGTTACAAAATTTCTAAAGAGCACTTGTATCCAACGCAAGATCTGCCTGTCTCCCCTGATGGTCATACAGGAATGCTTTTAATTTTACTCTGAAGGTGTGCATTGAATGTTGGCTAAAGTTGGTGAAAGTTATTATTAGTGGATGAAACCCGTACAATGTGACCAGCTCAGGAGGAATGCACGTCTTCGAAACACCACACTTGGTCACAGAGAGAAGGTGAAGGGAAATCTCGTGCTTTATCGAGCTATTTTCAAATATGAGGCGCAGCGTTTAATGCTCTACTATTAATAAACACAAGTATGAGCTAAATAATTTTTTACTTTCTTTTTGAGATGTAGGACAGCAGACAGGCTGACGGTAGGAAGAACTTACTACTATGGTGCTAAAGACCAAAAAAGTCGAAAAGCAGATCCGTACATAAGTGGAAGTTTGGATTGTAACTGGGATTTAACGCTAAGTGATGATATAACGCCAAGTTGATGATGGTATAAATGTCACTCCGTGGGTCTAGCGGAAGACCAGCGTTGGTTTCATACAAAACCAGCATATGCTGAGCTAGGACCCATTTAGGACTTCATCAACTATTTTATTTTATGTCAAAATTTAACATTTATGTATTTTGTATAATAATATGTGTACTAAATAAAAATATTCTATTCTATATTAATAATTCCACTATAGTCTACTCCGTGCAGCGGCGGAGTGATACTAATTTATGCAGCCCGGGTTGACTGTCGTAAAAGGCGACAATGTCCCAAGCCCGTCTGGATGGCGACCACGTTTAGTTTTAAGTATGCCGCCATAGTAACTTTGTGTTCCTGTAGCTTATGGGACAGTAGCGTGTTCGCGATGCCACTGGCGTTCTAAGCGCGCCGTCAGCCTGTCTGCTGTCCTACAGTAATAAAAAAATACAAAAATAACAATAAATACTCTACTCCTCAACTCGGGTGGTCTTCTTGGGGAGTTAGACCAATTCCCTCTAGCAGCTGCTGGAGATGAGCAGCTGTGGGTAGACCACACTGGCGTGAGTTGGAGGAGGCTTTTGCCAATTCCTGGATGGACGGCCATCGCCTCCTTTTGCAAGGCAGTCATGTCCACAAAGGAAGCGGTGGAGCGGGAGCCACCCACCACACTCCCCTCCCGCCAACGCAGGCCACGTCGTCGGCGCCTGAGGGCCAGCAACGACCTCCGGCCGCCGTAGAAAGATGCCGCGGGCGGCCCTTCGGGGGAGGATCCGCTGGCCGCACTATTGCCGCGAGGGAGAGGGCCACGTGCTGTTCCGCGGCCCTCATCAACTCCTAGAGTTACTACAGAAAAGTGCCGGGGGAACGAAACTCTGATCTCCTGGCGCGAACATCATTTCAGAAGAGGCCCGCCTTGAGACAAAGGGCGGACCGTCGCCAGCCCGGGCCACGAGATCGGCAGGCCACATATCCGTAGGCCCGGGCGTAGGCGATAGGAGAACAGCGGGGTTTTTTAGTGGGTAGTCGGATGGCCGAACACCTTTCCCGGAGTCCCACATATCCCTCGGTCCCCCTGGGCCGGGGGAACTCGTCAAGAGAGGGATTTACTTCGAGACTAAAAAAAGGCCTTTGCCAATAGATACTTCGAAATTAGAGATGTAATCTAAATAATTGAAAGAGGAAACTACAACTTCGGAATAAGTATTATTATGCACATTAAGCATGAATAACTGCCTAAGCGATGTTATCCACTGTGGGATTCGAACTCTGTTCGATCCTCGTTTATAGGGTACTTGAGATCTCACCTCCTGATTATTGTTATCTACCCTCACTTTCGGTGAGGTGGTGGGTAGTATCGCGTGAGCCTCTAAACGCGCCGGATAGTCGATATTCGACCTCCCTGGAGACCACTCCCTGCGTCATGCGCAATTAGCTTTAATTACTCCAAACTTAAACTGTTTGCGACATGACAGGCTGATGCCGTGCAACGGTACCTCCGCGAGCGGACCTGAACCGAACCGGGAAGGGGTGGAATCAAGGTCAGTGCGAATTTCTTTGCCCACTGCAAGGCATCACATATCGCTCTAACTACCGCTCCTCTCCTTCTCCTCTCTTATACAGTCCATTGCTCTCGAGCTATCCCTCTTATCCCTGTACGATACACTCTCGTTCCGTGACCGGCATCGTACAACCCTTTTTTTGGTGATCCTTCGAGCCGGATATGAACCCATCTCAACTACCCTTTATTTTTATTTTTTTATAGCTAGAGTTCAGCAGACAGGCAAACGGTCCCCCCTGGGTGGTGGTCACCATCGGCTATGGATGGTTGCAACATTAGAGGCATAACCAACCCTCTGCTGGCTTTAAAGAAGTTTTATAACGCCTTTTTTGAAGAACCTCATATCGTACCGTGTTGAGAAAACCTCAGCCGGAAGCTCATTCCAGATCCTGAGAGTACGCAACATGAACGTTGTTGAGAACCGTTTTGTACAAGAAAAAAGAGGCTCCAAGAAATGGGGATGAACACCCAGCCGACGGCGGGCAGTGCGGTGGTAGAAAGATGACGACGGCACCATTCTAAATAGCTCCTCAGAACATTCCCCGTTGTAGACGGTAGAATATGCAAAGAGACGCAGTCTCTCCGAAGTCCAAGCGTGTCAAGACTGTCTATGAGTATGGGATCGTCGACAACACGAACTACGCGCCGTTGGATGTAGTCTAGGGGGTTGAGCTGACAGGCGGGTGCTCCAGCCCATAAATGTGAGCAGTACTCCATATGCGGCCTGACCTGTGCTTTGTATAGCACAAGCTGTTGCCTTGGAGGTAAATACTGCTTAATTAGACCGGTTTAGCATCCCCAGCTTTTTGGAGGCAAGCTTAGCTTTGTCCTCCAATTGTCCCCTAACTGCACATCATTCGTGATGTCGACACCAAGGATCCCAATACAGCTTGAGATGGAAAGACGAGTTCCTTAGAACTGTGACGCAGATGCGAACGGGGTTTTCTTGGCAGAGAATACGCAGACTTGCGTCTTCGAGGAGTTGTATTGGACAACGTAAAACAGGTTATTATTATTACTTTAGATTGGTTTCCGAGATCATCAGCTTGTCTGCGTTTCGACAGCATCAAAAACAGCTAACTAACCTTCTGTCCTTAAAAATGACACCTACGGGAGCTCGAAATAAACTTATGCTATGACATAAGTGACCCCAGATTCGAGTTCCCATATGCAGAAGTCAGGGTGTTGGCAGTGTCTCTGGCATCATAAACATCCATAGGCCATGGTAACTGCTTACTAGTATGGTATAAACCTTTCTACTCTTCTTCAGCGATAAAAAAGACAATTCACCTGGTCTGCAAATTAACGAGCACAGATCCATTTTCGCTGGAGATGCTCATTGGTACATCGCTGAAGCTCTCAATCAATCCATCCTTCTTGAAGAGATGCTCCAAATATGTGTTGCCAAAGAATTTGATCGCGTTATGCTCTGGTAGGAATTCCATGCTCTCCATACCTGGGTATGACACGAGGAGTAAGCGTGTTAATACTCGTTCATTTTCACGACAAAAATTAGACTATACCCTTCTCCAAGGTCCAATCTATGACTTTATCGAAATTCATCAAAATTGGTTCTGTGTTTTAGGCGTGAAAACGTAACAGACAGACAGAGTCACTTTAGAATTTATAATATTAGTAAGGATTCACTTTGGAGGTACACTACGCCAAGTGCTGGTAGCATTTAGCGGTGGGTGATTATGAGATATAGGTACTAATGAAATCATTCGATTATGAAGATGTCTCGAGAAATCTCGATTATAACAGGTTAGTTAATAAGCGAGAGACGATGGCCGGTCGACGGGTGCGGCAGCGCGGGTAGGTGCGTGAGTGTGGGGAGGGGATAGCACTGTGCCCCCTCTCGCTCGCAGCAATTTTTCGTAGCAGTTTGTTACGCTTTCACGCGAAAACTACTTAACCAATCATCATGAAACTTTGTACACATATTCTTGGAGGTATTAGAAGTAATATAGGATACTTTTTATAGAAAATTTTTTTTACGAAGATATTAATTACCCTTTCTCATTTTTTTTCGATTTAATTTCGCCTGTTAATCGCCTAGCGGAGCGGCCGTGATCGGCTAGTATTATTATAAAATTATATATCTATATCTCTATTCTAAAGTGAATGATTTAAATCACGTGACAATAATATATTTTTTACTATGAGACTAGCTGTCGCTGTGTAAATTGTTCCATTGTATCAATTATTTATACACTTCACATGAAAAAAATCGAAACAAATTTGGTTTTGAATGACTTTAATTTTCTTTTACATTTAACCAAAAATATAAATAATGCCAGTTAATTGTGGATATTATAAGGTATAATTTAATGAATAATGATGTTTCAAATTAAAATTCATTTCTTTAGCTATTGTGTTTTGTTCAACAGGTATGTTATTATACATATTACCCTTTTTTATTTAAATAAAAATAATATTAAATGTTAGAAAAAAAGAAATAAATCTGAAAAACTATTATTGTGTTGATTATATAAAATAAGAAAATCGTTCCATATGGAGTAAACTCCAAATATTATACCAATAAGACGACACAAGGTCGTTCGAGCGTGCGTCGCGCGTCATCTTGATACAAAAAGTTTTAAGTTCAACCTGGCACCTAGTAATAAAGTCACAAATCTCCAAAACATTAACTAATACTTACGATCATTCGTCATATAAAATGAGCAAAGCAATGTCACTTACAAATGAAAAGACATATGTTAAACAACATTTAATGTGAAATCATTTTTTTTGTTTTTTTTTTTTTTTGGTCTCGGGGAAAAACCTCTCTTGACGGGTTCCCCCGGCCCGGGGGGACCGAGGGATATGTGGGACTCCGGGAAAGATGATTGGCCATCCGACTACCCACTAAAAAACCCCGCTGTTCTCCTATCGCCTACGCCCGGGCCCACGGATATATGGCCTGCCGATCTCGTGGCCCGGGCCGGCGCCGGCCCGCCCTTTGTCTTGAGGCGGGCCCCTTCTAAAGTGTTGGCGCCAGGGGGTCAGGGTTTCGTCCCCCCGGCGCTCTCCTAACAACTCTAGGAGTTGAGGGGGGCCGCGGAGCAGCACGCAGCCCTCACCCTCGCGGCAATAGTGCGGGCGGCGGGTCCTCCCCCGAGGGGCCGCCCGCGGCCGCTTTTTACGGCGGCCGGAGGTCGTTACTGGCCCTCCGGCGCCGCCGGCGTGGCCTGCGTTGGCGGGAGGGGAGTGTGGTGGTCGACTCCCGCTCCCGCTCCGCCGCCTCCTTTGCGGACATGACTGCCTCGCAGAAGGAGGCGACGGCCGTCCATCCAGGATCGCCCCCGACCATGGACAGAACCAGGGCCGGGAGCGACAGGTCCACGCCGATTTGGGCGACGAGGGCGCGGCGCTCCTCGCGCCACGCAGCGCACACGGCGACAGTGTGGTTCACCGTGTCCTCCTCGTCGCCCGCGCCACAATGGTGGCACCCTGACGTCATCTCCCGCCCTATGCGACACAGGTACCTCCCGAAGCAACCGTGCCCCGAGAGGACCTGCGTCAGGCGGAAGGTCAGGGCGCCGTGGCGCCTTTCCACCCATTCGGCCAGGACGGGCCTCACCGCTTCGATGGTGGCGAGGCCCGCGCTAGGGTGCGCGAGGCGCTCCTTCCACTCCACCATGAGTACCTCATCGCGCAGCTCCGCCCGCTTTACCTCCACCTCGCGAGGCGCGGGGCGAGAGCCACGCTCGGCCGCATCCCGGCGCCACTGGTACAATAGCGCCAGGACTCGAGCCTCGAGGTCCCATGGTGGGGATCCGGCCAGCAGGGAGGCCGCTTCGAAGGACACCGTGCGGTATCCCCTTATCGCCCTGACGGCCAGGACGCGCTGCGGCCTGCGAAGCAGCGCCGTCGTTTTGGCCGTCAGGCGATCCGCCCATATCGGGGCCCCGTAAAGGGCCATCGACCGCACGGTTCCCTCAAAAAGCCTGCGGCACACTGCGCCCGGCCCGCCGATATTCGGCAGCAGACGGGAGAGTCCCGCCGCCGCCCGAACTAACCTCGGCGCCAGGCGCTCGAAGTGCGCCGCAAAGTCCCATCGCCCGTCGAGCACCAGTCCGAGATAATTCATGGACGGCCCGACGGCGATGCGGACGCCTCCCACCGTTATGCTCAGGCCCGGTGGCGGCCTCTGGCGGGGCCCGTAGAATATAAGGGCCTCCGTCTTGTTTAAGGCCACCTCCAGGCCTAGTAGCCGGATTCTAGCCACCGTTTGCGCCACCCCAGCCGTGCCCAGAAGGCACGCCTGGCGGGGGCTCCTCCCGCGCGCTATGACGAGCGTGTCGTCGGCGTAGCATATGACGCCGACGCCCGGGAGGAGCGCCCCCCTCAGGACCCAGTCGTATGCGATGTTCCACAGCAGGGGGCCCAGGACCGACCCCTGCGGAACACCGCACACGACGTCTCGCCGACTTTGCCCACCCTGGACCGGGTAGACGACGGCACGATCGTCCAAATATGCCCCGACTATGCGACGCAGGTAGGGAGGCACCCGATGGTACTTGAGCGCCTCCCGCACGCAGCTCCACGGCAGGGTGTTGAAGGCGTTGGCGATGTCGAGTGACACCGCCAATAGCACCCTGCCTCGAGCCACCGCGTCCTCCGCCTGGCTCCTCAGACGCGTAATCGCATCAATGGTGGAGCGCCCCTTTCGGAACCCGAACTGTTCGTCCGCCAGGTTCGGCCCCTCCGTCTCTAGATGCCGGACGAGGCGGTCTGCGAGGATCCTTTCGAAGATCTTCCCCACCTCGTCCAGCAGCACGATGGGCCGATAGGCGGACGGTGAGTCCGCCGGGCGCCCCTCCTTCGCGATCAGGACGAGCCTCCCCGTCTTCCATCTGCGGGGAAACCGGCCCGATCGCAGACACGCGTCGAAGAGCCTCAGTAGTCGGGGCTCCAGGACGTCGTGGGACAGAACCCACGCACGCCCCGGTATGCCGTCGAGGCCGGGGGCGGTGTTCTTGGCCTTCAGCCGCAACATCGCTGCCCCCAGCTCTGCCCGGTCCACGTCGGGCACGGGGTCGTCGTCCGCGCTGGGGTCCCTCTCATCCCAATGAGGCGGGACCATGGCGGGAGGCGAGTGCTCAGCCCTCGTGGGGAACAGAGCGCCGACAAAACCATCCACCTGGCGCGGGGGGAGACTCTCGGTCAGCGGGGGCGCCCACGGACGGAGCTTGCCCCGCACCGTTTTGTAGGGTCGCCCCCAGGGATCTTGATCTAAGCTGGCCAAGAGTTCCCCCCACGCCGCCGCCTTCGCCTCGCGGATAGCGAGGTGGAGGTCGTTTCTAGCGCTCCGGTACTCCCCGTAGAGCCGAGCCTCCGCGGCCACTCTGTCCACGTCACGGCGACTCCGTCTTCGGAGCCTGGTGTACTGGCGGTGGGCGCAGTTGCACGCCCTGCGGAGCCGCTCAAGCTCCGCATTCCACCAGTACACCCGGCGCGGGGGCTGGTGTGGCCCCCGCCTCGGCATCGCCGCGTCGCAGACGTCGGTCATGAGCGACCGCAGGTTTTCCGCCTCCTCGTCGACGTCATCGGGAGGTACGTCGCCCGGCCCTAACCACGTAGCAACGGTCAAGGCCTCGCGGAAAACCTCCCGATTCATCTTCCCAAGTGTCCAGCGCGGACAGTCACCAAATGGGGTCATCTGGGCTGGAGGCTCCCGCTGACGGGCGGAAACGCTGAACCGGATGTAACGATGATCCGACAGCGTCTCAACGCCCGCGAGCACCCTCCAGCCTCGCACACGGCGGGCCAGGAGGGCCGACGCGAACGACACGTCGACGATCGACCCCCCCAACTGCCTCACGCACGTGTGCACGCTACCCCGGTTTAGGATCTCCAGACCCCTTTCCACGGCCCAGTCCTCAACCAGCTCACCCCGCGCGTCAGTCCGCGGGGAACCCCAAGCCTGAGATTTGGCGTTGAGGTCCCCGAGGACGAGCACGGGGCGCGGGAGGAACCGCTGGACTACGTTGCCCAACTCTTCCATGTACCCTTCAAAGTCGGCGAGACTCCTGTTCGGGGAGAAGTAGCCGCCCACGACCACTATCTCCCCGAATCTGGCCGCGGCGAAACCCCTGCCCCTCACCATTTCCGTGGGGAGCGGGGTACCCGCGGCGGTCCTGGAATGTAAGGCCACCGTGCCGTCCAGGTCCCCGACCCAATCGCCTTGGGTGGGGACGTAGTACGGCTCGGCGGCTACGGCGATGTTGATATTCCACTGCGCCAAGCTCTGAACCATGAGATTCTGAGCATTGGCGCAGTGGTTGAGATTCGCTTGGAGGAGATGGATATCCATTTGGTTGAGATATCCATCTCCTCAGTCCTCCGTGCCTGCGCCTGAGGGGGGGCGATGTCCCCCGCGGCAGCTTCGGCACGACGGCGCTTTCTTCTTTCCTTTTCCCGCCGCTTCTTGGCCTGTCTTTTGGCCACGAAACGGCTGGTCCTTTCTTCTTCCTTTTGTGCCACTTTCGCGCTCGCCGGTCGGCCAGTGCGGCGGCAGGTACAAAGAGGTGAACCACCCCCGACCCTATGGTTGGCCGGTCTGCTGGCCGCCGCGCAGACCACGCAATGTGGCGTGGCCTTACACGTGACGGCCCAGTGCCCCGGCTGGCCGCAGCGGTAACACGCGTCGCTGCGGCTCACGGGACACTTGCAGTTCACCGCTAGGTGGCCCGGCGCCAGGCACCTAAAGCACCTCGGCTCTCTCTTGTCTAAGACCTCGACGAGAGCCGAGGCCCAGCCGACCGGGATGTGGCCAAGCTTCTTCAATTCGTTGGCGGCTGCCACTGGGACAAGCACGTTTGTTGTGCCCGTCCTATCGCGCCCCACGCGTACCCCGCCAGATGTGACTTTTTCCTTGGGGCAACCCGCGGCGCGAGCTATGGCAGCCGCCACGTCACACGCCGTCGTGCAGTCGTCGAGGCCCGAGATGCGCACCTTGACGCACTTCTCGGGCCTTGCGATTTTTACGTCCTCCTCGGGGAGGGCATCCCTTAACCGCGCGGCGAGGGCATCGGCCTTCGCCCCCTGGTCAGAGCCAGGTACTAACATCATGCGGGCTCCCGTCCGGGTGGTCTTCATTTTAAGGCCACCCTTAATCCCAAGGGCAGCGATGTCCACTTTACTTTTCGCCTCCGCCAGGAGGCTCCCGTAATTGACGCCCCTCTCCGTTGCTTCGGGGCGGATGGTCAGCGTGACCGCAGCGGTTTTGGGGACCCTGAATTTTTTGGGACCCCTCCTCCTCCGTTTCTTCTCAATATTCGGAGGCAGCTGCTTCGACCCAGATGGTATGGCCGATGCCACCTGCCTGGCCACGGGAGGCTTAGGACCGCTCTTCGCCCTCCTCTTCTTCTTTGTGACGACCGTCCACCCATCCTCCAGAGGAGGTGGCGGAGGCACTGCTGTCCTTCCGGAAGCCACTGGTTGCACTCCCTTTGAGGGCGCGGCTGCAGCCGTTGTCTTGCCCTTCTTCGGGGTGGGGAGCGGCGGGTAATCCTTTTCGGATAAGTCAGTCCGGGTGACCGCCCTTGTCTGCCGCACCTCATGGGCCAGTGGTGGCCGGTAGCGAGGAGCTGGCAGCAGGCGGTCCTTCAGCCCCTCCAACTTGGCGTCGATCATGGTCCCCACTTGGACCATGACGCCGCGCATGAAGAGCTGGTACTCATCCGACTCAACATGCGCTGCTGGAGAAGACTGAGATATTTTCTTCTTGGATGTAGTGGCGACGGGAGCGGGCCGGCTGGGCTTATCCACTAACGCCGTAAGACGAGCCACCTCTTGCCGGAGATCGGCCACCTCGGCCTTCATCCGGCGGTTGGCGGCTGCCAGCCGTCCCACCTCTTCCGTTTCGGTGCGGCACGCGAGCTCGGAGAGCACCTCCCGCACCGTCTTAACGGAATTCTTAAGGGCCTTCTGGCAGGTGCCCTTAAGCCCTTTCGATACCCTGGCCACCTCTGTGACAGCGGCCAGGGCCCCCTCTACGCAATCTTGGAGGTCGACTACTGTTTTTGTAGCGACCTCTAGTTGCTCCTCTTTTCTTCGAACGTCCTCTCGTGCCGTACTACGTGGACGTGAGGAATTTCGAGACTCATCGGAGAGCTCGGAGCGGACCCGGTTTTCTATCTTCTTCTTGCGGAGTTGGTGGCGGAGCTCACTCTCATACTTGGCGAGCTCTCTCTCCTCCTGCCGGGCCACTTGCAGCTCTCTCCGAGCCCTCCCGAATCCGACATATTGCCCTGTAGACGTTGGGCGGCCTCGCCCACGTTTAGACGGTCCGCTTTTACTAACGGACCCGTCCACAGAAGCATTGTCTTCTGATGTTGAGGTTCCGGGGTCATTTTCCCTCACGGAACTCCCCCTAGACCTAGACCCCCTCTTGCGCTTGCCCAGGACGGATCCCGGACCAGCACAAGAGGGAGTGTTCACTCGAGGGCTCGTGCCGCTCGGAATCGTCCGGAAGGACACCTCCGAGCGGACCGAACCGTCCGAGTCTCCATCTCCCACCACAATGACTCCGCCCTTCACGGGCAACCTCTCTAGAATCACCAGAGGTGACCTATCTCGCGGAATGTGGGCCCCCCCAGAATACGCTGGGCCCGTGCCTACACCCGAAGGCGTAGGGGAGGATTCTCCACCTTGTTGGGTGGTACCTCCCTGGGGTAGTTCTTTTCCATTCAGCGACTGCATTTTCATCTTGTTATATGGTGTGGCGCTCGGGACCAGGTTTTCCCCCCTGGCCATGCAGCCCATCGGCGCGCCACGGAACCTTAGGCTTCGTGTGGGCTGTTATAGGTCCCCCAGCCCCAGCCCACAAAGCTGGGGGATTCCGGACGGGACTCGCATCCCCGTCGAGTGCTAGTCAGGCGTGGGTACGACTACCAGACGACACTCCAGAAAAACCAGGGAGTCGCCTAACGTTGTAGCCGGCCCAGCAAGACCAACCGACAGCGAGGATGCGATTCCCGCCCCGGGAACACTCTCTGTGCAGGCGCAGTCGAAATGGGCATGGTTTCGACTACCAAATCAAGGCCCGGGGCAAAACCCGGGACCCCAACCACTATTCGCAACCATCCCACCGGAGACCACGCCATGAACAGAGAGTGAAGTTGGGAGAGGATGTAAGAGGTAGACGGGAAGAAAGGTAGGACTCTGTCGCCTCGGACGGAGAGGGGAGTGAGGCGACGGATGCTCGGGCACCTCGGGTACGCAAACCCGTGCACTCCTCGGACAGAGGAGCGCCCCTGAGGGGAATGTGAAATCAACCTTAAGTTGTAACAACTATAGTAATTTTTGCATTGCGCACCAAAACCGTAACGAGGTCATTCATTAGTAGTAGTACTTTTTCTCATACCGGGCGCCTTATAATATATGAAAATCGATTCTTAAGGAGTAAACTCCAATAAACTCCAAAAATATAAAAAAAAAAAAAAAAAAAAAAAAAAAAATCAGTATCTCTTATTTCGTCCCGAGCTCATAACACTGCTTCCATGCGGTCCTCATGGAACAGATGAGAGTCTGAGCGAGATATGAATATCTGGGCTTCTTGCTGGCCAGCCCATAACCGTAATCCCATACTAACTTCGCTCAGGTATTAATTTAGAATGCCTGCGGTAAGAGCCCTGGCATTTTTCTGCTTAGGAATGAAGTCTTCGCCAATAAAATTTACGTAGGGTATAATGTGAGACTCCAGACACACTTCGATGTAACTTGACCCATTTAATAACAGTAACCGAGGTCCAGATACAAACGCAAGTTCGGTTTCTCTATCAGCGCTCGGCCTTCCCAAACCGTCCATGAACCGCCACCGTAACTGACTCTTTCTTCATTGCAGCACTGTGCAAAAGGCACCTCATCGATATATCTTCTTTCTTCCTTCATTTCCATACAGCATGATCTTACTTTCGTCAGAAAAGAGAACTTTGCTCCTTTGAAGGTATAACCAATTTAAGTGCTCAAGTGCAAAGTTGAGGCGCGCTCTTCGGTAGTCTACCATCAATTTTGGGCCATTAGCTGGTTTATGAGGTTTCATGCCACGCCCCACCAATCTTCTTCTTATGGTAGAATCGCTTATAGTCAATTTTCGAACCTCACGGAGCCGCTGCTGCAGTTGAATAGGGTTAAAGTGGCGATTTCTTAGAGAACCTGACACAATACGCCAGTCATCTTGCTCAGACGTGACTCGATGTCTACCAGATCCTAAACGGCGAGTAAACATACTAGTCTCTCGATAAAGCTGATACACTCTATTGACAGCAGAGAGGCTTAGATACAATCGAGCAGCCACAACACGCGGGCGGCTTCTGTGGGTGAGGTATCCATATTTTTAGGAAAATGTTGGTAGAATGTCGCAGAGCTTAGTTAACAATCACACTCAGTTCCGCTCAGAGTTAAATTAAAAAGACGATAATTTATGCAAAAATTTTTATTAAGTGCAGAAATTCCGACGGAACACATTAAATTTGAAAACAATCTACATTCATTTATTGGATGAAAATTCGAAAATTTAAATTTGGAATTCTGATTTTAAAATTGGCGCATTTTTTTAATGATATCAATCCTTTTTTATTTAAATAAAAAAAATAAAAAAAGGCTCTCGTGGTGTGGGCATCTTAACCAACCTTTTTAACCGGACACTCCTCACCGGTTCGATCCCGAACCAATGGAGGCTGAGTATCATTACTCCAGTCTTCAAAGGCAAGGGATCGGTGCAGGAGTGCGGTAACTACCGCGGTATAAAGGTCATGTCCCACACCATGAAGCTCTTCGAGAGGGTTATCGACTCTCGGATTCGACAGGAGTGCACTGTCTCGGAATGTCAATATGGGTTCCGCCCTGGTCACGGGACAATGGACCCTAATTTTGCCCTAAGGACTGTCGCGGAGAAATACAGGGCGAAGAATACGCCTCTGCATTGTCTGTTTCTTGACTTGCAGAAGGCCTTCGACTGTATTCCTCGCGCGGTAATCTGGTGGGCATTGCGGTCCAAAGGGATTCCAGAGGCCTATATTGACATCATCCGAGACATGTACCGTGATTCCGATTCCGTAGTTCGGACCGCTGTTGGCGACACTAAACCTTTTCCCATCACCGTCGGTGTGCACCAAGGATCCGTCCTTAGTCCGTTTCTGTTTAGCGTGGTATTAGACGTATTGTCAAACAGCATCAGAAACTCACATGAGCAGCCCCCGTGGCTGCTCATGTATGCTGATGATATCGCGCTGGCAGATTCGGACAGGGGTAGGCTGGTGCGACGTGTGAAGGTGTGGAAGGAGTCGCTTGAGAACGGTGGTCTGAAGCTCAATGTGGCGAAGACCGAGTACTTGGCCTGTAACTCCATAGATCCCACACCCGTACGCATAGACGGCAACACGGTCGAGCGCACGGACCATGTGAAATACCTGGGATCTGTGTTTCATGAGTCTGGTGACATCGATTGCGACGTCAAGGCACGCATTGCTGCCGCGTGGGCCAAATGGCGTGAGGTAACTGGTGTTATTTGTGACCCCAAGATGCCGGTAAAGTTGAAGGGACAGGTCTATAAGACCATCATTAGGCCTGTCCTTTTATACGGCTGTGAAGCGTGGCCGGTGTTAGAGCGACACAAGCAAGAACTGCGTGTCACGGAGATGAATATGCTGCGGTGGATGTGTGGAGTGACGCGGAAGGACCGCGTTAGGAACTCCCGCATTCGCGGTAGTCTTCATGTCCGTGACATTGCAGATAAATTGCAGGAGTGTCGGCTCCGTTGGTATGGCCATGTTTTACGGCAACCGGATGCTTACGTGGGAAACAAATGTCTGGCCATGCCGCCTCCGCCGGGCCCCGGCAGGAGGGGTAGACCCAAAAAGTGCTGGCTTGACGTCGTAAAGGGTGATATGCGTGCCAATGGGCTAACTACCAGGGATGCTGAAGATCGCGCGAAGTGGAGTAGAAAAAGTCGGAAAGCGGACCCCGGGCACCGAAACGAAAGTTTTGGTGGCAACCGGGACTAACGCTAGGATGATGATGATGATGATCAATCCTTTTTTATTTAAATGCCGCCTGAATTAAAGAGGCAGGGTCCCAAAAAAAATTGCTGTTTAAGAATCAATTCTTTAAAATAAATAAATTTTTAAGATGCCGACTAAAAAGAGTATATTTAGTAAGAAATTACTTAAATAAAAAAAATAAAAAACAAGTTACGATTTATAAAAAACACTAGAATATTTTAAATTATACTATTAAAACATGTCAGTGCTTTGATTATATAAATAATAAACACGCAGGTTTTTAATGATATCAATCCTTTTTTCATTTAAACGCCGTCTGAATAATACTTGCAGTAGTGTTTCGATTTTTTTGATGAGAAGTAAATAATCCGCAAATAGTTCTGGTCATGGTGAACGTATATGTCATGTTATGATGATGGAAAACCCTGCGATAGGTTGTCACCTCGAGCAGGGAACTGGAACAAAACACTTACCTTGCCCAAGTCGCAGCACGGCCAAAATAGTAAATGTTAAAATTAAATTCCCCACCGCCAATATAAACAGTAAAACAACGAGAGTCCAAAAAGCGAAGGTTTTTCTCCCTTTTCCCACAGCTTTGGTCACGTCATTCCCATTTTTATCCGAGTAATTCCTTTTATTGGAAAAAACCTGGGTATGAGTTGGTGTCTTTAATATAAGTGCTTTTTCAGCGCGATTTCTTTCCAATGTACTTTCCGACATGTCTTCGGATATAGGTGAAACACCGCGAAAACTGTTTATCATAACGCACTCGCGCTATGTTGAAACGTAGTCGGAATATTTCGTATCAAATCATAAAAATATAAATAGCACTATGTATGTTTAGTTAAATTTGGCAGTCAAATTTATTGACCCGAAAATCATGCACGGCGATTGGACAATGTTTTCACCAATAAGAGAAGATAGGTGCAAAATGGTGGCTTGGGTTTTAAATTTATAATATAAAAAAGTTATTGTTAATTGACAAAACGTTGCATTATAAAGGTTTTTCGTAACAAAATTAATGTTACATATTTTAGTATGTATGCGTAGAACAGATTGGCTGCTAACGTTCATAGACGGAATCCGCTTATGTATATTATGATATAACTCGGAGTATTCTAAACTATTTAATATCTTGGTATTTTTGACGGCTTTGTATCTTCAACACATTTCGTTAAAATAAGTTGAATCAGTTTAATGAAACAAAGCCGCTATAATAATTAAAATGTTAACATAATGTGGTACTTTAAAGTTGAAGCAACTTAAAATTAACATTGCTGCCATACTCTACATTTTATAGTAATTTAGAATAGATGATATATTGTTAGCTATATCGATGTCGTCTTTGCCCAGGTTAACTAGATTTTAAGAACCATCCTTTGCCTACAATGTGGCGAATGATAATAAATATATTTTGACATTTGAACAATACAAACAATATGACAACGCGAATATTTGACAAGTTGCTTTGTAATCATGGCGTCTGAACGTTACAGTTTTTCGCTTACAACTTTTAGGTAATTTTCTGTATATTTACGTATTATTCAATAATATATTTACTGAAATTAAAAATTAGATATTCTGTCATACATATTCTTGATAAAATTGTCCTACTCACCTTTGGTATTCTATCGTATTATTTACTTTTAAATTTTAATTCTTTTCTCGCTAAAATATATAAGTAATCGGTGTTATTGATCAGTCCTTCAGGTAAATTGGTGCAAATCGAATATGCCTTAGCTGCTGTGGCTGCCGGGGGCACCTCCGTCGGAATAAAAGGTATGTAAAATAATCTTAGAGGTTATTCCTGCATCACTTGCAATAAAGTTTAGCGAGTACTTTTTGCGACAGTGATTCCTTATAAGATTAGATTTATTCTTGACCACACGAATAGAATTTTGCAAGGAATGTGACCAAGATCTAGCAAAGTGTTAATAAAACTATTTGTCACCTATTAGTTTTTTAGATTCTGACTCCTAGATTTGAGAAGAGTGAAAGTAGTCAGATTCTTTTCAGGGCTTGGACCACAAAGCCAATACTTGCCCATAGCTTATCTGTAATTCCAAGCTGAAAAAGGTTTTTAAGCTTAAGTTAATACATAGCTTAAGTAATTCTAGTTTATGAATATTACTATTAGTGGCAGTAATAGTTCATAATAGTTAATTCTTAATACTCTTGCATCAGAGATGTATGTTAGAAACATTGTAGGGAAATAAGCTAACCTGCTAAATAATTGTAATTCTGGTCAGAACATCTATTTCCTTCAAGTGCCACTAAATGGCACCAAAAGAATAAATCTGTTGGAGAGTTGTGTTGTTGGTAATTGACATGTGCAAAACAGTGCATCATGAAGTGATGTGATATGTCATTACATTTCTTTCCAAGTAATATTACATTTTACCATCACTTCAAATATCACATGTGATGTCGCACTATGCGATAGCGCTACATCACTCCACAGCACTTCTATTCTGTGATATTGTAATGCAATGATGGAGTGCAATAGAACATATTAAAATTATAGCATGGCATCGAGTGATGTGATTTTCATAGTGATGTTACTGATCGACGATATGCGTCTTGAGGTGACATGAAAAAAAGTATTATCATTAAGCAATACGCTACCGTGCCGTAATTTACGCAAATGTAACGTTGTTAATAAGTTGATCTCCCTTCATACTTCAACCCTACATCAAACTATACCAACGGGTTTTCCAGGCTTAGGTACTGGTAATATTCATGGATTACAACAAAATAACAAATTTATTTACATCAAAGATACAGTTAGAAACAGAGACACGAAAAATATATAAGCGGGAGAGTACGTACAAGTTACATTGCAAAACAATATAACGGGCAGTGTGAAGAAAATAATAAACATTGAGTTTCGAGCTTCTGAGATAAACCGAACATTGATGAACGTCAACATAACGTAAGTCGTGTGCAATTCGTACTGTGCAATGATATGCCGCGTGGACAGCGCGTCATGTTTAGTGTGATGTTTAATTTAGTCGAGTAATGTGTGATACTACTTTTATGGGACAGCAGTGTGTGTGCCAGTGGCATTGCAAAGACCCATAGGCGATGGTAACTGATAAATTCTAAGCGGGCCATCAGCCTCTCTGCTGTCCTATAGCAATAAAAAAAAGGTTACTGGAATCTGGGTCACTTAGGTTGGCACACAAAAGGTTATTAATATTAGAACGGCATGTTTAGAAACCAGGGATGGTAGCCATATAAACAACCTTCTTACAATCAAATTATATTTTAAAATGATTGTTTTACTTTCCAGCATCCAATGGTGTGGTGATTGCAACGGAGAATAAGCACAAGAGTATTTTATACGATGAGCACAGTGTTAACAAGGTGGAAATGATCACAGGCCATATTGGTAAATATAATTTTATTTCATACATCTTGATCCATC
The DNA here is from genome assembly GCA_963693495.1 of Malacosoma neustria. Classification (NCBI taxonomy): domain Eukaryota; kingdom Metazoa; phylum Arthropoda; class Insecta; order Lepidoptera; family Lasiocampidae; genus Malacosoma; species Malacosoma neustria. Next base: position 1,800,070 of record OY856401.1, on the reverse strand, counting down.
CATTCCTGTTAAAGATATGTTTGATGTTGAACAGCGTAAATAAAATGAGAGCTAAAAAAAAAGTTTGGAGTGCTATAAGCTATAATTAAAAACCTATGCGTTATACAAAAATAAGTTTCAAATAAAAAAGATGGCAAATATGAATTTCTACAATAATGATCTCTACAACTTTTGTCGTACGATGCGCAGTTCGCGAGATATTCGATAAAACGTGTTTTCCAAGATGGCGGCTGAAGTGAACCTTCCCCCCCCCCCCCGCCGCTTGGATTTACATTCAGGGGACACCCTTGAACATATTCAAAAAAAAAAATCAGGTCCCGTACATTGCATTACAAACCTACTTTTTTTGCTGCGGCACTTGGCCTAGCGTAGAAATTGACATTGCGAACAAGTATGAATAACCCATGTGCGATTATTTACTCCATGTAAAGTGCTCTAGATTGCGGCTCCGATAATGAATTGTGTTTACATGCATATTGTAACCTGGCACATATTCATGGTGAAAGAAACCTACTTTTACTGACAAGATACGGTGAATATAGTGTCTGTTTCCTATATTGGAAGGAAAGGAAGAGAAGATTATAAATTTGCTGCGTCAACCGAGCATTGCAGGATGCGCTGCTGCGCGTTACGTAGGTCGTCGATGCCCCCCCCCACTCCCCCCACACTGGTAACCACTGCCATTGCTTTACTCAGGAGCAGTCTAGGACTCCCTTAATTTATTAATTTGTAGTAACGACATTTATGAATTGTGATAGTCAGTTTTCTTATCTAATCTTATTAATATAGCTTTTGGAACCCACGTTTTTGGTTCTACATGGGGGCACAGAGTTCCCGATTGGAATTGATCAATTGGAACTTCAAAATATGAAGGGCACATTCTCGTCTTTCGGCTCGACTGCTGCGTCTTCTGGCCTCTTGCAGTGACTGCGACGACGTGAGGGCAGTACCTCGTAGGAAGGGAACGCAATCAGGGCTTTGAACCCGAACAAGTCAATCAAGTGCGCGTCTTTTATTTTGATTATTTTATTAAAAGCAACATCATGATGTAAGTGGTGATTTACTTACAGGCATGGTCTACTCTGGCATGGGTCCAGACTATCGTCTCCTTGTAACGCAAGCTAGGAAAATGGCCCAACAGTATTTCCTGATGTACCACGAGCCGATACCAACTGCGCAGCTGGTGCAGCGCGTGGCGACTGTCATGCAGGAGTATACGCAGTCTGGGTACGTTTTTATTTGCTATCAATTACTGATGCTGAACTCAGATATAACTATATCAAATATTCTTTTTGGTAGTGTGCATGAATTGTTTATTAATAAATACTATAAGGTCTACCGGAAAGTTCTGTCCGTTTCTATTACAAGTTTCGACACGTAAGCATAAGTTTATTCGGTGCATGTTCGGTTTTATATTTTTATCGCTTAATGTATACACCACTGACATAGTAAATTGACTGTAATATAGTTAATTCACATTAGTCTTGAGTGTAAAACGATAGTGTAACCAGGGCTACCTACTGATAAAATTCATCTACGCCACTGTACGAATGTCAACAAAAGAGAAATGCTACAGAAGCATGTAGAAATTTATTGAAATTGTTTGGTGAAGGTACAGTTTCTGATAGAACATGCAGAAGATGGTACAAAAAAATTTAAACAGGTGATTTCAAACTTTCTGATAAGCCACGTCCTGGGCGACCATCTTTGATCGTCGACGATGTTTTTAAGGCGGATGTTGGAGCAAGATACTTTCTGACAACATCGGAGATAGCAGAAAGGCTTAGTTCAGCTCAGAAAACCATTTCGACCCATATTCGGAAGATAGGATTGGTGTGGAAATATTCAAGATGGGTGCCACATGAATTTTCTTTTATTCCAAAAACGGACAGAACTTTCTGGTAGACCTAATATAACCGAAAAAATATTCCCTGGGGACTTTGTTTCGCTGTTTCTTCTCTAGCCAGGTTTTGTATTGGTAATGGTAGTACGAGATTCTTGACATGGAATAAGTGATTTGTAAGATTTTATATTAAAAAAAAATTAAACCACCGAAAAAACTGAAAACCAAAAAATAATAAACTTTCTTTTTATTAACCTTAATAACTAAGTTCTTAAACTAATGTAAATATACCTAAGCAATTCTGAGTCGCTCGTGACATAATTTTTTGTAGCTATATATAATCTACTAATTACTACATACTTAAATAAATCAATTCTGTCAAAAGTTATGCATGGCCATACATAAAAAAAAGAAGAAAAAAAAATATACGCGTCAACTTGAGAACCTCCGTCAAATCATTTCTCATAAAAACATATAAAATTGACACAGGTACTCGAGTGCTATTTATTTTTTCTGAAGAACAGCAGACAGGTTAAGGGCCTACTTTATTACAATGAGTAGTTACCGTTGCCTATGGATGTTTGCGACGCTAGAGGCACTTTAACTTAGGTCACTAATGCCGGAACACAAGGTTACTATGGCGGCATAATTGTAGACCAAGAGTGTTTGCCATCCAGATGGGCTTGGGGCCCTACCACGTAGCTAGGGTTCTTGTGTCGCCTTTTACGACAGGGCGACCCCTACTATATATATGTAAACACCTAGATTCTGGATAGGAAATTGACTCATGCAGGCTTTCAATGTGTAAAAGTTGTTGTGGAGGTCATTAGAATAAATTGAACTTATTTTTCATTGTTTTCTGGACAATGGTAGAAGTTGTTCCCTTCAGTTAATCAATGAAAATATATTGTATTTTTCCAGTGGTGTCCGTCCATTCGGTGTGTCCCTCCTGATCTGCGGATGGGAGAATGATCGTCCCTACTTGTTCCAATGCGACCCCAGTGGAGCGTATTTCGCATGGAAGGCCACCGCCATGGGGAAGAACTTTAACAATGGAAAGACATTCTTGGAGAAGAGGTATACTTGGGTTGCTTCTCAAACTGTTAAATTTTTTAGTGGTTTATTAGTTTTTTTCACTAAGAGGCCATCCGTAAATTACGTCACACGAATTTTAGGACTTTTTAACCCCCCCGTTTTTGTCACAGGTCACATTTTTAGAACCCCCTCCTGATGTGACGTCATACTGATTTCAATATTATGCATGTATTTAAAAATTATCAAAAGAAAAAAAAATTCTTACATAATTAAATAATCTTTAATAAAGTTAAATATTTTAGATAACAGAGAAAGCAAACGACTAATTGTTCTTATTTTAATTAAAGATACAAAACTTAATCATCTTGTGTCCAAGGACTTAGGACCCACTCTTTTTTTTCATATTCATTCATATCGTGGCGTCACAAAGCTTATGACCCCTTGTTTATTCTTTTTAATTAATTTTACAGAAATTTTAAAGAACGACCTTAAGTTTAGTTTGAATACGAATTTCCGAACGACGAAAAAATATATTCTAAGCGGGCCGTCAGCCTGTCTGCTGTCCTACAGCATTAAAAAAAATTCCGCCTGTTACCTTTGTGATCTTTTTTTTCCGTTTCTTTGAAAAAAATATATTGAAATAATATTGTTTTTCGTCTGGCATTTTTAAATTTGGACCGTTAATTGTTGTTTTAATATTGATAAATAACCAGTGTTTAAACGTTTTTATAAATCAGAAGAAAAAATGAGATTTAAATTGATACTTTTTTTAAATAAATTTTTGATGTTGCATTTTGGACTTATTTTGATAAAAGCTAAAAAACATGATAACTAAAAAATGGTTCACTTTTGCATAAAACGGGAATACGTCGAATTACCAACAACCCTGTACAAATGTAAATGCTTGCCAACTTGGGAGATAATTATTTACTCGTATTCCCTAGTAATAAAAAAAAACAATGTTACGTGATGCGTTATTCGAACCCCGTCCCGTCCTTGTAACGCATCGTAATGTTTTACAAGACCCCATCTCCCCCCCCCCCCCCCCAAACTGGGTTACGAAATATACTTCAACTCCCCCTAATTTAATTCTAATATCCCCGCAGTCTGTAGATTTTATCGTATTAATGGAAAAAAATCCACACAGGTATACTGAGGAACTGGAGTTGGATGATGCGGTACACACCGCGATACTGACCTTAAAGGAAGGATTTGAGGGTCAGATGAACGCGGACAACATAGAAGTTGGTATATGTGATGCGAACGGCTTCAGGAGATTAGAACCTGCGCATGTCAAGGACTATCTCGCTAACATACCGTAATGTATTGTATGGGGATGTGGATGGGGTCATTGACCTGTGCAGTTGGACTAGTTGTAAATTTGTTTGTGACTAAGCACGGCTTATGTAATTTGTCAATGTCATGGTTTTGATAGTTTTTTTTTTCAGTACTTCAAATAGTTCTTACTTATTATGATTTGTTCTCAAGTACTTCAGAATTTAACAACGTAACTATTTTAAACCTGTTACTTTTTTTAATAACATGGACATTGGCGAGTTAATACCAAATGCATTGAAGTCATAAGTACAAAGAAAGAAGTATGAAATGTGCTATTTACCAATGAGTTATATTGATATAGTAGAAGTCTTACTTAGCATATTAAAAAATCTCAACATTTTTATCCCGGTTAGATTCGGAAGTTTATACCTTGATGTCTAGAAGTATTTTGATGAGTGATGTGAAAGGCACTGATGTATTAAACAAATATTTGTGTCATCAATTTTGTATCATATCCTCCAATTATTAATTTTATTGACATTGGCTAAAAGTCGTGTAGAAGTCACAATATCTAAGATAATTTGGTTTTAATAAAGGTCTATGACCAGTCCACTTGTAAAAGGTCAGTGGGAGAATGAATGGATGAGTGCTTTCGTCTATTCGAACATACAGTAAATAAATTTTTTTTAACCTTTAAGAAGGAAAAATAATAATAGACTGTATGTTGGAACAGATGTTTATAGAGTTAATTTGAAATAAATATTGATTTTGTAATTATTGGTTTTATTTTTTCCCTCCGTGCAGGGGTGGAGTAAGAATACTAACCCCTGCGGCTTGGGTCGGCCTGTCGTAAAAGGCGACAGACGAACCCTAACTATGTGGTATACTGGCTACTGGATTGCGACCACCCTTGGTTTATGAGTATGCTGCCATAATAACCTTTTCGGTATTAGTGACCAAGGTTCCTGTACCCCTAGCGCCACAAACGTTCAGTTCTTAAGGTTATGGCTCCAATGACTAGCATTGATTTTGATAGTATCTAAGTTACAAAAGTGATCTTGTAAAAGCAAATCACGACCAGACCACCAGAGTTTGTGGGACACGAGCTCGTTACCAGTTAAACCTCGACTACAACAGTCAGTGGGATTTTCGTGAGTTGAAACATGAAATCACGACTCATTTATTAGTTCGGTTAGTTGCACTACTATATTTGCGACATCAATTTTTAATAAGTGGGCAGTGTAGCCAACTTAGGGGTTTCCCCCCAAATTTAGGGGTAAAAAACTGCACCGGGGTTTTTTTAGGGGGAAAAATCTTTAGGGGTTAATCTAGTGACCCTTTAATGATTGAAAAAAAAACAGTGTCTGATTTCTTTTTCTATAAAAATTTACAGATTTGTGTGTTGAGTTTTTGTTTTTCTTCGTTATTGTTTCAAAAAGACGTTTTTTGTGCATGTTAACAGTAATTGTATGAGATCTTTTAATTTCTAGTTTTTATCTTGTTTTTTAATCTTGTTTAAGTTTTTTATGCTCTTTGTAATTATTAAAAATAATTAAAAATTAAACATTTTAATATTAGATAAGAACCTATATTTTTCAAATTGTCAGTTAGGGGGTTTTTGAATTTAGTCATAGGGGGATAAAATTTCAAGTGTTGGCGACACTGTAAGTGGGGTGGACTATTAATCCAAGACAGTACTGTGCTGCTATCTGAGAATGCACGTATGTACGGAATCAATTTTTATTTTTGGACCGAGCAGTTTAAGCATGTAATTCAATACGCGGGCTAGGTGTACAGCATCACAAAGTTCTAGTCGATTCACTGTGGCCAGTTTGAGTGGCCCTCAGCGGTGTAGCGCGGGTGACAACCGCCCGGGGCGGAAAACAATGTGGCCGCCCTTTTATTTAGGTATTTCAATTTAATGCATACTATAGGTACGAATATTATAAAAATGTAAAGTTTGTGTGTTTGTGACCTTTTTGGCGGTAACATTTCAAACACAATAAACTATGGGGAATCCTCGCAAGTTAGAATAGACGGTGTTGCCCGCAGTTGCTACAAAATATTATTTATTGTGAAATTTTGCCGCCCCCCTAAAAAGTGTCGCCCGGAGCGGACCGTCCCCACTATGTGGTGACGCTACTCTGGATTTGCCTATTATTATGATACTTTTACTGGTTTGAGGAGTCTATACATAGGTACACACTACAGCCTTGGCTTTGAGAGGATCCATCACAGAACCCTACGAGGTGAATTTGGATGTCATTAGAAGGAAATATAAACCTTGGCAATTTTACCTGTTGGATACCAGTGGGATTAGCGGCTAGCAAATGCCATTTCTTTGCTGGATCTCGAGGAATAGGATCATCAATAGTACGTTTATTTGCAGCTTAGAGCCGACACATGCAATGTAATTAAGTGATTTACTGTTCGAAGCGGGTTCGCTGCCGTTGAATACAACCTTTACTGTAGACGAGCTCTCGGAACGAACAATCATGTGATGACCACTAACATATAGCTGGCTAGCACGCGAAGGGGCTACCACAGGTTTCATGTGACCTAGCTTCTCATACTTGAGCATAAACTTAATTCGCTTTTCCGATTAGTGTCGTGATAGGGGCGTTTTTCTAAATTCAAAAAACAGTTGAGTGCATTTAGGAATAAAGAAGAGGCCTCGTCTTTTACGATAAGAGGGATAACATAACGACTGTCTGGGTTGCGGTAAGTACAACTGATTTACAATTTTTCACAGATGTCATCGTCCGGTTTAGTTAAGGAAATACTCGGAGGCTCTTCGGATTTCCAGAAGCGTTGAACAGCTTCGTCAAGGGAACACGTTGATGTTACAAGGGAGGTGACAGTATCGGAAGGGGTAAGTATGAATGAAAGACTGATCGTAGTATTGATCGGTTATTACCCAGCCAAAAATGCTGGGTTTATCAATGTTATCATCGGCGAGCTTTAATTGTTTAAAATGTTTTACAGTAAGAGGGATCGGTGCACTAGGTGTTTTTGACGTAATTTTGGATAGAACCACTAGAGGTATACTGAATCGAGGGTTCTCACAATGTTGGGGCATAATACAACAAAATGTCACGCCTTGGATATCTCTTACCGATTTGTCCTAATCCCGTTACAATCATCCTACAGCCTCGTATAGGCAAGCCAAGTTTGCGCGCACACGCTATCGTGATGGAGTTCATGGACCCACTGTCTATATGAGAGCGAGCAGTGTGCACGGAGCCATTTCTGTCGCATAATCGTACTAAAGCCGAACCTAAAATTTTTGTAACACGTTGTTCACTAGTGCCTGCAGCCGCACTAGTCAATGTTGTATTTGGTGGTGGCAAGTCAATATGTAACTGGTAATAAGTTTGGAACAGGGAGACACGTTATCGTTGATTGAAAGATTAAATTCATTAATAAGTTTACGCCTAGCTGGAACACCTAAGCTTTGTAACTTTATCTTATAAATACTATGAGATTCTTTGCAACATGAGCAAATTAAATTATGTTTTTCAGTATTGATCGTGGATACAAAAGATTTGAGCTGTGGACTGTAGTTTGTTTTCTTATTTAACACGTTGAACGCCATGTTAAATATTTGTTTGACAATGTTTTGTTTTATCTAGATGGAATCCGGCTGATTCACGATATTTGTGTAAAAGAAATTAATTAGTCAAAAGTAGGTATCTCGCGCGTATTTTGTAAAATTAATGACAATATGAAATTTGGATTTAACCTAAATAATGTTTGACCGTCGAGCCAATTAGAATCACCTGGTGATTGACAATTTGGACACGATTGAACCGTTTTCGATTGAAAATCCGTTTGCGGATGAACATATTCAGGTTCGAATCTGGACACGAATGGACCAATTTTATAAATGGTTTCCTAACCATTGCCACAACGCTGAAGCAATCCTGACTCCGGCTTATTCGAAGCCGTCCCGTAAATCCCCACGAACCAAGTAAGAACAAAATGCAGCACTTACCGCTATTGGAGCTGTGGCAGGAGCTGGCTAGAACTCGGTCTTGGCGCTTCCACCACCGGTTGGTGCGTACCCGGGAAACGGCCGGTTGCTGAGTTATATGTGGTTTTCATCGTTTTTTTTATAGCAGGCGCGTCGGCGTTCCGCGTCGATGCCTCAGGCAGCTATAGAATTTTAATTTTTCAAACAGCCTCGGCTAGTTGGCTGCGCGCGCGCATTCAAACAAGAGCTGATATTAACGGGGGGCGAGGAAAATGATATCAGGAAAGGGATGCTTTACTGGAATATAGTAGCATGATGTAACAGTGGGATTTTCTTAGTGGGTAGTCAAATGTCGGCCGTCTTTCCCAGAACCCCACATTTCCCCTGGAACAGAGAAATTCAAAGACATTAAATCTTTAATCATTAGAACATTACATTACAATTATTGGAAATAGGCTATTAATTTTGTAGTAGCAATTCAGAAATCTTATCAAATCACTAATAATCATTATTTTTATAGATTTAATTCTAAAGATAATGTTTATGACAAACTTGTCTCTGATTATCTGTGACGTAAGCAGATAAAAAAGTAATACAGATTAAAAATGTTAAGAACGGAGATAACAACATTTATGCGATCTGTAAAAGAGATATTTATTTATCTATTTCTGATAGACGATTTATAAATATTATTAAGGCTTTGATAAACCCGAAAATTCATTTTATATTAGACGTATTAGTTATGTAGGCAATGACCGCCATATTGATTTTCGTTTCGGCATTCTTCTCCACGCAGGGGCGGATTAAGAATACCAACCTCTTACGTCTTAAATGACGCAGCCACTATTTGTCTGTAAATAATTATGCATAGCCAACTCTCTAGTTTGTTGTCTCTATTAGTGTCATAGTTGTATTAATTTCGAAAAGTTCAATGATATTTAAGTATAAGTATATGTGTGTGTATGTGTAAGGATAATTATATTAAAATTATTTATTTATATTGTTTATGTGTATATTGTATGTATGTATTTTTGGAATATATGTATTTATTATTATATCTATATTCCTATATTTATAGCGCCATCTTCTCGCCAGATATTTTATCCAAATTCCTCTTGAGTACGGTTGCCTGGAAGAGATCGCTGTAAGCGATAAGGCCGCCGATTTTTAACCGTCAATTTATTTTATACTTGTGCTGTAATTTGTAATTTTGGTGATAAATAAAGCGTTATCTATCTATCTAACCTCTGCGACCGGAGTCGCCCTGTCGTAAAAGGCGACACTACCCTACGTGGTAGAATGGATGGACTACCTTTTTTTTACGGGGGGGGGGGAATCCTCATGGACTACCTCCGCCTGGGGAAAGGCGGAGGGGCGTGCCGGACTCTTACCGGCTAAAACCACCACCCCGGTGTCTCCTCACACGTGCGCGCGGGGCCGCGGGAATCCAAATTCTTCCGCAGCCCCACACTCGTGCTGGCCCGGTCTGTCCGGGCCTCGTCTCCTGCACGGGGTAGTGAGGTGTTCAGCTACCCCGTGCAATGCCTCGGAGGCGCGCGCGGGTGTCGGCGCGTTGTTTTGTCGCCTCGGGTCCATCGAATAGGGGGCGGGGAGTTCCCCAAGTCCCTCGCCCCTGGACCCATTCATGGGCCGGAAAAGGGCGTTGTCCGCCCTTCCCCTGCGCCCGGTGTGCCTTCTGCGGCCGGGGAAGGGAGTCGAGATCTCCCTCTCCCGTTCCGCAGGTTTCTTCTGCGACATCACGTCCTCGCAGAAGGACACCACTGCGTCCCACGACTGCAGACACTCCATAATTATTTATTTGTATCGATAGATTAGGATATGTAAATATAAATAGTTAAACGAAGTTTCCTTCAATGAAACTAAAAACAAAACTGTTTGCCTTTTTTGCATAAATTCGAACAATTATAATTTAAATTGACTGTACCGGATAGATTTTAACTTACATTGTGGTACTAATTTTAATATTTTGTAGTAACAAATCATTCTATACTTGTAATAGATGGGATATTATACCTTCATATTTTTATATACATATTCTGGCAAAAATAGTAGGTATTATCATTACGAGTGACGAGATAAGTTATCTAAATTTTATCGATATATCGACATCGTTCATACACATTGGAAACTTGAGTAGATTAAAGTTGAATAGTGTTGTACCATGTTTCTTTAAAATTATAAATTTAGCAATCTTACAAACACGTAGATAATAGGTATAATCGAAGACCATGTTAGATCCCAGGTTCTAATCGTGAAATGAAGTTTATTGTTAAACTTTCCAGTCGTGTAGGGTACAAAAGTGTTTACATTAAACAAAAATTATTTGTAGCCTTTAAAATGTATCGAAGTAATCTCTATTGCCGCACTAGGTCTCGTAAGAGCCGGCAGGTGACAATGGAGTTGGTTTCGGCCATCTACTTAGGTATACATAATATCCCAAAACTCAACGATAAGCTCAGTACAGGCTGTAGGCCCAATTATGAGAGGTCATAAAAAAAAGTTGGTAAACGTAATGTTGGTAGGCCCCCCACAAGATGGACCGATGATCTGGTCAAGATAGCCAGAATAGGTTGGATGAAGGCAGCTCAGGACCGATTGTCGTGGAGATCTTTGGGGGAGGCCTTTGTCCAGCAATGGGCGTCTTCCGGATGAGATGATAATGATGATAAAAAAAGGAAAAAAAATTTATAGTATTTGCAGAATTTTTTTTTCAGATGATTTACTTAAACAAACATTCGGGTTTCAGATCACAACGATGTTAAAGAAGTTTTCACTTTAAAAAGAAAAACGTCTATGAGTTAGGATTCGAACACCCAAACCCAAAGACCAAGTCTAAGAGCTAGAATCCGCTTGTATTTACCCGTAGAAATTATACAAGTTATTAAGTTTGATGTTTACAAATCTTTCCAAAAATTTATTCTAAATTTATATTAAATCAAAAACATAAACAGAAAAGGAAAAGTTTTTGGAGTTATGCAAGTCAGGATTCGAACCCGGACCGATCCGAAACCCAAAGACCTAACCTATGAGCTACAATCCACTCGAAGTTTTGAGGTGAAATTATTCAAGTTTTCAGGTTAGCTAAAGTTTACAATTTCAAATTTTTTCTAAAACAGTTTCAAAATTGTATTAAATTAAATTATTCCCCAAAGTATATTCTTTATAAAGAAAAATGAAAAACAAAACTCAACTGTATTTCAATGTAATAAAGTTGCAATTCGAATAGATATGTATATGTAATGCATTCATTTAAAAATTACAACATAGATATAGAATAAGCCTTTGGCTATTATTAAGAAGGTTGGTATTACTGGAGCAAAAAAATACTGTGACTTTTCTGTTTCATCAAATTTCAGATCACAACGATGCTAAAGAAGTTTTCGCTTCAATAAATAATATTTATTATTTATTTATATTACTTTTCTAAAGTTTCTGTGAATTGCACACACTTTTTTTACATGTCACAACACTACGACTAATGCGTGTTGAAGTCAGATGAAGTGGCTACACCCACACGCGCGAGCGTTTATATCGATACCTATAAAAGCATCTGCTTGACACAGTCGCCTCCCTACTCCCGCGCCGCTCGCCCGGCAGCCCGCGTTCACTCGCTCGGTAACAAAAATGGCGTGTTTATTTCGGACTAATTTAATATTTTTATTATTAAATGTATTAACAACATACGCCGTTTCACCGCCATGGATATTTGATGTTAAAATTGACAATTTTACGTGTTATAATGATAAATGTGTGTACAGTATACGCGTGGATGGTGTTAACGAGTGGTCACTGAGTTACGAGCCGGCGGGCGAGGGAGAAGCTTGCATACCGGATTTCGGTGCCGTGAGAGATAAGAAGGCAGTTTTTGAAGTCTCCGAAGGCGATAAATTGTATTTTTGTGTGAGGGATAATGGTATTTGGGTTCATGGAGGCCAGGATTTATTTTTGGACGCCGGTGACGTCACTTCGCGCACAGACACTCGGTAAGTTGCCGTGAAATTGCAAACTAATTTTCTATTTGACCGATATTAAACATACACTTGTATTTGTTTTTATTTTTCTTATTCGTATTTATGTTCTTAACTTAACAGCGTCGTTAACAGAAATAGTATACACGTACTTATATTTAGTGGATTTTTATTTCAAAATATGTAATTAAAATCGAGACAAAAAAAATTACTAGAAACAAAAAGTATTTTAAAACAGTGGTAACTCCGCGGAACTAATTTTGATGAATTTCGGTATAGATAAATTGGAGAAGGGCATAGGCTACTTTTTGTTGCGAAAATGAATCGGCTAATAACCTTTTTATTCGTGCAGTGGCGGAGAAGGAATACTAACTTCTGTGGCCGGGGTCGGCCTGTCGTAAAAGGCGACAAAACAACCCACTCTAGCTACGTGGTAGGGCCCCAAGCCCGTATGGATGGCGACCACCTTTGGTCTTAAGTATGCCGCCATAATAACCTTGTGTTGTATTCCGGCATTAGTGACCCAAGTTCCTCTATCTTTAAGGGACAGCAGCTTGTTCGCGATGCCACTGGCGTTGCAAACACCCATATGCGACGGTAACTGCTAAATCCTAAGCGGGCCGTCAGCCTGTCTGCTGTCCTACAGCAATAAAAAAACCGTGGCTGTACGTTCCCTTTAGGGGGAGTTTCGGGCCTAGCGGCTATTATTAAGTATATGACAGGTCTTAAGCGTGGGATTGGGACATGTCCACCCTTCTCCGTTAGTCATAATCTCAACATTTATACCACTTTTCGCCATATCTCTTTTTATTGCTGAAGAATAGGAGAACGGTTTACTTATTTATAATTAGTTACCGTCACACTAAGCATCCATATGATTGTGACGCTAGGGGCATCGCGAACACGCTGCTGTCCCATAGGAGAGTACAGGATTACTAATGCCGGAACACAAGGTTATTATGGCGGCATATTTATGGAACCTGTGGGTTGCCATCCAGACCAAATTCATTCATGGTCTACCCATCTTTCTGTATCCTTTCATTTTTCGTAGGGAAAACTCCATCAACCGTTGGTCCTATGATAGACATAAGGTCCAGTGGTTTTTCAGCGTCCATATTTTTCTATGTCGGTCACTTTGGTTCTCCTACGGATTTCCTCATTCCTCATTCGTGCACGGGCGGAGAGAATACTAACCTCTGCGGCCGGGATCGGCCTGTCGTAAAAGGCGACAAAACAACCCAGCCTAGATACATGGTAGGGCCCCAATCCCATCTGGATGGCGACCACCTTTGGTCTTAAGTATGACGCCATAATAACCTTCGTGTTGTGTTCCGGCATTAGTGACCCAAGTTCCTCTACCCTTATGCAAACACCGACAAGGTCCGTCTGCCTGTCTGCTGTCCTACAGCAATAAAAAAAATCGGATTTGTTCACAAGAGAAACACCCAACATAGCCCGCTCCATAGCGTGTTGAGTGACTTGAAATTTGTGAACCTGTCCCGCTATCACTGTCCACGTCTCGGCTTCGTAGGTCAATATTGGTGGGACGCACTGCTCGAGGACTCGTCTTCCAGCACCGGAGGATAGTCGACGAGGATTACGAGATAGCTAAAACTACACCAGATCGACTTGAAATCTAGCATAGTCACTTATTTCGCGATGTAGGCGCTCACTGAGAACGGATTTTACGGAAATCCTATTCATAATTTTTTGAAGTGAAAACTTCTTTAGCGACGTTGTGCACTTTTTTGTGATGGGTGGAAATTGTTAAACTCGCGTCAGGTCACGTGTCCTGATCGAAAATTCTTAAGACGGAGTTTTGCTCCAGTAATACCAACCTTATTAATAATGACCTAAGGTTTATTTTATAATGTAACTTTTAAATGATTGCATTGCATTACTTATACATATCTATTCGAATTGTGACTTTATTACAATGAAATACAGTTGAGTTTTTGAAGTGAAAACTTCTATAAGCGCGTTGAGCACTTTTTGGGTGAACAATTTTTGGTTTTATTTGTAAAGAAGTATTAATGACCAATTTAAAATTTAATGCTTAATCATAAACAATTTTTTATAAATCGAAATTAATAATCTAATAGCTCGACGATACAATTCACAAGTTATTTAGTTTTCACTTCTATCGGCAATCCCCAAAGACTGCCCCGCGTGTTTTTTTATTTTTATTTATAAGGCAGGACAAAGTGTGCCGATTCACTTAGTTTTATTCTATCAAACACAAAAATTCTCGTAATATATGCGTCAACCGATTTTTCCTCCAAATCTGTTGAATGATTCATTATTTTACACAAATAATGTTTTTACTTGGAAATGCACTAAGCACACTACGCCACGCGAGAACGTGCGTCGTGTGACTACCGTACATAGCTTCTGCACAGTTGACGAGAGGACGCACCTCGCTGGTACACCCAAAACCAGGGGGAGGTATATGCAGTGCCGGATTAACCACATAGCAAGAGTAGCAATTGCTACGGGCCCCGCGCAAAAGGTGGCCCCGCATATTTAAACCCGCTCATCTCGGCCTGAGCGTAATTTTTTAAATTATCTTATCAACGCGTGGTAACATAATATATTGAATTTATTTGATGTCACAAAAAGGTGAAACGTTACATCTTTCCTACTAATACAATCTACGTCATACAATCGGTAACCCCCATTATTTCCTTGGCGAAAATAAAACAGAATTTCATACGATAAAAAAGCACACGTTACAAAAAGTCGCTCGTATAAATGTGAAGAATTTGAGTCGGGCTGTTGACAGGAGACACCACATCAGCAAAGTAGTCAACTGCACAACACCGTCTTCATGTCATGGACCTCTGCGTGAAGCCCAAAGACAAACGTGTTGAGCGATTCCATCGCCGAATCAGGTGGTTGCTACCTGATGAAGTCACGTCCCAGGAGCTCGCTTGAGCCATCGGCGACAAGTGCATTGGTGATGTAGTTTTTACGTTGGTGCTGTAGTTTGAGGTATGGAAGCACACTTGCGCCCAGGAGCGGGGTCCTTTGAAAAGATTTGCTACGGGCCCCGCGCTTGCTTAATCCGGCACTGGGTATATGCATTCGATTAGGCCGGCTTATTCTGCTACTAGCTGACCCGGCAAACGTTGTTCTGCCATAAAAATAATAAAATGTCAAAAAATAAAAAATAAAATTTAGGGGTGGACTACCCCTAACATTTAGGGGGATGAAAAATAGATGTTGGCCGATTCTCATAGATACCGGATAAGCACAAAAAATCACTAACTCAATTTAGTTATCTGCCTACTGCCTACCGCCTAAGAACGATGGCGTGATTATTTATAGCCTATGACCATTTCTAGGTTATCATCTATCACCATACCAAATTTCATCAAAATCCGTTCAGCCGTTTAGGCGTGAAAGAGGAACAGACAGACAGACAGACAGAGTTACTTTCGCATTTATAATATTAGTATGGATCTATCACCATACCAAATTTCATCAAAATCCGTTCAGCCGTTTAGGCGTGAAAGAGGAACAGACAGACAGACAGACAGACAGAGTTACTTTCGCATTTATAATATTAGTATGGATTATTCTTGCCAAGGTCTATGATAGAGGTGAGAGAGGCGTGCGCGCTGTTCATTTTTCCTTGCCTTTCCCGCTCCGCTATCTCCTTCGTGTGATTACGTAGCAAAGGAAGCGGCAGCATCCCAGACCTGTTCGCAACAATAGCATTAGTACATAATGATACACACTTGAAGCGTATTGAGCGCCGTATCCTTAACGCATTGGAGGCCTCTGGAGGCGGATTAAGTATATTGTCCACTGCGGCCGTGGACGGCCTTTTTTTTATTGCTGTAGGACAGCAGACAGGCTGACGGCCCGCTTAGAATTTAGCAGTTACCGTCGCCTATGGATGTTTGCAACGCCAGTGGCATCGCGAATACGCTGCTGTCCCATAAGGGTACAGGAACTTGGGTCACTAATGCCGGAATACAATACAAGGTTATTATGGCAGCATACTTAAGACCAAAGGTGGTCGCCATCCAGACGGGCTTGAGGCCCTACCACGTAGCTAGGGTGGGTTGTTTTCTCGGCTTTTACGACAGGCCGACCCCGGCCGCAGAGGTTAGTATTCTTTCTCCGCCCCTGCACGGATAAAGCCTGTCGTAAAAGGTGACAAGACAACCCTAGCTTTGTTAGGTCCCAAGTCCGTCTGGATGGCACCCACCCCAGGTTTGTAAATATGCTTCCTTAATAATCCTATGTATTGTTTCGACTTTAGTCATCAAGGTCCCAGTGGCCTAGTGTCCCCTACAGACAGCGCGTTCGTGTTCGCGCAAACATCCACAGGCGACCGTAACTGATACTATTGAGCTGTCAGCCTGTCTGCGTTACTCATGTGAATATTCATATTCAAAATTGTATCATTCTATTTTTAAATTCATATATTTTTCATTTTCATTTCATTTCACTTTAAACTACCATTCATTTTCTCTTCGTTTGCAGTTAACTAATTAAAATGATTGTCAAAATTATTTCCTGATCCTTGCAATTATGCTCTTTCGCCACCTGCCTTTTCTATAAACGTCTATACTTTGACATTGGCAAATCAGTGCCTAAAGCATTGGAGTCACATTAAAAGAAAAAAAAAGTAATAAATAAATGCAAGCCGTAATATTTTTCTTTTAACATGTTTTTATTAGTTTTACATGTATGTTTATAAGTCCGGTCTCATTGTTATGTTACCAGATATAGTTGTTGGGCGAAACCTTTATTTATTCCACGGGAAACAGTGATTGTTATATTTAACAGGATACAGTTAAAACCACTTTAAGGTTTATTCATGAATACTAATGACTTAAATTACGATTCCAAATGTAAATAAATGCGTGGGCGCCTTCTTTTTTGTAACCGACTTCGTGGAACTCCATTTTGACCAACTTCAGAAAGAAAGAAAGAGAGAAAGATATTTTATTGGTCAAGAAGAACAAACATGCAAGATGAAAAATAAATTATAAAACATTAATGTATTGTATTATAAATGCCTGTCGCTTCTCCAACCAATAAGGTCAGCCCTCAGTTAGTCTTTAATAGCCCGAGAGCTGATGACTAATTTGGGAAAATTCTTTAGGCAGTCTGTAATTGCGAAAAATTACAATTTCGTCAATTGGCGAATCCAGTCCTGAAAGTCTTTTAGCGAGTTAACGGTTATTTCGCTACTGCGCAGTATATAACATTTGCAAAAAAAAATTTAAAAAAAATGTTTTAGGCAACTTGAATTTTTTTGTATCTTTTAATTTATTATTTCTAGAATTAAAAAAAATATATCCCAGACGTTTTTGTCGGTTATTAAGTATTGCCAGACGACTCCAAAATTTAATTTTTTATATTACCAAAAAATATTCTTTAGGCAATCTGAAATTTATATCACGTATTTATTAAGTAATTTCAACGTTACCTGCAAATCGCCAGACGATTAAACAGTCAGATTAAACAGGCTATAAACAGTCAGATTTCATTTAAACGTTGTAGACTTATCAGTTCAGGGACTTATACAATAATTTGATAAGATTATTTCATTATCCTTATTAGGGTCGCCAGGATTAAATAAATGTGACGCATTATATATTATGCCTGATGATATAAACTTTTAATAAAATTATTAAGTTCAATATTATTTTGTCGTTAAATTTGTATGTCAGAAATGGCGAGAATTGGTTTATAGACATTGCAGACCTGCGATCATGTAAGTTACATGTGATTATGTAGTTGACCCGGCAAAAAAATGTTGTTCTGCCATATGAATAAAAAAAGTAGCTTGTGTCCTTCTCTAAGGTCCAATCTATGACTATAGCGAAATTCATCAAAATTGGTTCAGCGGTTTAGGCGTGAAAGCGTAACAAACAGACAAACTCACTTTCTCATTTATAATATTAGGATATAAATTTATTAAAATAAAGTTTTAAAAAAGACGCTTTATTATGACCGAAAAATAGGGCGTTCGATATTTAAATCATTCACGAAAATATTCGATGCGTAGTCCAAAAATGGCACAAAGCGCCCCACGCTTTTTTTCAAAATAATACATACTAATATTTTTCGTTCATTATTTTATTCCTATATTATGAATTATTATTATTAATTATTATATGAATTATTTTTTACTTTTTAGTTCGATTTATCATTAAAGCGTGTTTTTAAAAGTACTTGTATATTTTTATTGATAACTAATTTACTCTTCCACAAAGATATAGTATATATAATTATGTAATCTGAAATTGTGAAATATTCAATAATACAATCAATCATATATATTTTTAGAATGATAAAGATGTTCATTATCTATAAAGATGCTTCAAAGATTGCGTTTATTTTTTTATTTATCACTCTTTTATTATTAGAGGGCGTTTAAGTATTACGTACAGCGATTAGGTATTAATATTGTAAAATATTACAATGCGTTACAATGTAAATGCAATTAAATTTTTTCAAAAATTGCGAATTTTGACATAGCGCCATCTAGTTTGTGTTATAGGTACTAAATATTCTCCCCTCATCCTTAAATGTTATGTTAGTACCCAAGTGCCCGTTTTTACCTCAAATTCACAATTATGTTGAGGAATGTGTACAGTATAGTCGAGGGATTCTCCGTAAAACATAAACGAAAAGGGTTGCTAACTTGGGAAATTTGTAATCCTTAATATTTTTATTTAAATAAAAAAATGTTATGTAACGATGTTCGAAAACCTTTCTCAATCCTGTAAACTGTAAAGCATCGTAACGTTTTAAAAGACCCATCCCCTCAAATTGCACAATAATTGGACGCCCCCTTAAGTCTATGTATGTCTTCTCTAGAGAAGAAGCTGGGGGACGCACGTAATTGGTATACCCATTAAAACCACCCCGGTATTCCTTCACATACCTTGTGCCAGGCTTCTTCAAATCCGGAGGTGTCGTCACCTCACACAGGGGCGGGGTGAACTGGGCTCGCGGAGATTCCGCGCGCGCCCCTCTCGGCCATGTGTGTGCGGGCTTCGGCGTACTCCCAGGGGGCCGCGACCTTTCACTACGGAGGTCTGTCGCCAACCTCCGACGACGAGTAATCCTGCGTGAGCTGGAAGGGAGCCTGGCGCTCTACCTCTCCGCCGCCTCCTTCGCGGACATGACTGTCTCGCAGAACGCGCCGACGGCGTCCCATCTGGCTTTGCTCCCGGCCATCGCTAGGGTGATGGGCGGGGTGTGTGGTGGTAGCCTTATCGCAACCAATAATATAGCCAAAGATCGGGCTAAGTGGCGTACCTTGAGATAGGCTTATGTCCAGTTGTGGACTTTAGTAGGCTGATTTGAGGTAACCCTACTGTCTCTAAGACCACCCGTTCCAAGGAACTATAAACGTGAAATAAAAAATTATTTTACGAAGCATTGTCTTCGACCACCTGTTGAGTGTAAACAGGAAACGCCTGTAACATGCAACACCATTTTACCTATAAATTGTTTGTTGCGTACGTAGTTTTTATTTAAATCGGCACATGATCACACCTAAACATGTACACTAAGCAATTAATTGTATTTTATATCCTATATAAAATTATATCATAATAAATGTGTATATATTTTTGATCCGCCCTTGATCAAATTTAAGTCCTCTGTCAAAAATTTCTTATTAAAGAAGGGCTTTTATTAGATTAACGAATTTATTGAGAATGAAATGCTATATCATAGCTGCACGCTCCAGGCACCTTTCATTAATTTTATACTAGCGAGCTTGTCGAAGACGTACCATCAGCTGTAAGACCATCTTGATTTGTTTATATAAGAATTTATTTATTACTAGTTGACCCGGCAAATTTTGTTCTGCTATACGAATAAAAAAAAGTAGCTTATCTCCTTCTACAAGGTCCAGTCTATGACTATATTGAATTTTTTTTTATAGCTAGAGATCAGCAGACAGGCAGACAGCCCACCCTGGCAGGTGGTCACCGTTGCCTATGGATGTTTGCAGCACCAGAGGCAATACCAACGCGTTGCCGGCCTTGAAGAAATTTTATAACGCCTTTTTTGAAGAACCCCATATCGTACCGCGCTGAGAAAACCTCAGCCGGAAGCTCATTCCAAATCTTGAGAGTACGCAGCATGAATGTTCTAGAGAAACGTTTCGTACAAGAAAGAAGAGGCTCTAAGAAATGAGGATGAACACCCAGCCGATGGCGGGTAGTGCGGTGGTAGAAAGACGACGAGGGCACCATTCTGAATAGTTCTTCAGAACACCCCGTTGTACAGAAATTCACCCAGATCGGTTCAGCGGCTTAGGCGTGAATGCGTAACAAACAAACAAACTCACTTTCGCATTTATAATATTAGTTAGTACTAGCTGTGCCCGCGACTCCGTCCGCGTGAAATAGTGCCTTTGGGCAGCATTTTTTGGACAAATCTTATGGTTTATTTTGGATTACAAACCCGATAAACCCTAAAATATAAATACATATATGAAATATGCAAACAGTCAGTGTTATCGAATGCAACTGTTAGGCCATGCGCCTCCGAAATACGTGCGTTCAAACCTACAAAGTCCAGCCTAAGCTAAACCCTATTTCATATGATTGATGATATAAATCTGAGGTCAACTTAAATTGGATATAATTGCCGAAACTGATAATTTTTAACAAATTTTTTTTTCTATAATAAAAATAACCTAAGTTACTCCTTGTTACATCAGCTATCTGCCAGTGAAAGTCCCGTCAAAATCGGTGCAGCCATTACAGAGATTAGCCGGAACAAACAGACAGACAGACAAAAATTGTAAAAAATGTTTTTTTGGTATATGTACCGTGTATACGTCCGAATGCACTTAATAAAAAGCGGTTATTTTAATATTACAAACAGACGCTCCAATTTTATTTATTTGTATGTCCATTTCATTCCTTGCCTTTACACGGTTTAAACCAAATCTTGTTTTTACCATACGAATATTAGGTGAGAAAAACTGCTTAAGCGATGTATGCAATCGTGGGATCCCAGGACCTGTATTTTGGTCTACCACTTGTCTACCATATGTGGTAGCAAAGTGGTAGAACAACAATTTTTCTACCGACCATAACTTATATGCTAGTATTATCCAATATCGTTTTCACGACTAAACCGCTGAATCAATTTTGATTAATTTCAGTATAGAGATAGATTGGACTTCGGAGCCTTCTCCGAAGCCTATAAAAACCTATGTCCTTACATAGGTTATTTTTTTATTTACATGTCAGTACAACGTTTGCCGGGTCAGTTAGTAATACATATTTACGGCAATAATATCAAAGAGACAAGGAAAACACATTCCTCGTCAACCGAATGATTAGGACGACAGGAATAGGCCGTTCGCGTCATTCACTCGTCATTGATGACGTCACTTGGCATTCGTTCGGTGAGTCGTCCATTTTAACTGTTGGCATTTGCCCCGTTATCCATTCAGCTGTGGCGACAATGCATTACGTAACCGTTTACTCAGCATTAGATTCATACTTATCAGTGTTAAACAGAAACTGAACATCTGTTTTGCGACTTGCGACTAACTTCCGGTACCTCGGATCGTTAATCCAGAACAACGATGAGATAGATCGAGATGTTAAAGACTGAGTGAATGCAGGATGTATGAAATGGCGACAGGTCTCAGGAACAATTTGGGACCCACGAGTACCACTTAAGTTTAAAGGTAAAGTCCGTAATAAGAAGACCTGTCGTATTGTATGGATCAGAATTGTGGGCCACAAAGGGAAGGAACAAAAGGGTGTGACATGCTGCGGAGAAAAATGTTGAAATGGATGTGTGAAGTAACGAAAATGTATAAAATTAGAAGTGAATGTATCAGGGGATGTTCGATAGTAGCACCAGTGATTGAAAAACTTAAAAGTAACAGAGTAGCGTGGCTTGGCCATCCCACTCTAGTGGGAAGAAGAATTGAGAGGTGTGAACTACCCCCGGCTGCCGAGGAATTCTTTTATCAGAATATTGAGGTTCGCACATAGGGCCCTACCACGTAGTAAGGGTTCCTGTCGCCTTTTACGACAGCGGACCCAAGCCGCCAGGGTTAGTGATCCTACGCCGCCCCTGCATGGTGGGAAAAAATAAAGCTAATAATTACAAAATCAATATTTATTTCAAATTAACTCTATAAAATAATTTTTTTTTACTGTATATTCGAATGGATACAGGCGAGGTAAACCAAAGAAAAGTTTTTTTTATTGCTGTAGTACTGCAGACAGGCTGACGGCCCGCTTAGAATTTAGCAGTTACCGTCGCCTATAGGTTTTTCAACGCCAGTGGCATCGCGAACACGCTGTTGTCCCATAAGGATACAGGAACTTGGGTCACTAATGCCGGAACACAACAAGGTTATTATGGCGGGACGGGCTTGAAGCCCTACCACGTAGCTAGGGTGAGTTGTTTTGTCGCCTTTTACGACAGGCCGACCCCGGCCGCAGAGGGTAGTATTCTTTCTCCGCCCCTGCATGGATAGATTGCGTAAAAGATATAGTGACAAAAGGGTGTGAATGTTGAGATGGCGGCTAACAGAGGAGAGTGGAACGAGAGAACATGCTGCGCCGACCCCATATACTGTGGAATAGGGGCAGGAAGCAGACATGTTATGGAGCTCCGTAACCGTAACCGAAACTATCGGATATCCGAAATTATATCCGTATCCGTAACCGTATCCGTTTCACAAGTTTCGGATAGTTTCGTATAAGGGCGGAGTCTAAATAAAACGACACGTTTCGATATATTTGTGTCATTTTGTGTTTATATTTTACTTTAATCTAATATCCGTAACCGAAACTATCCGAAACTAACGGATAATCCGAAATTCCTGGCAGGAAGTTTTGATTTGACGTTTGACATTTTGGTTCGATATGTTAGCGTAGTCGCAACATTGATCAATTTTACGGAACGCCATCTATAGCTTTGTTCAGCGTATCATACGCATGTATGGCATTCCGAACCACAGCCGTTCAATTGATCTAAATTGCCGTAAGCAAACCGCCTCGGTTCATCTAATTGTGAATAACGAACGAGCTGTTGAAACTTTCCTAAAATGCGATGACACATCAATCCATCGTTTAATCCACGTTTTACTTGGTAATCGTTTGATGACCATCAATGACTTGACCAAAGAGACAGAAGAAAATAGAATATACTTTGATAATTGACAGCGTCATCTGGTCCCTGATACTTAATCAGTTATGGATACAAAACAACTGAAATGCTACATATGTTATATTTTGGCTTGTAAATCCATACTATGCCGTTGAATCAATTTTGATGAATTACAGTATAGAGATAGATTGTAACTTGGATAAGGACATACATAGGCTTTTTGTCGCGAAAATGAACTTGAAGGGGGTGAAATTAACTAGGTTTTATTCTTTTCTCTTCTCAGCTAGTACATAGAGGCGTGTAGTTGCAAAACCCGCTAAAACGGTTTTGGGAAAAATGACGATATATCGTTTTAAAATGCCTCTATATTCCCATCCTATATCTTTAAACGAGCAATTCTTGTATATATATAATTGGAATCTCGGAATCGGCTCCAACAATTTTCATGAAATTTAGTATACGGGGGGTTTCGGGAGCGATAAATCGATCTAGCTAGGAATCATTTCTAGAAAATGTCATTTTATTCGCTTTTTTTTATTGGAAGAAAAATAACAAAAAGGTGAATCTATCGGCGAATAATAATACTATTTTTTTAAATTGCTTTAACGACACAACAACACTAAAGCTATTCCAGCAGATGGCGTTGTTAAGTAACACGAAGTCAATGAGTGTTTGCTTTGAGGTTAGACTAAGAAAATCAATTGTTAATTTCCAAAAAACACAATTTATAAAAAAAAAAAAAATACCGAGCAAAGCTCGGTCATCCAGCTGGTATTATATTATATTCAACCATTTATTTTAAGTTTCGAATCAAATGCCACTAAATCAGCATGGGTCTAGTTCAATTTAAGAGTTTAAAAAATATTGCTAAGTATAGCGGGTTTTGCAACTACACGCCTCTTATCGATACACAAACTCAGTACGAGTGTTTGCGTTCCGACATACTATAGACTGTCGTCCACTTAGGGGTACTGGAACTTGAGTCACTAATCCCAGAATACAACACAAGGTTATTATGGCGACATACTTATAGACCCAGTGTGGTTGCCATCCGGATGGGTTTGGGGCTCTACCATGTAGCCAGGGTGGCCGCGGGCGTAAGTATTCTTACAACGACCCTGCATGAAGAATTTCCCAAACCTTTTAAATAAAACGACTGCTTTCATATAAAAACTCGTGAAGTAAATCAGATAACGGGGAAAACAATCTCTTTCCGAACGAGTACTGCCGCTTGAGTTCCTATAAAATTTCCATGTGAAAAAGTCTACAATAATTTTCCGTTTATTAAAGAAGAATCATGACTTTTATACTTTGCTATAAAGTTTAAGTATCTTATCGTAGCGAGTTATAAAATAATGCTCATTATAGCCGCTCGTAAACGCCGAAAGTGTTTTCTGTGTTGCCAGATTTATTTTGAAACTAGCTGTGCTCGCGACTCCGTCCGCGTGGAATAGTAACTTTGGGCAGCATTTTTCGGATATATCTTATGGTTTATTTTGGATTACAAACCCTAAAATATAAATAAATGAAATATACAAACTTCGTTCGAACCTACAGAGTCTAGCCTAAGATGAACCCTATTTCATATGGTTGATAATATAAATCGGAGGTCAAGTTAAATTGGTCATAAACATTTCCGAAACTGATCATTTTTAGCTAAAACTATTTTTTTTTTCTAAAATAAAAGTTAGGCTACTTTTATTTTAGAAAAAAAAAATAGTTACTCTTTGTTACATCAGCTGTCTGTCAGTGAAAGTCCCGTCAAAATCGGTCCAGCCGTTTCAGAGATTAGCCGGAACAAACAGACAGACAAAAATTGTAAAAAATGTTGTTTTGGTATATGTACCGTGTATACGTCCGAATGCACTTAGTAAAAAACGGTTATTTTAATATTACAAACAGACCCTCCAATTTTATTTATTTGTATAGATATCGCGTAATGTATTTTTGTCCGTGCAGGGGCGGAGTATGAACCCCTGCGGCCGGGGCCAACCTGTCGTAAAAGTCGACTAAACAACCCTAGCTACGCGGACCAAGCCCATCCGGCTGGCAAACACCCTTGGTCCATAAGCGAGGCGTGTAAACCGTTTAAACCCGCTATAACAATATTTTGGAAACTCATAAATTAAACTAAACCCATGCTGATTTAATGGAATTTCATTCAAAACGCTAAACAAAAGGTTTAATATAATTTTAGAATATAGAGGCATTTGTACAATTAAAAGATAGCTATATTTAGAGTGTTTTCTAACGATACATCGTCATTTTGTCAAAAATCATTTTAGCGGGTTGTGTAACTACACGCCTCAAGTATTAGCCATAATAACCTTGTGTTCCGGTATTATTTTTATTCGTGCAGAGGCGGAGAAAGAATACTGACCTCTGCGGCTTGGGTCGGCCTGTCGTGAAAGGCGACAAAACAACCCACCCTAGCTACGTGGTAGGCCCCCAAGCCCACCTTTCTGGGCGATCTGGATGTCGACCACCTTTGGTTTTAAGTATGCTGGCATAGTAACTGTGTTGTGTTCCGGCATTAGTGACCCAAGTTCCTTATGGGACAGCAGCGTGTTTGCGATACCACTTGCGTTCCAAACACCCATAGGCGACGGTAACTGCTAAATACTAAGCGGGCCGTCAGCCTGTCCTACAGCAATAACCTGGGTCATATTAGTGACCCAAGTTCCATTACCCCTACGCGGATAGCGTGTTCGCGGTGTTCCTAGCGCCGCAAACATACATTGGCGACGGTATCTGATTACTATTGAATATTAAGTGCCAGTCAGCCCGTATGCTGTTCCTTATAAATATTTAAAAAAAAAATTATTTTCACTACAGTGGAATATCATACAATGAAATTATATGGTCAGATACAGGGGTACTTCCTTTTAAAATCCCTTGTAGGAACCTTGCTACATGATGCTAGATAACATCTTTACAGAAACATCGAGAAATTATTCAAGCTTCATAAAAAAAAACAA
Organism: Malacosoma neustria; assembly: GCA_963693495.1. Classification (NCBI taxonomy): domain Eukaryota; kingdom Metazoa; phylum Arthropoda; class Insecta; order Lepidoptera; family Lasiocampidae; genus Malacosoma; species Malacosoma neustria. Next base: position 1,773,847 of record OY856401.1, on the reverse strand, counting down.
TAGTTTTTGGTCTCTCTTGACGGGTTCCCCCGGCCCGGGGGGACCGAGGGATATGTGGGACTCCGGGAAATATGTTTGGCCATCCGACTACCCACTAAAAAACCCCGCTGTTCTCCTATCGCCTACGCCCGGGCCCACGGATATATGGCCTGCCGATCTCGTGGCCCGGGCCGGCGCCGGCCCGCCGTTTGTCTTGAGGCGGGCCCCTTCTAAAGTGTTGGCGCCAGGGGGTCAGGGTTTCGTCCCCCCGGCGCTCTCCTAACAACTCTAGGAGTTGAGGGGGGCCGCGGAACAGCACGCAGCCCTCACCCTAATAGTTTTTGGTCTATGGCAACCCCATTTAGCGTCAAGTCATCAAACGTGAGTGAGTGTATGATTTATGTTTTAAATTTAGCTCTACATTTCTGTTTGAAATCTGTGTAGTGTGATAATTTGTTGAAATGTGTTGGCCAAGTGCGGCGGTTTGGTTTCGGTCAAATATTAGTCTCTTTTATTGGAAAGCTGTAATGGGTTATATATATCTACGACCAATATTCATTGACCTCAGTAACACAACGACTTCCGTCGAAACGCCTGCTAGTCACGAGTTCGATTCCCGTCCAGTTTAATAGCCATAGGCGACGGTATAAAAAAAATTGAATATATTTTGATAATTTAGACAGCGCCATCTAGTCCCGAAGTCGAAAGCAGAGCAATTCTGTTATGGAAACTAGATAATGGATATATTACACACATATCGAGATTCAGGAAGGGAAACAGCAGACTCGCAGCCGTCGTATTGTCAATATTACGGAACATTACGGTGACCTATTTTTGACAATTCTTTACCACCACCTTTGGTGACTATCTCTAGAATATGCTCAACAAAAGACAGGCTAACGGCCCACTTAATAGTAAGTAGTTACCGTTGTCAATAGATGTTTGCGACGCTAGAGGCACCGCGAACACGCTGCTGTCCCATAGGGATAACAGGAACCTGGGTCACTAATGCCGGAACACAAGTTTATTATGGCGGCATACTTATAGACCAAGGGTGGTTGTCATTCAGACAGTTAGGGTTGTTTTGTCGCCTTTTACGACAGGTCGACCCCAGCCGCAGGGGTTAGTATTATTATTCCGCCCCTGCACGAAGAAAATCAAACGCCAAAAGTTCAAGGATACCTGTAGTTATAAGTGAAAAATAAACGCTAAACGCGCCATATTGGAATGTATCTTGAAAAATATATAAAAAAAACACGCTTTCATAGAAAATCAAACAAAAAGGTAAAAAATAATTATGATTTTTTTTTTTATAACCGGACTACTCTGTAAAAAGTTATGCGTGGTTATACATAAAAAAAAAGAAAAAAATATATACGCGTCGACATGAGAACCTCCGTCGTTTTTTTCGTCGGTTAATAAATTTAAATTAAGGATAGTGTGATTAACAAAAAAAAATGAATTTTATTGTATAATTATATAGCCCTACTTCACCGCGGCAAAAATAGTTGTTTCTTAAATCTAATAACTTCATATTAAATGAAGATATCGCAATATATTTTTTAAAATAAGGGCAAAGTGTAAGAAATAAAACTTAGAAAACTTAATTTAAATCTATTTAATAGTTTTTCCGTGATGCGCGCACAACTGTAGAACTCTTATCATTTTATTTATATAGATATTCTAACTACTGGCTGGAGAAAATGGGCCCCGCCTGTCATTAATTTTACTCGCATTCACGTTATGAGCACTTAGAAGTTATTGCTTCTATTACCCAAATCGCTTTTGACATGCGACAGGTTTATATATATACTTAAATACGATATATCGTCTGCTTTTTAGAAAGTTTGCGCAACGGAGTAGTCTGAAATTGGGCACGGTTAAAGTTTATACGGATTTTGGCGTTTTTCGAAAATATGAGAGTAGGTTTTTTACGATGTGTGCTCACACCGACAGCCAAAAAGCAACTTGATAAAGTTTCATAAATTCATAAATCTAAAACACGTGTTTTATATCAGTGGAGATAATTTTTTTTATTGCTGTAGGACAGCAGACAGGCTGACAGCCCGTTTAGAATTTAACAATTACCGTCGCTTATGGGTGTTTGCAACGCCAGTGGCATCGCGAACACGCTGCTGTCTGGGATACAGGAACTTGGGTCACTAATGCCGGAACACAACACAAGGTTATTATAGCGGCATATTTAAGACCAAAGGTGGTCGCCATCCAGACGGGATTGAGGCCCTACCACGTAGCTGGGGTGGGTGGTTTTGTCGCCTTTTACGATAGGCCTACCTCCGCCGCAGAGGTTAGTATTCTTTCTCCGCCCCTGCACGGATTAAAACGTGCGTACATAAGTACATATATGCTTCTTTTTTTCCTGGGTCACCTGGCGTCAAGCTTAGAAACTGCCATCCAGTCGGACTTAAAACCTTACCACCTAGCTAGGGTTTGTCGCCTTTTACTACACGCCTCGCCGCCCCAGTCGCAGGGATCAGTATTCTTACCCCGTCTCTGCACGTGCCTTGTCAATCATGCTTCATGCCATCATCATTCTGAGAATACGGTCGCTTTAATTCAATATAATAAAGATAATAAGAACAATCATGCTTTCGAGTTTATGTTTCATTGTGTAAATGATAATTATTTATAACAATTAATTTTTATCCCAGAATACAACGCGATAATGATGTGACAAAAAGATGTGTGTGTGTGTGTGTGTTTTCACGCGCTGATTATTGCAACGAATTTAAATGTTCAAAGAGATTCAATGAACCCTTGTACGCGGCCGATGTGCATTTTAACCGTCATGGAAAATTTGAATATCATACTAAATATTCAATTATTAATATCGTTTTTTTTCTTCATTGCAGTTTTTTGATTTATGTATAATATATATTATGTTAAAATATTTATTTCGTCATAAATAAAATCAATGCGAAAAGACCTTTTATCACTTTAGGTGTGATTATAATTATGTATTAATTATAATTATGAAGAAAAAACTGCATTGCGAAACTAGTTGAACTAAAGTTTATTCCCCGTTAACAGGTTAAACGTTCACAACGGCATCTAGTCAAAAATAACTAACAGAACACATGTGTTATGGGTACACCACAACTGCTATATTCTGGCTGATTTGTGAGGCGTTTTGACGTGTAAAAGTTGTTGCCCCACGAAGATAGAATGTTTGGTTTCCACGGTGACTTTTATTTGATCCGTCAACTCTATATGAAAAGCTAGAATTTCATTTGCTTTGGGTTGAACCAGCTGTTATACTCATGTACGGAAGTGAAAGTTGGGTATGGCAGAAGAAACATGAAAGCAGAATAAATGCAGTTGAGATGAGAGTGTTAAGAAGTATGATAGGAGTTAAACTGAGTGACAGGATAAGAAATAGTGAAATAAGGAAACGTTGTGGTCTGAAAGAAGATGTAGTGACAAAAATTGAGAAAGGTATGCTGAGATGATTTGTCCATGTCGAGAAAAAAGTGTATAAGACGAGTGTGAATGGAAGTGTTGGAAGGGGTAGACCTAGGCGGACGTTTCGGCGCCGGGGGGACGAAACCCTGACCCCCTGGCGCCAATAATTTAGAAGGGGCCCACCTTAAGATAAAGGGCGGGCCGGCATCGGCCCGGGCCACGAGATCGGCAGGCCATATATCTGTGGGCCCGGGCGTATGCGATAGGAGAACAGCGGGGTTTTTTAGTGGGTAGTCGGGAAAATCCTGGAGTCCCACATATCCCTCGGTCCCCCCGGGCCGGGGGAATCCGTCAAGAGAGGTTTTTTCCCGAGACCAAAAAAAAAAGGCGGACGTTTCGAGACCAGATCAGGGACGTCTTGAAAAAAGGCCAGGTCATGTATAGTAAGTGTTGGACGTCGCTGGTATGCCCAATAAATCCACCCCGGTGTTTTTACACACGCCTTCAGTGTCGAGGCCGCGGCTCCGATTGACGTCGTGTCTCTTCACAGCCCTGTGATGAGCCCCGGTATCTTCCTCACGCAAAGGTGAGTTTGGGCTCGTAGAACACCCGTGCCATGTGTTTACTAGAAGCCGTGGTGACGTAATCCTAGGGCATTAGTGGGGTCACTTACACCACATCCACGACTATAGCAGTAAACAAATTACATTGTTGACAATCATTCATGTAGCTAATTGATATAACCTTCACAACCAATTGTGTTTAGTACGGTATTGACCGTGTTTTGGCAAAAGCCGATATTATCCGATTCGAACGTGATACTTTAGACAAGCTAACCGGTTTATTAGGACCTCCGTGATTAGACCGAATGCACCGATACTCCGAGGTTCATATTCAATCGGAAAAGGTAATCGAACAGCAGACAGGCTGACTTGCCTACTTAGTTGTAAGCAGTTACCGATACCGACACTAGGGGAACTGGAACCGGGTTTTTATGGCGGCATACTTATACACCAGTATATATACACCAGTGCGGTTGCCACGTAGCTAGGGTTGTTTTGTCGCTTTTTACGACAGGCCGCCCTCCTGTCGCAAGGGTCAGTGTTCATACTCCGACCCTGCAGAGTTTAAAATCGTTATGGCCTAAAATCCCAGCCGTCCAAATATGGGCCAATTACCTTGGGCACCACCGGACCCCTTGTCGTACTAGAGTCTTGCGACTCAACTCGAAGGCCTGCAGTCCTTACCAATGCTATTTCGTCTTCTTGGATACTTTTAAGACCTTTTCACGGCCACCGTAATAGGCAAAGGGCGGAGCTCACTTCAAAAGCGTTATAAAATTATAATATCTTTGTTGGCAACGTTAATAGGCGACGGTGACCACCGGCTAGGGTGGGCCGTTTCCCCGTCTGCTGAATTCACGCAAATAAAAAAAAACACTAGTTATTGAATTCCTCCCAAGCATTTGCTAGGTGGTAGGGCTTCGTATCCGTGCAGGGGTGGTGGAAAAAGAATACTGACCTCTACGGCCGGGGTCGGCCTGCGTAAAACGCGACCAAACAACCCTAGCTACGTGGTAGGACCCCAAGTAAGATTTAAAATTGTTTACAATTATAATATATGTAATATTTATCCCAAATTGGTCCCAGCACAGCATTTGCTGGTAGTATTCACCAGCGCTGATCTTCCGCTGTAGCCGAAGAGAAAGTTTGGGTTGCAACCGGGATTTAACGCTGAGATGATGAGTTTGGACGGCGTCGAGGTCTTCATTATACAACTTGTTTGTTCCCTCGCCCTATCTTGCGACAAAAGTGATCGGCCTGTCACTTTGGATGTCTAACACATGTCCTTGATTACACGGTTATGACGTCATCACATAGAGGGAGTCACCAATCGAAATTAGTATTCATTAACACGTATTGTTTCATCAAGGCTCTTTAGCATATTTAGGGGGCATGACCAATATGCATATCTAATACGTTAGGGTTTTGTTCATGAAATCTTTCGTGCTATTAATGGGAAAAGCCTATTTTAATTCTAATCCATCCTAAGATTGCCTGGAAGAAATTGCTTCTAGCAATAAGGCCGCCATTTCTACAATCCTTACCATATTGTCTTCTGTGAAGTTGTCTAAATAATATTTATTCATTCAAAAATCCCACGTACTAGAAGCACATTTCAGAGCCGAAGTGTATTAATGTTCTAGAGAACCCTTCTGTATTGGATCGACGGGCGAAAACATGTGTAAACACCCAGCCGACGACTAGTGGCAGCAAGAAGATGGGGGAGGGTCTAAACTAACGTGACCATTTTTTTTCGTGTCAAAGCGGGACGCCTACGGAATTTCGTAATGTATATTTAAGTGCAAAATAAAAATTATGGTTTAAAAAATGACTTGAAATAATTTATCATGGTATCTTACCCTCACTGACATCTTAATTCTTACACCAACTTGCCCTAAAAATAATATTTATAAATAATTTCGCAACAAAAAACTATTTTGCTACAGCAAAATTAGATTTACTTCAGTATGTATTTTGTAATACAACTTCGATCACAAATAGTAATACAATAAGGAATTGGGATAAGTAAGTATTCGGTAAGTTTCTAATAAACATGCACGACAGATAAATGAACTATCATTTTTCGTCTAGCCCATTCTCGTATGTCAGTCGCTCGCTCTCGCTTGTTGCTGACTGTCAACCCGCGTCTACACTGTGCTGCCGTCTTTCGCGATATTAATGTAGGCAAGTAGGTAGGTATAAAGGTTTATTCGTAAAAGCGGGACATTTTTGTTCTCGTTGGGGACAGCGGGACGGACAGCCTGAAAGCGGGTCAATCCCGCCCAAAGCGGGACGTATGGTCACGTTAGTCAAAACTGACCCGTGCCGGGGACGGCCTGTCGTAAAAGGCAGAACTACACTAGTTAGGTTGGCCCCAAGTCCGTATGCATGACAACTCATCATCACCTGAGCGTTAAGTCCCGGTTATAAACGAAACTCGCTTCGGTGCTATCTGACTCCAGTGGTCCGCTTTCAGACTGTTTCTTCTCCACTTCGCACGTACGGCGTTCATGTATGTTCATGATTGATGGCAACCAGGTTCCAGTTCCTTTAAGATTGTGGCAGCATGTTGGCGATGCCTGTGGTGTTGTGGTGCGGTTTATCTGTCTGCCTATCTCAGCTATAAACAGCTATTTGCTCGGCTTTGATCCCCCTTTACGCCTGACATTATTCATCTCCGATTCACTTCAGACATATAGCTGACGTGTCGAATATAAAAATTGAAATTCCAGAAATATGTTTGGCACGTTTCCCGTAAGTCACGCTCGATGGGTTTCAGACGACGATGTATAGAGGCCGTCAAACCAGGACAGTCACGGCCCCGGCGCTCAGGGCGAGCGCCGGCATATTGAGGCTGAGCGGCCATAACGTGGGTAAAATGCTCCCCAATAGCACCGCGCGCGAGTCATTAATTCAATTAGAGGGCAAATTGATGACATTCATTATCATCTAAGCGTAGTATCCCGGTTGCAACCTAAACTTCCTTTTCGGTGCCCGGCGTCCGCTTTCAGACTTTTTCTACTCCACTTCGCACGGTTTTCAGCATCCCTGGTAGTGAGCCCATTGACACGCATATCACCCTTTACGACGTTAAGACAGCACTTTTTGGGTCTACCCCTCCTGCCGGGGCCCGGCGGAGGCGGCATGGCCAGACATTTGTTTCCCACATAAGTAGCCGGTTGCCGTAAAATGTGTTACATAAAATTGATGGCATTATTCCCCTGTAATTAGCGGTTAAATTCAAATTCCTTCGGCGAGGGTTGGGTCACGAGTCAACGAGCAACAACGAACCTTCGATGACGTAACTCGAGCCGTGGGAGATTGATACAAACTCTACGTTGGCTCATTATGGATATTATTGGCCATCACTGGCTTCTGTTGGCCTGTCTGTGGCTTAGTGGTTCTACGACCTCAGTTGCTCATCTCCCAAATTGGTCGATTGGTAGCCAAATGCCGCGGTGATCTGGTTGGTGGCCAGGCGTGAAGAGAGGCGATGCCATAGAGGCGTGTGCATGGTTTCATTGCATTATCGGCTTGGTAGATATGAACATCCGAAACCCACGTCACGGGCGACCACCTCCGCTACTATCATCTTCTTGACACATCGACATGGCCCCCGAGATACAGTTTAAACTAGTCCAGGGGCCAGGAGAATTAAACTTATCTAGTTTAATTGTATATGATGTGTATATGATGTTTTTTAGAAATAAATTTATTATTATTATTAATATGTTATTGCACAGTGTTTGCATGTTAAACTCGTGTTGATGACCTTCTGTCCATAGACACGTCTCGCGCACAACGTCAGCGTGTGATCACTTTTATTTTTGTTTGGCAAATATTCAAGTCTGTATACCGATGAATATTAACCTACTTATTATATGTTTATTTTATTTACCAACATGTATTTTATAAGTATAAATAAAAGTATATTCAGTATGTTGCTGTAGGACAGCAGACAGGCTGACGGCCCATTTAGAATTTAGCAGTTAGGCATCGCGAACACGCTGCTGTCGCATAAGGGTACAGGAACTTGGGTCACTAATGCCGGAACACAACACAAGGTTATTATGGTGGCATACTTAAGACCAAAAGTGGTTCTATCCAGACGGGCTTGAGGCCCTACTACGTAGCTAGGGTGAGTTGTTCTGTCGTTTTTTACGACAGGCCGACTCCGGCCGCAGAGGCTAGTATTCTTTCTCCGCCTCCGCACCATTAGACTTAATAATAACATTTATACGCCAAAAAATCGTCGTCTATGGATATTTGCGATGCTAGAACACCGCGAACACGCTTCTTGTATTGAGGTACACGAACTTGGGTCACTAATGCCGGAATATACAAGGTTATTGTAACGGCAAACTTATAGACCAAGGATGGTTGCCATCCAGACAGGCTTGGGTGGCTATTCTCTTTCTTTGCACAGAGAAAACATTTTGACTATTATGACTAGTTTGCCACCCAAACTTTGATACATAAAAACCACTGTGTGATTATAATCATTGTATATAAATCACTTTAAAAGAAATATTAGTATTATAAAATTGTGGGAATTCCGTCTTCACCCCGATTACCTTGGCTTGTCTCTGCCAACTTTTTTTTTTTTTTTACGGGGTGGGGAAATCTTCATGGACTACCTCCCCGCCTGGGGAATGGCGGAGGGGCGTACCGGATTCTTACCGGCTAAAACCACCACCGCGGTGTCTCCTCACACGTGCGCGCGGGGCCGCGGGAATCCAAATTCTTCCGCAGCCCCACACTAGTGCTGGCCCGGTCTGTCCGGGCCTCGTCTCCTGCACGGGGTAGTGAGGTGTTTAACTACCCCGTGCATCGCCTCAGAGGCGCGCGCCGACACCCGCGCGCGCCTCCACCTCGGGTATCTCTGCCAACTTGCTCCAACTTCCGGTACCTCGGATCATTAATCCAGTATGACGGTGATATAGGCCGAGATGTGAAAAACAAAGTGAATGCAGGATGGATGAAATGGCGACAGATCTCGGGAACAATGTGCGATCCACAAGTGGCGTTTACACTTAAAGGTAAAATTTATAACTTCGTAATAAGGCTTGCCGTATTGTATGGACCGGAACACTGGGCCACAAAGGGGAGGGACGAAAGGGTGTTACAAGCTGCGGAGATGAGAATGTTGAGATGGATGTGTGGAGTTACGGAAATGGATGAAATTATAAATGAGTATATTAGAGGAAGTGTGAAAATAGCGCCAGTTATTGAAAAACTTCTATGTAACAGATGCGTTGGGAAGAATGCCATATAACAAGGAAAATGATAGAAATGAGAGGGTATGGATACAGGAGTAGAGGTAGACTAAAAGAAAGATGGATGGATTGCGTAAAAGATGATATGGCATAAAAGGGTGTGAATGTTGAGATGACTGCTAACAGAGGAGAGTGGAAGAAGAGAACATGTTGTGCCGACGCCATATAAGAATAGTACAACCTACAACCCGGAAGAGATACGATTTTTTACAGATTTTTTAGTAACGTAATTCTCTAATTGTTCGGTACAGCGATAAAGGCGGATGTGTTGGCTTTGTCAACTTACAATGTGTGGTCATATTGCTATTATTACATAGATATATGGTATTCATGTCACTCCGTGGGCCTAGCGGAAGAGCAGCGCTGGTTTTATTCAAAACCAGCATATGCTGAGCTAGGACCCATTTAGGACTGCATCAACTATTACAACATTTGTGTATTTTATATAATGATGTCATTGTGTCCTAAATAAAAATATTCTTATTCTTATAATGTGGTTCCGGCATTAGTGACCCAAGGTCAGCAGCGTGTTCGCGATGCCACTGGCGTTGCAAACACCCATATGCGACGGTAACTGCTAAATTCTGCTAAAGCCTGTCTGCTGTCCTACAGCAATAAAAAAATACATAATGCCTATGAACCCTCAAAATTTACATATAATATTTACATAATAATCTTTTACAGCTAATAATAAATCTAAAAATAAATATTGAATAATATAAAATATTGTGTAACATGTGTTTACCTACTATTTAATATAAGTTATCTTAAATTTGTCTAAAGTATTAATATGGTCTTTTATACTTATCACCTACTACATTGTGGTACAGTAATTATTTTACATACTAGCCGTTCCCGCAGGCTTCGCGGGTCGAACAACAGAAAAAAAAGTTAGTGAAATCATATTTTTTTCATAAACTTTTTTTTTCTAAAATAAAAGTATCCTATATTACTCCTTGTTACTTCAGCTATCTGCCAGTGAAAGTCCCGTCAAAATCGGTCCAACCATTTCAGAGATTAGACGAAACAGACAGACAGAAAAATTGTAAAAAATGTTTTGGTATATATGTACTGTGTATAAATCTAAACGCACTTAGTAAAAAGCGCTTATTTTAATGTTACAGACACTCCAATTTTATTTATTTGTATGTATAGATGTAATATAATTATTGAGTTCTTTTTTCTAATAAGAATACTAACCCCTGTGGCCGGAGTTAGTTTGTCGTAAAAGGCGACAAAACAACCCTACGTCTGCTTACGCCCGTCTGGATGGCAACCATCTTTGGTCTATAAGTATGCCGCTGTAATAACCTTTTATTGTGTTACGGCATTAGTGATCCAGGTTCCTGTAACCCTATGGTATAGCAGCGTGTTCGCGGTGCCCCTGGTGTCGCAAACACCCATTGGCGACGGTAACTGCTTACTATTAAATGGGCCATCAGCCTGTCTGCACCTCAGCAATATTTCTTTTTATCGGTATCAAAGAGCGCAGGCCCACTTAATACCAGTTTTTACCGTCGCCAATGGATGTTTGTGACGCCAATGGCGCTGCTTAGACGCTGCCGTTTGCATAGGGTACTAGCAGCTAGGCCGGTATTTCACCACGTCATTGTTTACAATGTCAACTTTTGTAATGCGGTAATTGTTTTGATAAGAAATAATTGTGTCAAGATGAGGTGTAAGAGGTTCAACAATACTTGATACTTTGGTATCCTGTTAATACCAGGCTTAAGCAGGCCAGATACTTTAATGAACATTGTATTAACGGATATTTTTTTTATTGCTGGGGGGCAGCAGACTGGCTGACAGCCCAGATTATAGTAAGCAGTTATCGTCGCTTATGGGATGTGTGCGACGCTGGGGACAGCGTGAACACGATGTTGTCACATACTGGTACTAAAAAACTCCTAGCTACGTGGTAGGGCCTCACAAGCCCGTCTGGATGGCGACCACCTTTGGTCTTAAGTATGCCGCCATAGTAACTTTGTGTTGTGTTCCGGCATTAGTGACCCAAAGATAGCAGCGTGTTCTCGATGCCACAGGCGTTGCAAACACGCATAGGCGACGGTAACTGCTAAATTTTAAGCGGGCCGTCAGCCTTTCTACTGTCCTACAGCAATAAAAAAATTAAAGGACCAAAAAATCCTAATTTTTAGTAATTTTATAGCTATATCTTTGTAAAAATAGTGGAATTAAATTCGTAAATGAAATAATTTAAAGCTTGAAATTTTTAGTTGAAAAAATTGTTCATAGCAACGTTCAATGCTCAATCCTAAGGAACATCGTAAGAAAAAAAAATATGTGTGCAGCTCACACGTAATAGATGATGAAGTGAAACCTTGAAAAATGTAAACTTCAATATAAAAAAGAAAAACGTCAATGAGTCAGGATTCGAACTCAGGCGGATCCGATACTCAAAGACCAATTCTAAGAGCTTGAATCCGCTTGGAGTTACCCGTTGAAATTATCCAAGTTATTAAGTTTGATGTTTACAAATCTTTCCAAAAATTTATTCTGAATTTATATTAAATTAAAAACATAACAGAAAAGTTGAACGATAGGTACCTCATTAATTGAGTGAATCGAACTTACAAACACGCGTCGACTGCTGTGTTACTTTGCTCAACCGACACAATAATGAAGGTATTTTAAATCGAATCATTACTTGTGATGAAAAGTAGATATTGTATGATATTCGAAAGCGAATCCCAATGACTGAACCCTGGAGACCCAGTCAAATCCTGCGCTAAACGAAAATTGACTCAGAAAAAGTTACTTGTGAGTGTTTGTTGGACTAGCGCCGGAGTCGTTCACTACGGCTTTCTAAAATCTGGCCAAACGATTACGGCAGATATCTATTGTCAGCAACTGCAAACCATGAAGGAAGAACTAGCTGCTAAACAACCGAGATTGGTCAATCGCTCTAGGCCACTGCTGCTTCACGACAACGCAAGACCACTCACTGTACAACAAACAACCACTAAGTTAGATGAGCTACAATTGGAATGTCTGCGACATCCACCGTACTTCCCGGTCCTTGCTCAAACAGATTACCATTTTTTCGGAATTTGGACAACTTCTTACAAGGAAAAAAATTCAACTCCGATGCGGCAGTCCAAACCGCCTTCAAAATTTATTGATTCTCGCCCCCCATGTTTTTTTTAGTAAAGGGATCAATGAACTACCTATGAGGTGGCAAAAGTGCATAGATAACAACGGTGCATACTTTGATTAATTAAATATATTTTACAAAAAAAAAAAAAATTACTATAGGAATATAGTCAATTTTTTTACAACGTAACCAAACGCGTACCAATTTTTTTTACCCGTACAAAACGTCAATTTCATATGTAAGTACCTAATAATAAAGTCGCAATACGATAAATAAAATTCTGACTTTTTCTTTTATTTTATCCGAAAAATTGCTGTTTGGATTTTATTTTTGATCTTTTAATTTTTTCTATTAGTGTATTTGTGATATTAATGTTGTTATGGTTTAATTTTTTTTTCTTTCAAATTAATTTGTCTACTACGATTACTCACTGACCGCGTCGATATATTCACATTACAAGAACAATGTAAACATTCATTTTATTTGATTGCGTCCCACGTACATGTCCGTAGCGCCGACGAGCGATGGCAAACAAAATTGTTCAGTCGGTGACCTCGTTGTGTCCGTGATAATAGATGGGCTCGGCGCACGCCTAGCGCCAATTCGTATATAACACTGCTTTGATCCATTATACAATCATAATAGTAGATTTTTTTTATTGCTGTAGGACAGCTGATAGGCTGACAGCCCGCTTAGAATTTAGCAGTTACCGTCGCCAATGGGTGTTTGCGACGGCAGTGGCATTGCGAACACGCTGCTGTCCCGTAAGGGGAACAGGAATTTTGGTCACTAATGCCGGAACAGGACACAAAGTTATTATGGCGGTATACTTAAGACCAAAGGCGGTCGCCATACAGACGGGCTTGGGTCCTGCCACGTAGCCAGGGTGGGTTGTTTTGTTGCCTTTTACGACAGGCTGATCCTGGCCGCAAAGGTCAGTATTCTTTCTCTGCCCCTGCACGGATAAAATGATTTTTTTTATTTATTGCCGTAGGACAGCTGGCAGGCTGACGGCCCGCTTAGAATTTAGCAGTTACCGTTGCCTATGTGTGTTTGCAACGCCAGTGGCATCATGAACACGCTGCTGTCCCATAAGAGTACAGGAACTTGGGTCACTAATGCCGGAATACAACACAAGGTTATTATGGCGGCATACTTAAGACCAAAGGTGGTCGCCATCCAGACGGGCTTGAGGCCCTACCACGTAGCTAGAGTGGGTTATTTTGTCGCCTTTTACGACAGGCCGACCCCGGCCGCAGAGGTTAGTATTCTTTCTCCGCCCCTGCACGGATAAAATAATATCGGTTGTCGCGCAAATATATAATACGAGTATGTATTCATTAAAAAAAAAGTATGTATGTAGTATATTAGTTATTTAGTACCCATAACACAAGTGTTACTTAGTTTGAAACTAGATGGCGCATGATTTGTACCATTATATTTATATTTGAATTGTTTCAGGGTTGAAGCACAATCGAACTTGGAGACTTTCGACTTGCAAGACAACAGCGTCGAAAACGAGGTGTCCGCCACCGACCTGAAGGGTGACCTCGACGTGAACGGAGATGGGGAGAAGATCACTGACGTTGTGGTGGAGAGCTTCTCTTACCCGCGCAGGGCTGAGAAATATGAGATGCCACTCGAAGATGTCACTGTTCACAGGTTTGTTTGTTTTTTTTGATTAAACAGCAGATGCCGTCGACCCATTACTAAGCAGTTACAGTCACCTATAGGCGTTTACATGTTTTATCAGTGGAGATAAAAAAATATATTTACATGTGTGTATGTGATTTTAAATTATATATGGTGATAGGACATTGTAAAAAATACGTGTTATGTGACTTTTTAACCGACTAAAAAAACGGAGGAGGTTCTCAAGTCGACGCGTATATTTTTTTTATGTATGACCATGCATAACGTTTTACAAAGTAATCCGATTATAATTTTTTTTTTTTTGGAAAGGGTATACTCCGAAGTTGGTCCCATATAAATTTTGGAAAAAATTCCAATCCTAAGAGTACGAAAACAGAGAATGATTGATTGTTTACTCACTAATTATATCTATGACCACGCATAACTTTTGACAGAATTGATTTATTTAAGCATGTAGTAATTAGTAGATTATAGCCACAAAAAATTATAAAATAAAAACTTGTTAACAAAAAAATTAAACCGCCGAAATAACTGAATAGTAAAAAATAATAAACCTTCTTTTTATTAAATTTAATAACTAATACTTAAACTAATATAAGTATACCTAAGTAATTTCGAGTCGGCGCCAAACAAGCAAATTAATTAATTACGTAAAGCATGATGCGCGGCGGCGGCGTAGCGTGACGCCTCTTCGCCGGAAAATGCTGAGCGTTTACGAAGTTAATGTCGGCAAGACAGCAACCCGAACGGGTACACACATGAGGGCACTGGCGCCGGCTCAAAATTGCTTACGTATACTTACATTAGTTACTGTTTAAGAACTTATTTATTAAGGTTAATAAAAAGAAGGTTTATTATTTTTTGCTTTTTAGTTTTTCGGCAGCTTAATTTTTTTGTTAAAATTTTTTTATATTTTAACACTATCGACCGCTAACCTATTAATTGACTTTTAGCTAACGACGGTTTACTATTACCTTGAATTTATGTTATGAATGTTAGTTTATAAGGCCCTTTTATATAAAATAAACGTAAAATAAATTATAAATATCAATAAAATTACATTCCTTTGAAACAAAAGGAAAAAGGACAACATAATGACGGACTCAAAAACGACCGGTCGATAAAGTGCTAAGAAACTTTTTAAGTGTATTTGTAGATTTCAGTTTAATTGTTGGTATGTATTCCTTTTACAAACAAAGAGTTGTGCATGCGGGATAAAATCTGTAGCTATGTTTGTTCTGTTACGCTAAAGAACTATAACTTCTTAGCGCGTACATATAAGTACACACACATTTTTTTATTTTTCCGGATTGAAGTTTACGTCGACTGGAATTTACGTCCAATACTATTGCAGGAACAAACGTCAAGCTGAAGGAAATGAAACCAGCGAGGGGCCTGGTAACACAACGGAAACCAGTCTGGGTCCAAAACCTGCTCCAGTTGTACCCACATCAACGAAAGCTATTAAAATCCTAGGTCTGAGGATCGACCACTCGGTCAAGGAGCCCTATATAGTGGACGACATGATACCCAGTGTGCTGAGAGAGACTGAGTTTCATTTGCGACTGTTTGGGGAGGGCTTGACGAATGATACTGTGATTGCCTTCACCCACGTGGCAGCGGCTTATGGGGATTCCTGTGACCATCTTTTGAAGGGGGAGTATAAAGTAAGTTCCTTCACCCCCCCCTCTTGTTAGTCATCTTGATATTCACACCAGGAACAGTGGACAGGCTGAAGGTCTACTTAGAGTACACATAGTAAGCAGTTACCGTCGCCTATGGATATTTGCGACGCTAGTAGCGAACACGCTGTTCTCCACATAGTGATACTGGAACCTGGGTCAGTAATGCAGGAACACGACACAAGGTTATCATAGTATCATATTTAGAGACATCTAAGCAGGTTTGGAACCAGCTAGGGTTGTTCTGTCGCCTTTTACGACAGACCACCTTATTATTCCGCCCCTGCACGGAGAATATATCTCTATCAAGTACATTGCAGAACTGCAAGAGGGATCTTTGGCAGTGTGGTCACGTGGTAGGGCCCAAGCCCGCCTAGATGGCGACCACTCTTGGATTAGAAATATACATACATACATACATATAATCACGCCTCTTTCCCGTAGGGGTACGCAGAGACCACTTCTTTCCACTTGCTACGATCCTCACATACTTGTTTCGCTGCATCCACTTTCATTATTCCCTATTTTAGGATTAGAAATATGCTGCCATAATAACTTTGCATTGTGTTCCGGCAGTAGTAACCCAGGTTCCAGTACCCATATACGGAAATCAGCGTATTCGCGGTGTCACTAGCGTTGCAAGCATCCATAGGCTATAAGCATCACGAACACGCTGCTGTCTCATAAGGGTACAGGAACTTGGGTCACTAATGCCGGAACACAACACAAAGTTATTATGGCGGCACACTTAAGACCAAAGGTGGTCGCCATCCAGACGGGCTTGAGGCCCTACCACGTAGGAAAATGTAGGATAGGTACCACGTAGGAATCTATATTCTATATATAATTTATTTCTCTTCTCTGTCCTTCTTCTAGTTGAGAAAGTACAAATGTATACCTTTCAGGTAAATAATTACTACAACGATTCTGCCGAATTGATACTCCTCGCCCCACCGCCCCTCGACGATTACCTCTTCTACATATGCGCGAAGAATGGCAACTCCGGTCAATTCTTACACCAAGGCAGCGAGCACTGGAAGATATTGGCGACGCACAATAAACTGCTTCCACTGTGGGCGTCTTTGATCCTCATCGTGATACTCCTGATGCTCGCCTCCCTGTTCTCTGGTCTCAATTTGGGTCTGATGGCTTTGGATAGGACAGAGTTGAAGATCATAGCGAACACGGGAACAGAGAAAGAGAGGAAGTACGCCAGAGCTATCATGCCCGTCCGGGCGCATGGAAATTATTTACTGTGTACAATTTTGCTGAGTAACGTCGCTGTTAACAGGTGAGTGTTAATAAAGACCAGGGATCACAGTTTCGACAGAAATCCCGGTTGCAACCCAAACATCCGTTTCGATACCCGGAGTCCGTTTTCCTACATTTCCTTCTTCATTTCAGAAATGTTATGTAATGAATGTTTATAACGCCAGCGTTCTGCTGCTTACTTTGGGATTAGAAGCTGTGTCAATTGTGTGTGCACCGCTAACACGCTGTCCTCGTAGGGAATCGGAACCTGGGTTCCTAATGCCGGAATACATCACAAAATTATTATGGCTGCATACTTGCAGCCTGTGGCTGATTATTCACTCAGATCATACAACGCCTTCTGCGTCCAATACAACAACGTGTACAGGGTGTTGTTGCGGTTGCCGCGCTCCGGTAGCGTAGTAAACAGTTGTGAATGTTCGGATGACGTCTAATAGAGGAGAGTGAAAGAAGAGGATATGTTGTGCAGACCCCTAATAGTTGGGATAAGGGCAAGAAGAATACTTATAGACCTATAGTTGCCATCCAAGCGATCTCGGCAAGCTAAGATTGTTTTGACGCTTTTTAATACAGGCCGCAGATATATTTAAATAACATTTTCAGCACATTTACGGTCATATTGGATGACCTGACGTCAGGCCTGGTGGCCGTCATCGGATCCACTCTGGCGATTGTGTTCATCGCCGAGATCACCCCCCAGGCCATCTGCGCCAGGCACGGCTTGTTCATAGGCGCCAAGAGCATATGGATTATGAAGGTAAGGTCTTCATTACATATCCTTTTAGATCCCTTTCTTTTTATTGCTCAGGACCAGTAGACAGGCTCGTGGCCTACATAATTACCAGTTACAGTCTCCTATAGATGTTTGCAATGCTAGGGGCAGCGCGAATACGCTGCTGATTCGCATAGGGGTACTGGAACCTGGGTCACTAATGTTGAAACACAAGATTATTATGCCATCATACTTATAAACCCAGGGTGATTGCCATTCAGACGGGTGTGGGGATCTACCACTTAGCTAGGGTTGTTTGGCCACAGGGTTTAGTATTCTTACTCTGCCTGTGCACGGAGTTTGGTCATATAATACTTGGAGAAGAATGCCATGTGACTGTGAGAAAAATACTGGGTATGAAAGTGGATATATACAAAAGGAGGGGTAGACCAAAGAAAATATTGAACCGCCGAAAAAACTGAAAAGCAAAAAATAATAAACCTTAATAACTAAGTTCTTAAACTAATGTAAGTATACTTAAGTAATTTTGAGTCGGCGCCAGTGTCCTCGCGTGTGTGCCCGTTCAGGTTGCTGTCTCTCAGACATTAACTTCGTAAATTCGACATTTTCCGGCGAAGAGGCGTGTCAGGCTGCGCCACCGCCGCGCATTACGCTTTACGTAATTAATTTACTTGTTTAGCGCCGATTCAAAATTACTTAGGTATACTTACATTAGTTAAGAATTTAGTTATAAAGTTATTAAAAAGAAAGTTTATAATTTTTTGCTTTTCTGTTATTTCGGCGGTTTAATGTTTTTGTTAACAAGTTTTTATTTTATAATTTTTTGTGGCTATAATCTACTAATTAGTACATGCTTAAATAAATCAATTCTGTCAAAAGTTATGCGTGGTCATAGATATAATTAGTGAGTAAACAATCAATCATTCTCTGTTTTCGTACCCTTAGGGTTGGAATTTTTTTCCCAAATTTATATGGGACCAACTTCGGGGTCTTTCCAATAAAAAAAGATTTTTTTAAAATCTGACTACTCTGTAAAAAGTTATGCGTGGTCATACATAAAAAAAAAAGAAAAAAATACACTTCGAATTGAGAACCTCCTCCGTTTTTTTCGTCGGTTAAAAATGGATGGATTGCGAAAAATGTGTAATTTTCGAGATGACTAATAGAGAATGGAAGGAGAGAATATGTACCGACCCCACATAGCTTGGTATAATGGCAGGAAGAAGAAGATTCTTCTAGCTTTTCACCTTGACCGTGTTGAGGCCAAGCGTGTAGGTAATAAGGTTAATACCTCGCCAGTCAAGTACACCGTAATTCCAATTGTTATTTACACAGTCTGGTCTAGATCTATTGTTCTAAACATTGGACTATTGTTCTGCAGATAGTCATGGGGATCTGCGCCCCCTTGGCTTGGCCCACCAGCAAACTGCTGGACTACTTCCTCGGAGAGGAGATCGGTACGCATTACAACAGGGAGAGGCTAAAGGAGTTGGTCAGGGTAAGTTAAAGCTATTGGTTTAATCGAGCAATGCGTCCTGCCAGTATTGTCCAACGGAGTCGAGATGTGGACACTAGCGTGGGACTGGTCAGGAAATTAAGTCAATCGATCTAAAATGTGCTTGTCCTAAAATAGGGTCAGGCTCAGCATTTGCTGGTCAACGAGACCAGCGCCGATCTTCCGCTTGAACTTTATTTAAATAATATCACGGCAGACTATACACAGAGAATATGTATATGTAAAAATACACTTTCATTTTGTTACGAATATAATATATAATAATTTGTTAGTAACTGTGCCTAATATAAGGATGTAATAAGGACAAATCAATGAATGTAAAATTAGTAATAAATAAATAAATACATATCGCTTATCGAAAAAAAAAATACAACAAAAAAGTATTTCAAAAATAAATTGTTTCATAGTGCTGGAATTAAATAATACTGATATCGTTTCTTTGATTTGCTTGAAGTTTTTGACGAATAAATAAAAAATGTTTAAGTTTAACTCTGAACATGTTAACAGAGGTCAAGTTTTTGATTGGTGGAGGAATGTTATTCCAGCACTTTGAAGCGGCATACTTAAAACTGCCTCTGAAAGCAGCTGAAAAATGATGATGTGCCGCTAACTGTAACTGGTGCGCATTGTCTCGGTCCAGCGGACCTGCGACTTGCTATCCAAGAGAGCTTGTTGTATAGGTACACGGGTGTTTTGTCCTTGATGACTTCGAAAAGAAGACAAGCCAGGTGTAATTATTACCAGCATTTACTCATAGGTAACAGACCACGTGAACGATTTGGACAGAGAGGAAGTGAACATTATCTCCGGGGCCTTGGACCTTCGTAAGAAGAAGGTGAAGGACGTGATGACCCAACTCAAGGACTGCTTCATGCTGCCCATCAATAGCGTGTTGGACTTTGAGACTATGTCCGAGATCGTCAAGTCGGGTGAGTTTTGTCCAAGGCTCGATAAATGCAAAAAAATTGAGGTTGTCTAGTTTAGTAGTGTCTATAGATCCGTGCAGGAGTGGAGAAAGAATACTAACCTCTGCGGCCGGGGTGGACCTGTCGTAAAAGGCGACAAAGCAAACCACCCTAGCTACGTGTTAGTGCCCCAAGCCCACCTGAATGGCGACCACCTTTGGTCTTAGTAAGCCGCCATGATAACTTTGTGTTGTGTTCCAGCATTGGTGACCCATGTTCCAGCAGTGTGTCCGCGATGTCCTCTGGCGTTGCAAACACTCATGTCTGTTATCCTACAGCAATAAAAAAAAATATATTATACTCGGATACTAATCTGGAAGGCATGCAGTACCGCTTTGGCAATTCTTCTTGCCCAATGTGTCGTATCTTACAAAGGCCGCGTACTGACTATGAAGGAATTGTGAGAAAAGGTTTCCTCAAGCGCAGGTGCACACTTCATTTTTCCCTACCGGCGCATACGGAGAACATCGGTATGTGTAGGTTACAAGCCAATCCGCTTTGGGCAAGCGTGGCGAGTGTACCGTTTCGTCTAGGGGTAGACCCGAGCTCAGTAGTGGGACGCCATAATAAGGTATATATCTCACAAATGCCGTGTACCGACGGTGGAGGAAAACATTTTTTTTATTGCTGTAGGACAGTAGACAGGCTGACGGCCCGCTTAGAATTTAGCAGTTACCATCGCCTATGGGTGTTTGCAACGCCAGTGGCATCGCGAACACGCTGCTGTCCCATAAGGGTACAGGAACTTGGGTCACTAATCCCGGAACACAACACATGGTTATTATGGCGGCATACTTAAGACCAAAGGTGGTCGCCATCCAGACGGGCTTGGGGCCCTACCACATAGCTGGGGTGGGTGGTTTTGTCGCCTTTTACGACAGGCCAACCCCGGCCGCAGAGGTCAGTATACTTTTTCCGCCCCTGCACGGATAATACATAATGAAGATACTGCATACCTAAATCACCAATGTGTGTAATTTACCAATTCGCCTTAGATGAGTAGTACAAAAAATTATAAAATAAAAACTTAAAAAAAAATTAAACCGCCGAAATAACTGAAAAGCAAAAAATAATAAACCTTTTTATTAACTTTAATAACTAAGTACTTAAACTAATGTAAGTATAACTAAGTAATTTTGAGTCGGCGCCAAACAAGCAAATTAATTAATTACGTAAAGCGTGATGCGCGGCGGCGGCGCAGCGTGACACAAGTTAATATCAGCGAAACAGCAACCCGAACGGGTTACACACGTGAGGGCACTGGCGCCGATTCCAAATTGCTTAGGTATACTTACAAAAAGAGAAGAAAAGAAAAGAAAATAATAAAACACATACATACATATATTCAAGACGTCAACAAATACTGCTATAGTATGCTTCTTTCAAATAGTGATCGAAAACATTATTATTAGTAAGAAATTATAAATGAGATATTCCTTCCACCAGGTTACTCCCGTATACCAGTGTACGAAGGCAGCCGTGGCAACATAGTGACGGTGCTTTTTATCAAGGACCTCGCCTTCGTGGACCCCGACGACAACACCCCCCTAAGGACACTCTGCCAGTATTATCAGAATCCCTGCAACTTCGTCTTCGAGGATGTCACTTTGGATGTTATGTTGAAGCAGTTCAAAGAAGGTAATTGATTCTTTTTATCCATCTGATAGTAAACAGTTTCCGTTGCCTATGGGTGTTTATGAGACGCGAAGGAACTGGAACTAGGGTGACTAATACCGGAACACAACACAGTGTTAGGAGTATAATGGCGGCATACTTAATAACCAATAACGGCATCCAGGTAGCTAAGGTTGTTTTGTTGCCTTTTACGACAGGCCGACTCCGCCGCAGAGGTTCTTTCTCCGCCCCTGCACTTATAATTACTGAAAAAATTAGAATTTAGTTTCGTGGTTTCTGGAAAAATTGCTTTTGCATCTATTTCGTCAGTCTTACGTCACCCACAACTGCGCATAGGCCCCTCTAGAATCACGCCATAATACCCCACGCTTTACTTAACCAGCCACTACGTGGTAGGGCTCCAAGTCCGTCTGGATGGCGAACGCCTTTAGTCTTAAGTATGTCGCCATAATAACCTTGTAACCCTTACCCCTGGCATTAGTGACCCAAGTTCCTGTACCCTTATGGGACAGAAGCGTATTCATGATGCTACTGACGTTGCAAACACTCTCAAGCGATGGTAACGGCTAAAGTGGGCCGTCAGCCTGTCTGCTGTCCTACAGCAATAAAATAAATAAAAAAAAACTGCAGAAAAGTTATCTATGAGTGAATAAGATAAATGTAGTTTATTTTTAAAATGTTTTTACTAAACTCAAAAATTATATTAATATTTTAATGCAAAATTATGCATTTCATATATTAGTGTATAAAATTCACGAAAGCACGATCAAAGAGACGAGGATTATAGGAGACTCTGTATTACTCTTATTGGAGTCGCTTTTTCGTTTCATCGAATTTTCAAATTACAACGATGCTAAAGAAATTTCACTTCAATAAGGAAAATCTAGTGATAATCATACGCGAAGTCGCTGCGAGTGAGGGGGCGTGGTCGATTTTAAAAATTCTCAACACGCACCACGCCTGTGAATCATGATTAGGGGCCGTTCATAAAATACGTTCGCATACAAGGGGGGGGGGGGAGGGGGGTCCTGCTGAGTGTTACAAGTTGTGACAAGGGGGGACGGGGGGTCTACGACAACGTGACGTTCGCCGTTCATTATTTTTCGACATGAGCGCTAGTCTGTGGCGCGGCCCTAGCGGCGTTGCGATCCGTCAGAACTGGTTTCTTTGTTTTTCCAATTCTTAAATAAATAATCACTTCTTAAATAAACAATAAAAAAATCCACTTGAAAGAGTAACGTTTCCACGGGTCAAAAAAAGCTGATTTTTGTGTGACGTATTTTATGAACGGCCCCTTAGGGGTTAGAAATCAGGGGTGGTTGTCATCCAGACGAGCATGGGGCTCAAGCAACAATTTTAACATTTCGTTCATAAGTTTTTTTTAAACAAATGTACCGTAATACGATCGTTGGCAGCCGGCCAATTAATTCTCGCACGTGCTCTTAGTCTCGATGTTAAACTGTTATAAATAATATTTTGTGTAAATAAATATGTCTGACTGTGCCAGGACCAGATTTAGGATTAAATTACTTCATTTTTTTTATTCCTGAGGACCAACAGACAGGCTGACGGCCTACTCAATAGTAAGCGGTTACCGTCACCTATGGATGTTTAAGAGACATTAACGAACTGAAATCCGTGTCACTAATGCCGGAACACGAGGTTATTATGGCAGAATACTTATAGATCAAGGGTGGGCTGTTTTGTCGCCTTTTACGACAAGCCGACCCCGGCCTAAGTGATTTTGGAGTAAATGGCGCTATATGAATTGTTCCAGTGTAAGCTAAAGATGGTCGGGGTCAGAGTAATCGATCATTCTTTTTTTTTTTCAACGAATGAAATAATTGAATAATCTTTTCCGTTTATATACTGAGCCACAAAGGGGAAGGATGAAGGATTGCATGCTGCGGGGTTGCGATTGTTGAGATGCGAGTGTGGACTTACAAAAATGCGTAAAATTTGAAATGAATTTGAGACGAAGTTTGAAAGTAGCGCGCCAGTGATTGAGAAGCTGAAAAATAATAAACTAGTCTGGTTTGGCATGTAACATGGAAAATGCTTGAAATGAGAATGGATGGATACAAAAGGAGGGGATGGATGGTCTCATGGATCTTTTATCCGTGCTGGGGCGGAGAAAGAATACTAACCTCTGCGGCCGAGGTCGGCCTGTCGTAAAAGGCAACCAAACAAACCACCCTAGCTACGTGGTAGGGTCTCGAGCCCGTCTGGATGGCAACCACCTTTGATCTTAAGTATTCCGCCATAATAACCATGTGTTGTGTTCCGGCATTAGTGATCCAAGTTCCTGTACCCTTATGGGACAGCAGCGTGTTCGCGATGCGAACACCCATAGGCGATGGTGTAACTGCTAAATTCTAAGCGGGCCGTCAGCCTGTCTGCTGTCCTACAGCATTAAGAAAAAGATGGATTGTATAAAAGATGATATGTTGAAAAAGGGTGTGAATGAAAGGATGGTTGCTAATAGAAGCGAGTGGAAGACGAGGATATGTTGTGCCGACATCACATAGTTTGGGATAAGGGCAAGATTTATAAATTATTTAAATGAACTTTGTGAATATTTTAAACATGGAAAATATCTGAGATTATCTGAGATAAAAATAAAATTAAATACAAATCCGTTACTGTTCGTAAATCTCGCGCGCACTTGCGTCCCATACCGGCCGCACCACGCAACCTTGCGTTGCGGCGGCGTGTAATTTTTAACGATCTTTTAAAACTTGGCAACGGACGCCATATTTGCTCGTCTTGTTTTCACAATTATATAACTTTTTTTAATGATTTATTGTTTTGTTTGTTTGAATTTTCGGAATGTGATCGCCATCTGTGGATTTTAATGCTCCTTGGACTAATTTTTTATTAAGTGTTCATAATTAATATGAATTACGTCATTAAAATTGCGTTTTAGTATATGGAATATAGGGAATATACCCATTCTACAGGGGGGAGGTCATCAAAATACCACGGTTGGTCAGGAAGGAGGGGGCTAAAGTTTTCGTCTCCTAGTCAATCCTCTAAAGGCAATATTGAGCTATATGTATCCAACAAGAGGAGAGGTAAACCAAAGAAAAGGATTGTGTTAAAGATGATATACACACATCAAAAAAGTCTAAGCAACATGTACTAATTTAAATTTTAGGATGGTGGATGAGCCGCTGTATGGATGAACTTCCTGAATGCACCTGAGCCTTTCAGTATTTCCGGGCCGACGATACACTCGTACCCTTCTTGTATCAGGCTTAAACCCGAATCGCGACTCATCGGAAAACATAATTTTATCCCATTGTTCCTGGGTCCATTTTTTGCGTTCTCTACACACAGTTTGGGGACTTATATCAACACCACTTGAATTTTGTAGCCTCAAACTTATCTCTCGAGCGGTTAACATCGGCTGGCGTCTTGCAGTCAGTTGTATGTACCGGTCTTGCCGAGTGGTTGTACTCCTTTTACGGCCTGGATGCTGTTCAGCGGGTTCCCTTGTATTATTGTAGCGCTGCCAAAGACGACAAATAACACTTCTATGAATGTTAAAATGCCGAGATACTTGAGATTGATTACTTCTCGCTTGCAACATCCCTACAGCTCTTTGCATTTCATTTGCCGTCAAATGACGTCGCTCCATGACGTAAAGAATATGTAACAATTCAATTTTGTCGCTAACTTTATTTAAATGGTTGGTAAAATTATAAAATCAAGACTAAACGTAGCAATAAAAACGCACTTAAATTCAAACAAATTCCCTTTCATTTAATTTTATGAAAAAAACAAAAACATAATCGAATTTTTTTTTACAACCAGCCAGTATATCATCAATAATAAAAAAGTTTACATGCCTACGCACTTTGAGTGAGTAAAGACTTAGAAGTTAATTAGTATAAATGGGAAATTTGTATTATCATGCATGTTGCTTAGACTTTTTTGATGTGTATAGTTAAAAAAGGTGTGAATGTTCAGATGACGGCTTAAAGAGGAGAGTGGAAGGAGATAACTTGTTGTGCGCCCACTCCCTCCACGTAGTCTGGGATAAGGATAAATTAATTTTAACTTTATCAAAATTTACCAAAATTTATTAAAATTACTCGCCTTTTGATGGAGAAATGTGTGGTGCCCTGTGCTTCAGTCCTATCCATTTCTTCTAAGGCGACTCAAGTCCATCAGTGGAACGTCATGGGATATTATTAACAAGTATGTAACTTTTTAATTTTTAGGTCACAAAGGTCACATGGCATTCGTGCAGCGGATAGAGGAGGGCGACGGTGACCCCGTTTATGAGACAGTCGGGCTGGTTACCCTCGAGGACGTGATCGAGGAGATGATCCAAGCGGAGATCGTCGACGAGACTGACGTCATTAGTGAGTGCTTTTTTTATTTGTGGCCTGGTGCTGTGGTGTACGGATGTGAAGCGTGGCCGGTGTTGGAGCATGGACACAAGCAGGCACTGCGAGTCACGGAGATGAATATGCTGCGGTGGATGTGTGGAGTGACGTGGAAGGACCGCGTCAGGAACCCCCACATTCGCGGCAGTGTTCATGTCCGTGACATTGCTGATAAATTGCAGGAGTGCGAGTTCCGGCAGGAGGGATAGACTCAAAAAGTGCTGGCTTGACGTCGTGGGGTTGATATGCATGCCAATGGACTGACAATGGTGTGCGAAGTGGAGAAGAAAAAGTGAGAAAGCGAACTCCGGGCGCCGAAGCGAGTTTGGGTTGCTACCGGGATTCAACGCCAAGATTTTTTTATTTTATTGCTGTAGGATAGCAGATAGGCTGACGGCCCGCTTAGAATTTAACAGTTACCGTCAACTATGGGTGTTTACAACGCCAGTGCCATCGCTATCACGCTGCTGTCCCATAAGGGTACAGGAACTTGGGTCACTAATGCCGGAACACAACACAAGGTTATTATGGCGGCATACTTAAGACCAAAGGTGGTCGCCATCCAGACGGGTTTGGAGACCTACCACGTAGTGAGTGAGGTGAGTTGTTTTGTCGCCTTTTACGACAGGTCGACCCCGGCCGCAAAGGTTAGTATTCTTTCTCCGCCCCTACACGGATGGAAATAATGATGATCATGAGGAGTACTAGAATAATTTTAAGGTTTAATATTTTTATAATATTATTACCAAGCTCAATAATTATTTTATATTTTAATGCGAAATATTACATTTCGTGTATTAGTTGTATAAAAGCTACGAAAGCCCGAACACAAAATAGACGAAGATTACAAGAAACACTGTATGTATATGTGTATTCTATCTCATTTACTCGCAAGCTTAATCCTATTTATGTTTTTGAAGTGAAACTTCTTAGCGCGCATGAGGGTAAAATTTTCACGGATGAAACGCAATATTAGCGTCACGAAGATGTGAAACGTTTTTTTGCTTCAGTAATACTAACCTTATTATTTAATGGCTTAAGGCTTATTCTATAATGTAATTTTAGAATGATTGCATTGCATTACTTATACATAGATATCTATTCGAATTGTGACTTTATTGCAATAAAATACAGTTGAGTTTTGTTTAATAAGATATAATAATATTTCTTAAATTCTCTTTTCAAAATTTATTAGAAGATTTAAAAATTAGTTTGCCAAAGAAATTTCACTTCTGACATGTGTACTTTGTACTCACGCACTTTTTAATTTTTTTTCTGTATATTCGATAGGGAAGTGAACTCTGTTTTTTGTTTCCCAGGTGACAACCGCACGAAGAAACGGCTTACCCGGCCCGTGAACAAGTTCCAGGACCTGGCCTCATTCATGGGACACCAAGAGCACCAGCGCGTGCACGTCTCCCCCCAACTCATACTGGCCACCTTCCAGTTCTTGAGCACCAGTGAGTTTTTTTTTTAGTTTTACAGCTGAGGAACAGTAGACGGGTTGACAGCCCACTTAATACCGTCGTCTATTGATGCTTTTGAAGTCAGGGGCACCGCGAACACACTTATGAGATGTTATTATAAAACTAAAATTGAAGAGATATTTATTTCAAACATTCGTACCATTAGATGGGGTGTACCACAAGGGAGTGTACTTGGACTGCTATTATTTCTTCTTTATATTAATGACATGCCAAAAGCATCAACGCAACCATTAATATTGTTTGCTGACGACAGTGCAATTACGGGTACTGGAACCTGGGTCAATGGTCAATATTTAGAGACATAATAACCTTGAGAGAATGAATGAAGAACGATTGACGAAAAAAGTGTATAAGGCGAGTGTGAATGGAAGTGTTGGAAGGGGTAGACCTACGCGGACGTTTCGAGACCAGATCAGGGACGTCTTGAAAAAAGGCCAGGTCAAGAGTACCCTAAACCGAAGGGCATGTATGAAGGGAATAATGAAAGTGGACGAAGCGAAACAAGTATGTAAGGATCGTAGCAAGTGGAAAGAAGTGGTCTCTGCCTACCCCTACGGGAAAGGGCGTGATTATATGTATGTATGTATGTATATTGTATAACCTTATGTTGTGTTCCGGTATTAGAACCTGGTGTCGGTTCCAGTTCCTCTTAATGGCTGGCAATCCCTCTGGTGGTGCAACTGGTCTTGTACTGGTGTTATTATTTCTTTCTCAAGAATAGTCAAGGACTCCAGTCCGGAAAACCATAGCCAAATATCCTCATATTGTACTTCTAACGTGCCCTTGGTTTTTTTCCAGGCGTCGATCCGTTCCGTCCGGAGATGATATCGGAGACGGTGCTCCGTCGTCTGCTGAAGCAGGACGTGATCCAGCACATCAAGTTGAGGGGGGACGAGGATAAGAACGACATAAAGAGATACGTGTTCACTGAGGGCAAACCGGTGAGTGTGCCTTTTTACCATGGTCTATTATGATATTGTGATATATCAGACTTTGCAACGGTTATTATTATTACAGGTGGACTACTTCGTCCTGATTCTGGAGGGTCGCGTGGAGGTCACAGTAGGTAGGGAGAACCTGGTCTTCGAGGCTGGACCCTTCACCTACTTCGGTGTTCAGGCCCTCACGCAGAACGTTGGACTGGGTGAGTTTGTTGTGATCTCTCTTTCTCTATCACGTACACATATTATATTAATTACAATAGCGTCCCACTACTGGCCCGGACCTACCCCTAGAGGGAATGGTCAGTATACCCACCACGCTAGTCCAAGGACTGTGTGACCTCGGTGTACGATGCCGGTCACGGACCGAGATTGCACCGTACAGGAATGAGAAGGATAGCTCGAGAGCGGTGGACTGTACGAGAGAGGAGCGGTGTTTAGAGAGACGCGATACCTTGCAGTGGGTCGCGGAGGAACTGTTGCACGCCACCAGCTATATTCACGCACATTGAACACAATTAATTGTGGCACGGCCAATGAGAGTTTGGAGTAACTGAAAGGAGGTCGAACGTCCACCGTCTCGCCTGTTTAAAAGCTTGCGTTTTATTGTATTATATTCGTGCCACCGTCACTCACCATTTACCATATTGGTTTATGGGTTTCTAAATGAGAATAATATCTAATATAAAATTCTCGTGTCACAGTTTTCGTTGCCATACTCCTCCGAAACGGCTTGACCGATTTTGATGAAATTTTTTGTGCTTATCCGGTATCTATGAGAATCGGCCAACATCTATTTTTCATCCCCCTAAATGTTAGGGGTAGTCCACCCCTAAATTTATTTTTTTATTTTTTGACATTATATTATTTATATGGCAGAACAACGTTTGCAGGGTCAGCTAGTACTTTATATATATGGAAAACTTATTTTATTCACTTAAATATACAGAACATAGCAAGAAGACTTAGTGACAATGACATTACATAAAAGGTCATAGACAGTGCTGCCATCTAGTATCATTTAGATATATGTATTGGAATTAATATTTTAAATTAAATTTTTCTTTATATCCAATATACCACACGGAGAGTGAGGGTAGGTGACAAAAATCAGAAGGCGGCATTTCAAATACCCTTTATGCAAGGATCGCTAAGGAGCAGATTTCCCCATGATATCACTTCTTCGCCAGTTTATGGCAATAATACGCATGTGATCGAATTATTGACATCGAATGAATACGAACCAGGCAGCTCGGTGCTATTTGACTCTGAGACTGATGAACGAACACAGCGTGGGCAAAATTGGACATCACCCGGATAAAACCCGTCAATACGCCGTGGACAAGCGTGGCTGTTCTTTTTTTCTTTATTGCTGTAGAACATCAGACAGGCTGACGGCCAGCTTAGAATTTAGCAGTTACCGTCGCCTGTGGGTGTTTGCAACGCCAGTGGCATCGCGAACACGCTGCTGCAGGAACACAACACAAGTTTATTATGGCGGCATACTTAAGACCAAAGGTGGTCGCTATCCAGACGGGCTTGAGGCCCTACCACGTAGCTAGGGTGGGTTGTTTTGTCCCATTTTACCGCAGAGGTTAGTATTCTCTCTCCGCCCCTGCACGGATAAAAGTTATGTTCATCCCTTTAAGGTAGAAACCTCAGGGAATTATTTCTTTTTTACCACCTATTAATTAACTTGACTTATATGTATCGACTCGATTTTTACCGATTTTGAACGATTAAAAAAATTCAACATTTTGCACACTTGTCAAGAGCTGCTAACAATACACAAATTTAATAATTTTGGTCCATAGTCCTCTTCAAGATTAACGCTTTTTTTTCCTTCTGCCGGAAGATGGCGTTAAATTAATAAAAGCATTTACCGAACAGGAATTGATAACAAATAAATTATAGTTCAAAAAACTAAAAAATAAAAAAATAATTCTTTACATAAGAATAAAATTACTGACGTTTGGTGTATTGGTGTGTGGCAGGTGAAACGCCGGCCCCTGCCAGCCTGGGCTCCCTGCAGAACCTGAACATGGATTCCATGCTGAGGCACACGTTCGTGCCGGACTACTCCGTGCGAGCCATCGCCGAGCTCTACTACCTCACGATTAAAAGGTACGGACAGGACAGGCAACACTGTCAAGTTACAGGAACATCGTCACCCATGCTTGACACCTCACTGAATCACCCATGCTTCACACCTCCAGGGAAGTCGGCGGGGTTGTGTGGACCCCACAGTCTTTTTGCTGCCATCCGTAATGCTATCTGTCAGTATACTAAGCAGTTACCGTCGCCTATAGATGTTCGCGACGATAGGGGGGGTACCGTGCTGTCCGTATAGGGGTACTGGAAACTGGACCACTTATGCCGGAACACAAAAGAAGGTTATCATGGCGGCATACTTAAAAAACAGGGATGTTCGCCATCCAGACGGGCTTGGGGCCCTACCGCGGGCCCTAGGGTGGTTTTATCGCCTTTTACTACAGGCCTACCCCGGCTGCAGGGGTTAGTATTCCTACTCCACCACTACTTTATTGATGTAACAGGATTGATTTATGGTTATTGCTCTGCGATGCCCTGGGCTTGTGTGCCTAATAAGAGAAGTTTTTTGAGAAGAAAACTACCTTGAAAGTTCCGCGTCGAAACTCCGTGGGGAAGCTGACGCGGGGTCCTCCACCCTGCTGCGGCCATTCATCGGGTTGGCAAAGGTTAGCCTTTTTTTCGTTAGTCGTCACTTGAGCCTTTTTGGGATGTCGCAGGTTCGAATTTTGGTCGTTGCTCTGCAATACCCCGAACGAGCAAGAAGTACTCAGTCGGGGAATGGATCTCCTCACGCACCACTGTCTTCAATGGGTAGGAACTTGCCTCCCTCGGTCGTCCGCTCCTGGCTTACTAGCTTACTCCCCTTAGGGAGTGTCCTGGGTGACGTTATCCCTCACCAAGTGCTAGGTTAGGGTAGGAATTTGCGTACCGCGACCGGTAGACCGCCTTGGACTAGCGAGTATATTGTGCGTACCCTCTCAGCAGAGTCAATGATTGCTTCCAGGTCGATGTACTTAGCGGCGAAACGCGCCACTCTCATGGAAAAGGGAGTACTTAACAAGGGCGGAACCAACGAACAAATCGAGCCGGAGGTCGATAAGGTGTGTATAATTTTATGTTACCAACCTACACACGCACGTACGCACTAAAACGCACACACATACACACACACACACACACACACTCACTCATACACGTACTAACACTCACACACGAGCACTCAAACACGCACTAAAATACACACACACGTACGCAAACATATACACACATTCATACACGTACTAACACACACGCACTCACACACGAGCACTCAAACACGCACTAAAACGCACACATACACACACGTACGCAAACACACACACGCACACTCATACATGTACTAATACTCACACACGAGCACTCAAACACGCACTAAAATACACACACACGTACGCAAATATATACACACATTCATACACGTACTAACACACACGCACTCACACACGAGCACTCAAACACGCACTAAAACGCACACACATACACACACACTCATACACGTACTAACACACACGCACTCACACACGAGCACTCAAACACGCACTAAAACGCACACACACACACACATGCACGTACATGAACACATACATCCGCAGTCGTGGCCTTCATGCCCGAGATTCCAACTGCAAGGCACTCATCACCTTCGCTGTTACAGCCATGTTTTTTTTTATTGCCGTGAAACAGCAGACAGGCTCACGGCCCACTTAAAAGCAAGCAGTTGCTGCTATTAGCTTAAGTTTACTGGAACCTGGGTCACTAATGCCGGAACACAACACAAGGTTATTATGGCGGCATACTTAAGACTAAGAGTAGTTGCCATCCAGACGAGCTTAGGACCACGTAGCTAAGATTGTTTTGTCGCCTATTACGACAAGCCGACCCTGACCGCAGGGTTCTATTCTTATTACGCCCCTGCGTGGAATTCAATAATGTAGAATGCCATCTCTCGGTAACAAAGTTAAAACTCAAACACTGGCTTAGAAGGCAAGCGCTGATTTTCCATAACGCATAGATTGCGATGATAATGATGTGGTTTTGTTTACAGCTGTTACGCGAGGGTGACAGGATTGAAGAGCTCACGGAACCAGAGAGCCAACCTGTGAGTTTTTAATACAATTAAATTATAGGTGCAGTGGGGATGATAGATGTTACCATCGTCTAGAGACTGTAACACTAGAATATTGGCAACTGACGCTCTAAAAAGGTATTAGGGAACGGTTGGGAAGGAAGAAGAAATATTTCAAGAGAAGGGATACTGAGAATTGACTTTGAAACAGGAAGTGAGCAAGATATAAAATCCAAAAACGTATATTTGAACTAGGTTTTGAGCGAGTCCAGCTGTGGATGACATATTGTAGTATATGCGATTTAGGTTGGGTGTAAGTGACATACCTTAGCCACCTGCCTTTTCTAAAGTTTTACCTTACTATAGCGTACTATGGCATTGGTGAATCCGGCTCGAAGGACCATGTAAAAAAACTTGTATTACAATGGATTATACCGCGATGTTGAATGATAGTGGCGCCATCTATCGATATTTTTTAATAAACTAAAAGTAAATTAAACAACCACATTATAAGGAGGCACTCGTGGGAACACCAGACATATGATAATATAAATATATAATAAATATATTGGGACAATTCACACAACGCCATCTAGTCCCAAACTAAGTAGTATAGCACTTGTGTTAGGGGTACAACTAATATAATACATATTTTACACACTTTTCTTTTCTGTAAATAAATAAATAATATACATAAACACCCAGACGCAGGACGGGAATCGAACCCGTGCCCTCCCCTCCGCAAGCGTGCCGCTATGCGTTAGCCGTTACGCCACGGAGGTCGTCATAACAGATCAAATGTTAATGGGTTCCATTTTGTTTCATGCTGCACAGTTGGATGATGCGAAAACTAGATATTAATGTTTGGTTTGTAATTTTTTTTAATAATTTCGAGTGTCGAACTCTTCTGTATTGAAATTATTTTCGTGCTGTGAGTGCAGCATTGAGCGTGTGGCACGCTTGTGAGTGTGTTTCGCATGTAAGCGTCACAATCGTTAGTGTGGGTGTCATAATCATTAGCGTGAATGAGGATCACAATTATTAGCGTTATTGTCACGTGTGAGCGTGAAGGTCACATTCGTTAGGGTGATTGTCACATTCATTAGCGTTAATGCTCCGTTTGTCAACGTAAGTATTACGTGTGTGAGCGTGTCACACATGTTAACGTGAGTGCACTGTGAGTATGATAATGGTTAGCGTGATTATCACATTCATTAGCGTGAATGCTCCGTGTGTGAACGTAAATATTACGTGTGTGAGCGTGTCACACATGTTAACGTGAGTGCAATGTGAGTATGACAATGGTTAGCGTGATTGTCACATTCATTAGCGTGAATGCTCCGTGTGTGAACGTAAATATTACGTGTGTGAGCGTGTCACACATGTTAACGTGAGTGCACTGTGAGTATGATAATGGTTAGCGTGATTGTCACATTCATTAGCGTGAATGCTCCGTGTGTGAACGTAAATATTACGTGTGTGAGCGTGTCACACATGTTAACGTGAGTGCAATGTGAGTATGACAATGGTTAGCGTGATTGTCACATTCATTAGCGTGAATGCTCCGTGTGTGAACGTAAGTATTACGTGTGTGAGCGTGTCACATATGTTAACGTGAGTGTACTGTGAGTGTCACAATGGTTAGTGTGAGTGTCACCTTCGTTAGCATGTATGCTCCGTGAATGAATGTAAGTATTACGTTTGTGAGCGTGTCACATATGTTGCGTGAGTGCAGTGTGAGTATCACACACAATGGTTAACGTGAGTGTCACGTGTGAGCGTGAGTGTCACATGCATGAGCATGTATTAGTCATGGCACATGTTTCAAGAACATCGTCCGCGCCCCCTTGTTCACCAAATATTTGTTCACAGTTCATACCGTCATCGGCGAGTCCGTACACGAACGCGACCTTCAGGAGCCTAGATCGCGACCCACTCGCGATTCCCGAGGAAGAGAAGCTATTGAAGCAATAACGATAGGGAAAACTGGCAACACTGCCGGCTTGAACACATTTAGTAAGATAATTAACTGTATGATTTACTTTATTTAATAATCATGAACAATTTACAATAAAAAATGTGGCATCAAATAGTGTAGGTATAAAACAAATGTATGCCTCAACTTATTACGTAATTATGTAAGGAACGACTATACGATTTTTTTAAAATTTGTACACTTTTAATAATATATAATAGTTCCCACCATCTGATGAAGAACCGTATAGAGAGGCGTTTTACAAGCACAAAATTCATACATACAAACAGACAGGAAAATATTTTTTGGTATATATACATCTATGTTTCGTGTAGTTAAGAGAATTTGTTTAAAAATAACAATTTAATTATCCAATATATTGATATATGATAATTTTCGATAAATCTGTTCAGCACATTGACTGTAAAATACTCGGATCCGAGCTGGGCGGGCCTTGCAGCGGTACCGCCCACTCGTTTCCGTGTATAACGCCTATTCATTTTGATTCACAGGTTATGTACCAACCAAATGGTTAAGGATCCAAAGAAAAAGTCTTTTTTTATAATAATTATCGCATTTTATCAATCATTCGTGTATATCTAATCAAGAATTATGTAAAAAAAACATTCTTTGGATTCTTTTTTTTTTAATTTATAATAGCAGTCAACGTGTTATAATGAATGTCTTTGACGAAAACTATAATAATAGGGATGCTTATTTTTATATTGAAGCTTTATAAGCTGGTAACAATAAAAATAATTTTACCCTCAAATATGCGTAGATAAAGCTGACAAATTTACACCTGTCAGGGTCGTTAAGGGGGTGGTGGGGAGGAGCGGTTACACGCGTGTTACACGCTAAGAAAGATCAGTGTCATCGCAACGGCGCGGGCGACGAGGACACGGCGCTCCACACCCACCACTATTTTAGCGATTGTTTGAAGCCAAGCCGGATGAAATTCCGTCGCCTCCTTCTGCGAGACAGTTACGTCTGCACCTCCTCACCTCACATCCTCATGTACTTAATATAAATATCCTATGCCAATTGATACAATCCCTTCTTGTACCCAAATAAGCACACCGCTTGCGTTATGAATACTGGACAACTGATAAACCACTTAAATATTATTATTACAAATAAATATTATAAATTTGCTCCGTGCAGGGGCGGAGTAAGAATATTAACCCCTGCGGCCAGGGTCGGCCTCTCGTAAAAGGTGACGGTAGGGCCCCAAGCCCGTCTGGATGCCAACCTCCTTGCTCTATAAGTACGCCGCCATAATAACTTTGTGTTGTGTTCCGGCATTAGTGACCCAAGTTCCTGTACCCCTATGGGACAGCAGCGTGTTCGCGATGCCACTGGCGTTGCAAACACCCATAGGCGACGGTAACTGCTAAATTCTAAGCGGGCCGTCAGCCTGTCTGCTATCCTACAGCATTAAAAAAAATGTAAACAGGTAGGTCGCACTGATTGAGATGCATTGTAGTATGGGCGACGGGAAGACTTGACGTAATTTCCCAAATGCTGCCCAACCCAGCTGAATCCTCAAAGTTGCATTGGCAATGTCAAGAGGGACGCCGCCAACAATTACTGTTCCAGGGTTAACATGTTGGTTATTACTTCAGAATAATAGTCAAAAATAATAAGCATAGCTAATAATAATTTTCTATATCATAAAGTTTTTAACGGCAACTGATTTGAAGACCACTGACTGCTGAGCTAGGTGAAGACTAGAAGAAGACTGCCACAGCAGTCAGTGTATCTTTTTTATAAAACAAAAGAAATTAAAATTACTATACATGTCACAGATTATATAAACAAGATGACCAACTAACACACAAAATGGCAGCTATAACAAGATGGCGACCGAAGTGATTTTTTATTAAATATTTTAACAATTATGTAACTCGAACCCACTTACCGCCACGTGAATTGTCTTCCTTCATGGACCCTAAAATATTATGTGCCTTATATTATACCATTTTTGAATTTTATATTTAAAATACAATTATACATACAATACAATTATAGTATACATTAGGAAAAGTACCCATATCATCTGACCTTTTTTTTAATATTTAGCCCCTCCCTCCCTTCTTTTAGTGACTCCATAGTATACGAGAAGAAATCATTATTAATTTTTTTTATTCTATAAAAACCTTCAAGGATTCGGAGACGGTTGCATAGGGTTCCCTTGGTAGGCCCGCGAAAGTGGGCCGCGGCTTGACTAGTTCGTCGCGTCCCGCGGTCTCGGTACTCTAGGCGCGCCAAGGAACACCGGGGTCGTTTTAGTTAGTATACCAACGACGCACGTCCCCTAACATAAAGAAGGGGACGTACGGGCGCATTGCACGGGGAGGCGCACACTACCCCACGGCCCGTTCTCCCCACGCGGCACAGTGTGCGGCAGGCATTTTCACCTCCCAAAAACGTGTTCCCTGGTAGTTAGTGCTTTGAAGAGGTTAGCGCACTGCTGTCCCCTATAAATCAATTCGTGTCTGCATCATAAAATGTGGGAGGGGGGGTCTTCACAAGGTCAGATTCACAACTTTTCATTGTTAGCCCCCCTTAAAGTGACTAACTCTTAAGAGGAATTCTAGTATTTATCTAAACGACATAGTGAAAATAATCATGTAATTTGTTTTTTTTAATACAAACAGTGTAAACTCGATATAGCGAAATTGATGGGACCGGGAATTTTTATCGTTATAGAGATTTTTCGTAAAATGAAAAGTGGAATAAACAAGTTTTCGAATAAGTACGTTTTAATTATGACTACATTAAGTGACAAAATATTATCTTAACGATGTTATAATGAGGTATTTTTGTGTCATTTTTACTATGCCAGTATTTTAGTTGTAACTTTCGTTGTATTTTACTCATATGGGATATAGTGGGATCATCTTCGTTGAATAATTACAACAAATAAATGAATACATTTCCAAGAATTATTTGGTACATGCGAAATATTTAAGACTCTTTCTCAATAACATTAATATTTCACTGACCATAACCATTAGGTTATTGGGGTCCTAAATAACAATGTATGGTAGGTATACTATTGAGTGTTTGCTACGCTATTAAGTGTCTAATACAAGGTTAATAATGTAAACAAAACAAACATTTTAAGGAGTTTTCCGTTAAATAGAGGTTCGCTATATAGAGTTTACAGTGTAAATTATATTTAACGATATAAACTAATTTTTTTTTGAATATACAAATATTTAAGGCATTTTATTGTAACAAATATAAGATTTACGTAGATACGTAGTATTTTTTTAATATATTAAATGTGTGTACTGCAGAGGAATATAAAAGAACGTATAATACTAAATCCCATAATACAATAAACTTATAATACATAATAAAACCCATGCTACTAGAATCTATAATAATATAAACCGCTTCTTTGATATGGCACGTATTGTGATGGTTCCTTACTATGTCCCGGAGGAATCCGCTATTCGAAAAAAAAATCTTATATTTTTATGACATTTTATTCCTTATTTTTTTTTTGTTTAATATTATACAGTATTTATTTTATTTAATACGGTACACCAACAGCATACATAAGACCCAATTTACACATTTACAATAATAAAATTCATATATGTATGCTAATTATAGGTGCACACAACATTTGCCGTCATAGTAGTTCAACATTTAACTATAAAATTTATATACTGATGAAAATGACAATCTATAAAAATTGGTATTAAAATTATTTTTATTTCTGTTAATTAAACAGTTTTATTCATTCTGTTAATTACAGTAGAAACTTTTTAAGTCAAAAATCTTGCTACACACAAGGTACCCTACACTCCAGGCAGTGCCAGCCAGCACCAGCCCAGCACCAACGTAAAAACTACATCACCAATGCACTTGTCGCCGATGGCTCAGCGAGCTCCTGGGACGTGACTTCATCAAGTAGTCACCACCTGATTCGGCGATGGAAGCGCTCAACACGTTTGTCTTTGGGCTTCACGCAGAGGTCCATGACATGAAGACGTGTTGTGCAGTGACAGTCTCGCCGGATATGATCTTGCAGTTGACTACTTTGCTGATGTGGTGTCTCCTGTCAACAGCCCGACTCAAATTCTTCAAATTTATACGAGCGACTTTTTGTAACGTGTGCTCTTTTATCGTATGAAATTCTGTTTTATTTTCGCCAAGGAAATAATAGGGGTTACCGATTGTATGACGTAGATTGTGTTAGTAGGAAAAGATGTAACGTTTCACCTTTTTGTGACATCAAATAAATTCAATATAATTATTATGTTACCACGCGTTGATAAGTTTCATTTAAAAAATTACGCTCAGGCCGAAATGAGCGGGTTTAAATATGCGGGGCCCCCTTTTGCGCGGGGCCCGTAGCAATTGCTACTCTTGCTATGTGGTTAATCCGGCACTGACTCCAGGGTACCACAAACATAGTCGTATTCTTTATTGTTCCTCTGCAGTACGTTATACTTAGGTGTTAATGGCATGTGACTTGTTTAATTTTAAAATGTATTCACTGCCTATAATTATAGTTGGGTCTTGCAAGTGACACTTTGGTCCTTTCAAGTGACAAGTTGCTTCTTGCAAGTGATAAGTTGGTGACATTACAAATATGGAGGGTAGAGTATTTAAATGAAGAAGTGTCCTTTAAACTAGAAACTATATATAGTTCAGAATTAGACCACAGTGGCACCACCGTCAAAGGGAGAACGACATGAACACAACAGTAGAAAGTGAAGTATGTCTAGTTTGAATATTTTTGTAAAATAATATTTTATATATTTATATTTTTTTCAGTTTGTTAAACTTTGTACTTATAAATGGTTATTTTTGTACATTTGCGACACAAACGTGTTTGAGATTCGATTGTTGGGAATGTAAACACAGAATAACTTCAGCAAATGTTTTGTGAGCATATTTTTATAAAAATAACACGTTCTTGTCGCCAATGTATAAACGTCGCTAAACTTTATTTGATACTTACTCGATAATGGTGCTTAAAGATTAATGTGTCTTACGGTGACCAATGTGCAGTGGCCTTATTTTTAGTAATATACTCAAACACAATCAAGAGGTCCCGGGTTTGATTCTTATATAGAGTTTTCCGACCAGGTTTGTCTGATTCCTCTATAGGAAGCCCTATATTTACATGTAGGTAAATACAAATTAGTATCTAAACATATAAATTAGTACAATTGTATGGAGATATATGATTTATACCTATATTTGGTTATTGAACGGTCACCACTTGGCCGCAGTCTAATTCAAGTAAGGCCATTCGTCGCCAATATCTGGCGACGAGTAGCCTTACGTGACTAGACAGTTTCCGTACTTAAGGCCGCGGTCAGACTCACCTCATGTCCCTTAGCCCCTGGCGATCGAAGGAACTAGGTGGTTTTAGTGGGCCACCGTCCAGTGACCAGTGTTTAGTATATTTTGCTAGACCATATTCCGCACAATCGCGGCCCATTGCTATTATTGTGTATTTTTTGATGAATTTAATCACAGACAAGTAGTGTTAAGCTTTAAATAGATGGCAGTGTTTGTATTAATGTATGTTATTTCGTTATAAATGGAAATGAGAGATTTTAATGCTTTTTCATCACGTTTTGTTTGTTTTATTTATCTTTACCCAACCTCCATTCCGCATCGCAGACAGCATTTTAGTATTTGTCTATGATATTTTCGATTCATCGACACCATAGAATAGGGAGCTTCTTCTAAATAATAAATGTCTCGACAATTGCTAGTACTAAATAATTTTTTTTTGCTGTAGAACAGCAGCTAGGCTTACGGCCCACTCAATAGCAAGCAGTTATCGTCGCTTATATATGTGCGACCCCAGATGTACCGCTAAAGACGCTGCTATCAGCGTAGGGGAACTGGAATCTGGGTGTAGGAAAGTTATGGCGTCATATTAAAAAAACGGGTGGTTGCCATCCAGACGAACTTGGATCCACCTAATGTTTTTTCGCCTTTTACGACAGCTCGCCCCCAGGTGGCGGATGTCGATATTCTTAATCCGCCCCTGCACATCAACTGTCTTAAGCCTTAGCAAGAACTCTATGAATAAATTGTAAGGATTTGGAAATTGCACCAAAAGGCTGCTGCTTCTGTCTGTTTCTTTGAACATCTTGTTATGAGATCTAACAAGAGAGCAGATAAATCTGCCTTGGACCATTTAAAACCTTTTTGTTATAGAAAAGTATTTTTAAAACAATTATTTGTCATATTTTCACTTCTGTCAAACTGGAGTTAGTGATTTTTTTCATAATAAAAATTACTGTATGACAAAATTTTACGTAAATAAATATTTATAAAAGTAATATAAATTTAATAAATACCCAGATACTGTTTCAAAAAACGTCATGACAACAAATTTAAACAGTTTTATTTCCGAACGATATAAGAAATGCAGATTTCTGAACGAAATTCAACATATTGATATTTTTGGTAAAAATTATGAAGATCGTACCCGAGCGAAGATTTATGGAACTTCTTGTAACTTCTCTGTTACTTCTTTATCACCGAGTAGAAGTGGATTGTCGAACTGTTCGGAAGATATCGATTCTAAATTAAGTCGATTATCGATTACTACGAAGGTGTCTGGTTTGTATCCAGGTAAAGATTAAAATCACTTGACGAT
The DNA here is from genome assembly GCA_963693495.1 of Malacosoma neustria. Lineage (NCBI taxonomy): Eukaryota > Metazoa > Arthropoda > Insecta > Lepidoptera > Lasiocampidae > Malacosoma > Malacosoma neustria. Next base: position 1,732,442 of record OY856401.1, on the reverse strand, counting down.
GAAAAATGATATATCTATGGTATTTGGTAAGGTAGTGGTAATCACACTGAGACCAAAAACTTAGTCAAAAGCTTAATATGGGGTTCGAATTGCCACAACGGCGCCGTTTAGCCATGTACCAGGGCCGTCTTTACTCGGGAGTTCAAGGATACCGGGTGTAGACCTAGGGGGCGCACGCAAGCCAAATAAAATTACATTGCGTTTTTTTGGTTGACAAAAGCTGGGGGTTGGCTGATCACCCCGTAACCTTGGCGCGGAATATACTTTGATAATGCTGCCACCATTCCCTTGTAGAGGTTTGGGGCCACGAGTTGGTAAGGGGGCAACAACCCCCCGGTGGCGAGCCGCGGGAGCGCATTTACTTCCACATTGGTTCACCGCAGCTCTACGTTGGCCCATCTTGGCTTGGTGGGCCAATCTCGGCTACTGTTCGCCATCAGTGGCTTCTGTTGGCTTGATGGTTCTGCGACCTCAGTTGCTCATCTCCTAGGACCGACGAGTGTATAATTAAATCTCAGGGGGTCGGTAGCCAAATGCATCGGTGGTCTGGAGGCCGGGCGTGCAGAGGGGCGATAGTAGGTTGTAACTTTCGCTTATGGAAGTTACACGCAACACCAAGGACACTTCTAGCGCACAACCACAATCAAAGAGTAACTGGAACCTGGCTCTCTTATGTTGGAACATAACAAGGAAATTATAATGTTAAGGGACCAGGGGTGGTTGCCATTACGACGGGCATGGAGCCTACTTAGGGTTGTATGGAGTCAGAATTTTTACTCCAGGGAGCGTTCAAGTATTACGTAACGTATATTTCTTGTAAAACGTTACGATGCGTTACAGGGGCGGGGCGGGGGGTTGAACTACGTGTTACGTAACATTATTTTTTTAACCGGTCGCGTAGAGATTCTCTCACGCATTTTTTTTATTAAACTTCAAATGGAATGACCACTTGAAAATTTTTTATCTTCACAAAATTGCTTGCTTGCTTTACAGGATAGTGAATAATTTTTTTATAAACCCCAAATGTAAAACGAAAAAAAAATTTCAATAGCTGTCATAGTTTTTTCACTACTCCATTAAAGTTTATTGTTGGTAAGTACATTTTGTATCAACAGTTTGCCTTTTTGAGGCGTACAATATTTATAAACGTATTTTTATGCTTCAAATTATTCCGGGTTGCCTGGAAGAGATCGCTCTGTAGCGATAAGGCCGCCCATTGTAAGTCAAGTACATATTGATTGTGTAAATAAGTTTCATTGTGTATTATATAATTGGTTTACAATAAAGTGTTATCTATCTATCTATCTATCTATTAGAAAATAATAGTAACATATTCATTTATTTGCAATTATAATTTTATTATATCTAAAGTAGATAATAAAAAATACCACAATTCGAATTGCTTTTAGGTAAAAATGGTCACTTGGTGGTTACGTAACGTTTTGCTAGGGGGGCGGGGGGCGAGTACGGAAAAACGTTACGGCGCGTTACAAGAGGGAGGGTCAATAATCTCCAAAAATTGTTACGTAATATTTGAAGGCTCCCCCGCCCGTGCACGGGAAATTACATTAACTTTTGGCCATTTTAGGAAATGATGTACTTTCAAAGAAACTGAAGAGACCACGTCGAGTTTCTACGTGTGCTATGGTATTGCGGTGATCGCAGCTAAAGATTTTACAAAAATACTTCGGCACGGAATCTAGTCCTTCAAACCGCCCCACAGTGTGCCGCGTAGAACATGCTAGGTGTACAAAATTATTTTATGTTATATAAAGATGCTTTAACATAGAGGTAGTCATAGGATTGCGAGACGTACTCTTTTAAAGAGTACATGTACTCTTTTTTAGAAATGTACTCTTTTGTTTGAAAAAATTTACTCTTTTGTACTCTTTTTTGAATGGATAAAAACGATTTTTTTAATTAGATAAATATATTTAAAATACTTAAATACATATACTCAAATACTCATTTATTGATATAGAAAAATTTACAAGTCAACGTTTACAAGCTTTGGTAACTTTACAATGTTTAGTAGCTTATCCTTATATACATCATCAGAGTCTTCTGATGAGTCGTTTACTATATAATCGTCATCATTTTGTGGCATTGTGTGACAATATAATGACGACTCCAGTCTTGACTCTTCTATGCTAGGGCTTACAATTGACTTACATCCTCCTCTGCAGGGTAACAGGCCTGTTTGGACTTTTTTAAACTGAAATATGACGGAAACACATTATCCATTTCCTAGTTTGTTTGTAAGAATGCGTTGTTGACTTAGAATCTATATAGTAAGCTAAAGCTTCGTCACTACTCAATTGCCTAGGATTAACGGAACTGTTATTTCTAGACTTCATAATACTATCTGGGCTCTCACTAATGTCTCTAATCACATTGGCAATATTCCTTTGCCCTGCTGAACGCACAGCAATTTCGGCAGCAGTCACCAATTCACTGGCACTTCAAGATTCTACGAGATCCACGACGCGACGTTTCTTCGTCTTAAACGACGATACCTCGAAATCTTTGCGAGGTCTTCCTGCAGCAGTCACAGCCTCACTTGATGTTGAAGGTTGTGGCGCAAAGGAACTCGCAGTAAACTGTATGTCTGCTTCATCCAACGATGTCTTATTTTTAATTAAAAAACGCTCCTTCGACTTTCCTGAAGCCAACCATTTGGCACCTATCTTATTAGGCAAGTTGGATATCTTCAACTTTATTTCTTTTTGACTGCTTTCAGTAATGTCACCAAAGTGAAATTTTGAAGAAAGATAGTCATATACACGCGAGTTTTTTTCATTCTTCGTGTGTTTCAAACACTCCTCAAAAAAGGCTACCTTTAAAATAGAGTAAACGTGTTCTGAAAAAAAAAGAAAAAAAAACATGTACTGAAGCGTGCTAATTGTGTATTTTTACTAACGTGTGTATTTTTACGAAGAACAAAGTTATTTCTACGTAATATCTGAAAACTAGCCCGGATAGAGGTGAATGTCTGTATATTCTGAACCATCAAAGTTTATTTTTTATAAAAAAAATACGCAAATATGTATAGGTTATTTAAAAAAATACTAAAACTTCAAATTAATAGATTCTAATAAAAAAAATACATTAAAAAATAGTACTTACCCTCGGTATTAATATCCACCACAAAAACTTTCACAATATTACAATATGCCACTATGAGATGTTCACGAAAGTGTCGCTAAATTGTAACTGATCGATTGAAAGAATTGCATTAAAGTCATTACCTGACTTCTGACTCTTATAACTCACCGTTTGCGAATTTGACAAACAACCTTTTTTCGGAATTCGGGGTTTGGGAGTGTTGTTTACGTTTTCCAAATAAGATTTCCTGGAAATGATAACATGAATTTTGTCCACCTAGCATGTTCTAGGCGAAACACTGTGCGCCCCTAGGGGGGCTGTTGTACAAACCTTTTACAGACTGCTATAAGATTGAAAATTAATAAATTAATTTTGGAGTTCACTTTTGTCCAAGTTATTTAGAATTAAAAATTTTCTTTCTAAATTAAAAAATCTAATAAACAAGCTTTTATAGAAAATCAAACTAAAAGGTAAAAAATAATTTTCAATAAATTTAAATTAAGGATAGTGAGATTAACAAAAAAATGAAATTTATTGTAAAAAATTATTTTTTGTAACTGTATTAATTTTAACTTTTTATTTTGATTAACTATACAATAAAAGCGTGATATTATATGTATATGTTTTTGTTTATTTCCAATCGGTAAATGTTTTTATTAATTTAACGCCATCTTCCGGCAATGTTATTATTAATTTAACGCCATATTCTAGCAGTGTTATTAATTAAACTCCAGATAGCGTTTCGGCAGAATTTTGATTATTTTTTGATTGTTCAGTCGGTAAAAATCGAGTCCGAAAATTACGTTACATACAAGTTAATAACGTGTAAAAAGCAGCAAAAAGCCACCTTCACGCGGTGTTCCCAGACGATCACCCATTCAAGTACGACCGCGCCCGACGCTGCTAACTTCGGTGATCGAACGAGATCCGTTCGGAAAATTCATTAATCCTGAGGATCCTGGTAAGGATAATAACAATAATCTTTCAAATTAGTGTATTGTTATCGGTCCTCGATACATCTACAAAGCTTCAACGAAATCTGGCCGTTTAAAGTGTCTCAAAATCGTATAGATAGTTTACTAAAAAGGATTTTACGGAAATCCTATCCATTTTTTTTAATTTACATGGCAGAATATTTGAGTCAACTGGTAATATAATAAAAGGCATACTGTTATATTAAATTAATTTATTAAAAAATATCTTCGACTCTTGGACTATGCTGCGACGCCATCTTGGAGACCGTCTTCTGAAATATTCATTAATGGTATTTTATTACTCCTCAAATTGTAAACTATTTAATATCAATTTCAGTGACGATAGACACAGCACCATCTATTGCCAAAGTAAACAGAGCTTGTGTTATGGATACTACATAACTGATATGTTACTTAAATATTTTACTTTTTGTAGATAAATACTTTATACGTGTACAAAGCCAATTACTGATATTCTTAATCTGTTACGAACTGAAATTAGCCTGCGGGGCTCACAAGTTCAATTTCCATCCCAAGTATTTGTATATCTTCTTCTTCGTAACGCTCTTACCAGAGAGAGCGGTCGTGGTCGACATGGTATTATCGAGGGGCTGCTGTAATCTTATGATTTGTCCAAAAAACAGTCTTATGATTTGTCGGTAAAGCAGTCTTATGATTTATCGGTAAAGCAGTCTTATGATTTGTCCAAAAAACAGTCTTATGATTTGTTGCTAAAGCAGTCTTATGATTTGTTGGTAAAGCAGTCTTATGATTTATCGGTAAAGCAGTCTTACGGTTTGTTGGTAAAGCAGTCTTATGATTTGTCGGTAAAGCAGTCTTATGATTTATCGGTAAAGCAGTCTTATGATTTGTCCAAAAAACAGTCTTATGATTTGTCGGTAAAGCAGTCTTATGATTTATCGGTAAAGCAGTCTTATGATTTGTCCAAAAAACAGTCTTATGATTTGTCCAAAAAACAGTCTTATGATTTGTCGGTAAAGCAGTCTTATGATTTATCGGTAAAGCAGTCTTATGATTTGTCCAAAAAACAGTCTTATGATTTGTTGCTAAAGCAGTCTTATGATTTGTTGGTAAAGCAGTCTTATGATTTGTCGGTAAAGCAGTCTTAAGATTTGTTGGTAGAGCAGTCTATAGATTTGTTGGTAAAGCAGTCTTAGGACTAGTCCAAAAAACAGTCTTATGATTTGTTGGTAAAGCAGTCTTAAGATTTGTTGCTAGAGCAGTCTTAAGATTTGTTGGTAAAGCAGTCTTAAGATTTGTTGATAAAGCAGTCTTAAGATTTGTTGGTAAAGCAGTCTTAAGATTTGTTGCTAAAGCAGTCTTAAGATTTGTTGGTAAAGCAGTCTTAAGATTTGTTGGTAAAGCAGTCTTAAGATTTGTTGCTAAAGCAGTCTTAAGATTTGTTGGTAAAGCAGTCTTAAGATTTGTTGGTAAAGCAGTCTTAAGATTTGTTGGTAAAGCAGTCTGAAGATTTGTTGGTAAAGCAGTCTTAAGATTTGTTGCTAGAGCAGTCTTAAGATTTGTTGGTAAAGCAGTCTTAAGATTTGTTGGTAAAGCAGTCTTAAGATTTGTTGGTAAAGCAGTCTTAAGATTTGTTGGTAAAGCAGTCTTAAGATTTGTTGCTAGAGCAGTCTTAAGATTTGTTGGTAAAGCAGTCTTAAGATTTGTTGCTAAAGCAGTCTTAAGATTTGTTGGTAAAGCAGTCTTAAGATTTGTTGGTAAAGCAGTCTATAGATTTGTTGGTAAAGCAGTCTTAAGATTTGTTGGTAAAGCAGTCTTAAGATTTGTTGCTAGAGCAGTCTTAAGATTTGTTGGTAAAGCAGTCTTAAGATTTGTTGGTAAAGCAGTCTTAAGATTTGTTGGTAAAGCAGTCTTAAGATTTGTTGGTAAAGCAGTCTTAAGATTTGTTGCTAAAGCAGTCTTAAGATTTGTTGGTAAAGCAGTCTTAAGATTTGTTGGTAAAGCAGTCTATAGATTTGTTGGTAAAGCAGTCTTAAGATTTGTTGGTAAAGCAGTCTTAAGATTTGTTGCTAGAGCAGTCTTAAGATTTGTTGGTAAAGCAGTCTTAAGATTTGTTGATAAAGCAGTCTTAAGATTTGTTGGTAAAGCAGTCTTAAGATTTGTTGCTAGAGCAGTCTTAAGATTTGTTGGTAAAGCAGTCTTAAGATTTGTTGCTAGAGCAGTCTTAAGATTTGTTGGTAAAGCAGTCTTAAGATTTGTTGGTAAAGCAGTCTTAAGATTTGTTGGTAAAGCAGTCTTAAGATTTGTTGGTAAAGCAGTCTTAAGATTTGTTGGTAAAGCAGTCTTAAGATTTGTTGCTAGAGCAGTCTTAAGATTTGTTGGTAAAGCAGTCTTAAGATTTGTTGGTAAAGCAGTCTTAAGATTTGTTGGTAAAGCAGTCTTAAGATTTGTTGGTAAAGCAGTCTATAGATTTGTTGGTAAAGCAGTCTTAAGATTTGTTGGTAAAGCAGTCTTAAGATTTGTTGCTAGAGCAGTCTTAAGATTTGTTGGTAAAGCAGTCTTAAGATTTGTTGATAAAGCAGTCTTAAGATTTGTTGGTAAAGCAGTCTTAAGATTTGTTGCTAGAGCAGTCTTAAGATTTGTTGGTAAAGCAGTCTTAAGATTTGTTGCTAGAGCAGTCTTAAGATTTGTTGGTAAAGCAGTCTTAAGATTTGTTGGTAAAGCAGTCTTAAGATTTGTTGGTAAAGCAGTCTTAAGATTTGTTGGTAAAGCAGTCTTAAGATTTGTTGGTAAAGCAGTCTTAAGATTTGTTGCTAGAGCAGTCTTAAGATTTGTTGGTAAAGCAGTCTTAAGATTTGTTGGTAAAGCAGTCTTAAGATTTGTTGGTAAAGCAGTCTTAAGATTTGTTGGTAAAGCAGTCTTAAGATTTGTTGCTAGAGCAGTCTTAAGATTTGTTGGTAAAGCAGTCTTAAGATTTGTTGGTAAAGCAGTCTTAAGATTTGTTGGTAAAGCAGTCTTAGGACTAGTCCAAAAAACAGTCTTATGATTTGTTGCTAAAGCAGTCTTAAGATTTGTTGCTAAAGCAGTCTTAAGATTTGTTGGTAAAGCAGTCTTGAGATTTGTTGGTAAAGCAGTCTTAAGATTTGTTGGTAAAGCAGTCTTAAGATTTGTTGGTAAAGCAGTCTTAAGATTTGTTGGTAAAGCAGTCTTATGATTTGTTGCTAAAGCAGTCTTAAGATTTGTTGGTAAAGCAGTCTTAAGATTTGTTGCTAAAGCAGTCTTAAGATTTGTTGGTAAAGCAGTCTTAAGATTTGTTGCTAAAGCAGTCTTAAGATTTGTTGGTAAAGCAGTCTTAGGACTAGTCCAAAAAACAGTCTTATGATTTGTTGGTAAAGCAGTCTTAAGATTTGTTGCTAGAGCAGTCTTAAGATTTGTTGGTAAAGCAGTCTATAGATTTGTTGGTAAAGCAGTCTTAAGATTTGTTGGTAAAGCAGTCTTAAGATTTGTTGGTAAAGCAGTCTTAAGATTTGTTGCTAGAGCAGTCTTAAGATTTGTTGGTAAAGCAGTCTTAAGATTTGTTGGTAAAGCAGTCTTAAGATTTGTTGGTAAAGCAGTCTTAAGATTTGTTGCTAGAGCAGTCTTAAGATTTGTTGGTAAAGCAGTCTTAAGATTTGTTGGTAAAGCAGTCTTAAGATTTGTTGATAAAGCAGTCTTAAGATTTGTTGGTAAAGCAGTCTTAAGATTTGTTGCTAGAGCAGTCTTAAGATTTGTTGGTAAAGCAGTCTTAAGATTTGTTGGTAAAGCAGTCTTAAGATTTGTTGGTAAAGCAGTCTATAGATTTGTTGGTAAAGCAGTCTTAAGATTTGTTGGTAAAGCAGTCTTAAGATTTGTTGCTAGAGCAGTCTTAAGATTTGTTGGTAAATCAGTCTTAAGATTTGTTGGTAAAGCAGTCTTAAGATTTGTTGGTAAAGCAGTCTTAAGACTTGTTGGTAAAGCAGTCTTAAGATTTGTTGCTAGAGCAGTCTTAAGATTTGTTGGTAAAGCAGTCTTAAGATTTGTTGGTAAAGCAGTCTTAAGATTTGTTGGTAAAGCAGTCTTAGGACTAGTCCAAAAAACAGTCTTATGATTTGTTGCTAAAGCAGTCTTAAGATTTGTTGCTAAAGCAGTCTTAAGATTTGTTGGTAAAGCAGTCTTAAGATTTGTTGCTAGAGCAGTCTTAAGATTTGTTGATAAAGCAGTCTTAAGATTTGTTGGTACAGCAGTCTTGAGATTTGTTGGTATAGCAGTCTTAAGATTTGTTGGTAAAGCAGTCTTAAGATTTGTTGGTAAAGCAGTCTTAAGATTTGTTGCTAAAGCAGTCTTAAGATTTGTTGGTAAAGCAGTCTTAAGATTTGTTGGTAAAGCAGTCTTAAGATTTGTTGCTAGAGCAGTCTTAAGATTTGTTGGTAAAGCAGTCTTAAGATTTGTTGGTAAAGCAGTCTTAAGATTTGTTGGTAAAGCAGTCTTAAGATTTGTTGCTAGAGCAGTCTTAAGATTTGTTGGTAAAGCAGTCTTAAGATTTGTTGGTAAAGCAGTCTTAAGATTTGTTGATAAAGCAGTCTTAAGATTTGTTGCTAGAGCAGTCTTAAGATTTGTTGGTAAAGCAGTCTATAGATTTGTTGGTAAAGCAGTCTTAAGATTTGTTGCTAAAGCAGTCTTAAGATTTGTTGGTAAAGCAGTCTTAAGATTTGTTGGTAAAGCAGTCTTAAGATTTGTTGGTAAAGCAGTCTTAAGATTTGTTGGTAAAGCAGTATTAAGATTTGTTGGTAAAGCAGTCTTAAGATTTGTTGGTAAAGCAGTCTTATGATTTGTTGCTAAAGCAGTCTTAAGATTTGTTGGTAAAGCAGTCTTAAGATTTGTTGCTAAAGCAGTCTTAAGATTTGTTGGTAAAGCAGTCTTAAGATTTGTTGGTAAAGCAGTCTTAGGACTAGTCCAAAAAACAGTCTTATGATTTGTTGCTAAAGCAGTCTTAAGATTTGTTGCTAAAGCAGTCTTAAGATTTGTTGGTAAAGCAGTCTTAAGATTTGTTGGTAAAGCAGTCTTAAGATTTGTTGGTAAAGCAGTCTTAAGATTTGTTGCTAAAGCAGTCTTAAGATTTGTTGGTAAAGCAGTCTTAAGATTTGTTGGTAAAGCAGTCTATAGATTTGTTGGTAAAGCAGTCTTAAGATTTGTTGCTAGAGCAGTCTTAAGATTTGTTGGTAAAGCAGTCTTAAGATTTGTTGGTAAAGCAGTCTTAAGATTTGTTGGTAAAGCAGTCTATAGATTTGTTGGTTGGACAGGGAGCCGGACGCTCGGTGCCACCATTGCGTCCATTGCGGGGAGGATACGGCGCAACACACGCTCGCCGAGTGTGTAGCTTGGGAGGAGCAGCGCCGTGTCCTCATAAATGAAGTATGAGGCGATCTGTCGCTGCCGGCCGTAGTGCGGAGGATGGTCGGTAGCGCAGTCGTGAGACGCAGTGGTGTCCTACTGCGAGGACATGATGTCGCAGAAGGAAACTGCGGAACGGGAGAGGGAGATCTCGACTCCCTTCCCCGGCCGCAGAAGGCGCACCGGGCGCAGGAGAAGGGCGGACAACGCCCTTTTCCAGCCCCCATGAATAGGTCCAGGGGCGAGGGACTTGGGGAAGTTCCCACCCCCTATTCGATGGACCCGAGGTGGAGGCGCGCGCGGGTGTCGGCGCGCACCTCTGAGGCGATGCACGGGGTAGTTAAACACCTCACTACCCCGTGCAGGAGACGAGGCCCGGACAGACCGGGCCAGCACTAGTGTAGGGCTGCGGAAGAATTTGGATTCCCGCGGCCCCGCGCGTACTTGTGAGGAGACACCGGGGTGGTGGTTTTAGCAGGTAAGAATCCGGCACGCCCCTCCGCCTTTCCCCAGGCGGAGGTAGTCCATGAGGATTTCCCCACCCCGTAAAAAAAAAACTTGGCTTGGTGGGCCAATCTCGGCTACTGTTCGCCATCAGTGGCTTCTGTTGGCTTGATGGTTCTGCGACCTCAGTTGCTCATCTCCTAGGATCGACGAGTGTTTAATTAAATCTCAGGGGGTCGGTAGCCAAATGCCTCGGTGGTCTGGAGGCCGGGCGTGCAGAGGGGCGATAGTAGGTTGTAACTTTCGCTTATGAAAGTTACACGCAACACCAAGGACACTTCTAGCGCACAACCACAATCAAAGAGTAACTAGAACCTGGCTCTCTTATGTTGGAACATAACAAGGAAATTATAATGTTAAGGGACCAGGGGTGGTTGCCATTATGACGGGCATGGAGCCTACTTAGGGTTGTATGGGGTCAGAATTTTTATTTCAGGGAGCGTTCAAGTATTACGTAACGTATATTTCTTGTAAAACGTTACGATGCGTTACAGGGGCGGGGCGGGGGGTTGAACTACGTGTTACGTAACATTATTTTTTTAATCGGTCGCGTAGATTCTCTAACGCATTTTTTTATTAAACTTCAAATGGAATGACCACTTGAAAATTTTTTATCTTCACAAAATTGCTTGCTTGCTTTACAGGATAGTGAATAATTTTTTTATAAACCCCAAATGTAAAGCGAAAATAAATTTATCAATAGCTGTCATAGTTTTTTCACTACTCCATTAAAGTTTATTGTTGGTAAGTACATTTTGTATCAACAGTTTGCCTTTTTGAGGCGTACAATATTTATAAACGTATTTTTATACTTCAAATTATTAGAAAATAATAGTAACATATTCATTTATTTGCAATATAATTTTATTATATCTAACCACAATTCGAATTGCTTTTATGTAAAAATGGTCACTTGGTGGTTACGTAACGTTTTGCTAGGGGGGCGGGGGGCGAGTACGGAAAAACGTAACGGCGCGTTACAAGAGGGAGGGTCAATAATCTCCAAAAATTGTTACGTAATATTTGAAGGCTCCTCCGCCCGTGCACGGGAAATTACATTAACTTTTGGCCATTTTAGGAAATGATGTACTTTCAATGAAACTGAAGAGACCAGTCGAGTTTCCACGTGTGCTATGGTATTGCGGTGATCGCAGCTAAAGATTTGCCTAAAATTTTACAAAAAAACTTCGGCACGGAATCTAGTCCTTCAAACCGCCCGTAGGGGGCTGTTGTACAAATATTTTACAGACTGCTTTATGATTGAAAATTAATAAATTAATTTTGGAGTTCACTTGTCCAAATTATTTAGAATTCAAATTTTTCTTTCTAAATAAAAAAAATCTAATAAACAAGCTTTTATAGAAAATCAAACTAAAAGGTAAAAAATAATTTTCAATAAATTTAAATTAAGGATAGTGGGATTAACAAAAAAATGAAATTTATTGTAAAAAATTGTTTTTGTAACTGTATTTATTTTAACTTTTTATTTTGATTAACTATACAATAAAAGCGTGATATTATATGTATATGTTTTTGTTTATTTCCAATCGGTAAATGTTTTTATTAATTTAACGTCATCTTCCGGCAATGTTATTATTAATTTAACGCCATCTTCTAGCAGTGTTATTAATTAAACTCCAGATGGCGTTTCGGCAGAATTTTGATTATTTTTTGATTGTTCAGTCGGTAAAAATCGAGTCCGAAAATTACGTTACATACAAGTTAATAACGTGTAAAAAGCAGCAAAAAGCCACCGTCACGCGGTGTTCCCAGACGGTCACCCATCCAAGTACGACCGCGCCCGACGCTGCTAACTTCGGTGATCGAACGAGATCCGGTCGGAAAATTCATTAATCCTGAGGATCCTGGTAAGGATAATAACAATAATCTCATCAAATTAGTGTATTGTTATCGGTCCTCGATACATCTACAAAGCTTCAACGAAATCTGACCGTTTAAAGTGGCTCAAAATCGTATAGATAGTTTACTAAAAAGGATTTTACGGAAATCCTATCCATTTTTTTTAATTTACATGGCAGAATATTTGAGTCAACTGGTAATATAATAAAAGGCACATTGTTATATAAAATTATTTTTATTAAAAAAATATCTTCGACTCTTGGACTATGCTGCGACGCCATCTTGGAGACCGTCTTCTTCTGAAATATTCATTAATAAGGTATTTTATTACTGCTCAAATTGTTAACTATTTAATATCAATTTCAGTGACGATAGACACAGCACCATCTATTGCCAAAGTAAACAGCGCTTGTGTTATGGATACTACACAACTGATATGCTACTTAAATATTTTACTTTTTGTAGATAAATACTTTATACGTGTACAAAGCCAATTACTGATATTCTTAATCTGTTACGAACTGATATTAGCCTGCGTGGTTCACAAGTTCAATTTCCATCCCGAGTATTTGTATATCTTCTTCTTCGTAACGCTCTTACCAGAGCGGTCGTGGTCGACATGGTATTATCGAGGGGCTGCTGTAATTCGCTTCACGATATCTCGCCACCTCTCTCTATTTCTGGTGTTTTCACTGCACTCGTGCAAGGGACCACCCACTGCGTATTCAATGTGGTCGGGGGCAATCGCCATCCCGCCTTAAGACGTGTCCGAAATATTCGAGAATGCGAGTCAGGTGGACCAAGACAGGTAAACGCTGCTCAATACCGAGTTCTTGGAGTGCACAGGCATTAGTCCGAAACTCGGTCCATGACACTCCAAACACTCTTCTCCAACATCTCCAGAGCGTCATTTTCTTATTCTCCACCTCTCATAGTGTCCACGTCTCAGCACTATACAGTAAAATGGGGAAAACCAGTGTCGGAACCAGCCGGATCTTAGTAGTTTTGTGTATAATATGTATTTATTTATGTATGTATTATATAAATACAACCAACAACCTACAAAAAGTGATTCAATCAATCAATATAAAGCAATTTTTGATTGTCGCCATCGAAGGAGAATTTCCACACGCGATCAAAACAAAACTACGCGTTCGATTCAGCTAAAATTGTTTCAGTAGGTGTCTACGAGAATGTACAACGCAATAAAAAAATCGCTCTCGCAACAGTGGTGCTATCTGACGGCGAGGCTAAGTACTTATCGGACCGCCCTTGTATGTAGTATACGAGTATCAGTTGTGGTCTCTCTTTGTTCAGTCGGTCCCTCAGATCTGAGTATCATAACTCCGTTGCTGCAATTTCTTTGTGTCCCTCCACTTGTTGCGGTCCATGGCTTGGTGTAGTGCCCGGCGGACAGGTATTTTAAACGGAGGAGGTTCTCAATTCGATGCCTATTTTTTTTTATTTATGAATGTCCACACATAACTTTTTACAGAGTAGTCAGATTTAAAAAAATCTTTTTTTTATTTTCGGTGTTCAGATACCTGGCCAGGTCCCCTTTCGAGCTGCGTTCTATTTTTTTTTTTTTTTTTTGTTTTTATTGCGTAGGACAGCAGACAGGCTGACGGCCCGCTTAGGATTTAGCAGTTACAGTCGCCTATAGGTGTTTGCAACGCCAGTGGCATCGCGAACACGCTGCTGTCCCATAAGGGTACAGGAACTTGGGTCACTAATGCTGGAACACAACACAAGGTTATTATGGCGGCATACTTAAGACCAAAGGTGGTCGCCATCCAGACGGGCTTGAGGCCCTACCACGTAGCTAGGGTGGGTTGTTTTGTCGCCTTTTACGACAGGCCGACCCCGGCCACAGAGGTTAGTATTCTTTCTCCGCCCCTGCACGGATAAAAATCTTGACATCTTGTCGTCCACCCTTCCTGTCACCATCAGTTTCTACAGGTTACCGGGATTCCTTCAAGCTATATGTCCGAAGAACTTGAGTATTTGATGCAGACAGACACAGGATGGAAATATCCGTGCGATGAGGTGTCCAAGGAATCCGCAGCATGCGACGCGAACACCACATCTCAAACGCATCTATCCATCCTTGTTGTGCAGTTGTGTCCTAGTACTCATAACACAAGTGTTATGCAACTTAGTTTGATAACAAATGGCGCTGTTTAATTATCACAGTATTATTAAAATTTATTACAGCATTCCTTTCAAAGAGGTGGCCGTCAAACGGCCTTGGGCAAGCGTAGCAAGCATACTGTTCTTTTCCTGTAGGGGAGCCCAAGCCAAGCAATGGAACACTATAGGCTGTTACTATTAAATCATTCAATAATTCGTGGAAGCTACGTACCCTTATCATCAGTGTCCATGGGTTCGGGTGTCTCGAGGTACGCCGGCGCGAGGGGGGACACCACGACGCCGTCCCACACGGTGATCTCCGTGGATATGTCTTTGCCGCCCTCGAAGGCCTGCAGCCCGAGGACGTAGCGGTGGCCGCCACGTGCCACCACGCGGAGGAGCCTGCGGTCGATGAAACAAGTATGTCAGTAGAACAGGATATCATATGTCAGTAAAAAAGTTTTATGATTTGTCGGTAAAGCGGTCATATGATTTTGCGGTAAAACAGTCTTATGATTTGTCAAAAAAAGTATTATGAGGTGTCGGTAAAGCAGTCTTATGATTTATCGGTAAAGCAGTTTTATGATTTGTTGGTAAAGCAGTCTTATGATTTGTTGGTAAGGCAGTCTTGTGATTTGTCCAAAAAACAGTCTTATGATTTGTTGGTAAAGCAGTCTTATGATTTGTTGGTAAAGCAGTCTTATGATTTGTCAGTAAAGCAGTCTTATGATTTGTCAGTAAAGCAGTCATATGATTTGTCAAAAAAAGTATTATGATGTGTCGGTAAAGCAGTCTTATGATTTGTCGGTAAAGCAGTCTTATGATATGTTGGTAAAGCAGTCTTATGATTTGTTGGTAAAGCAGTCTTATGATTTGTCCAAAAAAGTCTTATGATTTTTTTGTAAAGCAGTCTTATGATTTGTCGGTAAAGCAGTCTTATGAGTTGTTGGTAAAGCAGTCTTATGATTTGTTGGTAACGCAGTCTTATGATTTGTCCATGAAACGGTCTTATGATTTGTCCAAAAAACAGTCTTATGATTTGTCGGTAAAGCAGTCTTATGATTTGTCGGTACGCAACATTACGATTTGTTGGTAAAGTAGTATTATGATTTGTCGGTACAGCAGTCTTATGATTTGTCGGTAAAGCAGTCTCATGATTTGTTGGTAAAGCAGTCTTATGATTTGTTGGTAAAGCAGTCTTATGATTTGTCGGTAAAGCAGTCTTATGATTTGTAGGTAAAGCAGTCTTATGATTTGTCGGTAAAGAAGTCTAATGATTTGTCTGTAAAACAAGCTTGTCGTATGTCGGTGAAGACGTCGAATACTATTGATACCCCCTTCTAATACTCTATATCTACCGTGGAAATGTGTTTTCCGTTCACATACGGCGGGAGTTCCTCTCATGTTTCTGTATGTACAATTAGACTTATCCAGGTTTTCTCCTTACCGGAACACAACACAAGGTTATTATGGCGGCATACTTAAGATCAAAGGTAGTCGCCATCCAGACGGGCTTGGGGCGCCCTATTACGTAGCTAGGGTTTAGTCGCCTTCTACGATAGGCCGACCCCGGCCGCAGAGGTTAGTATTCTTTCTCCGCCCCTGCACAGATAAAAGTCAGCCAGTCTCTCTCACTCTCTTTCTTTCTGAGTGTGTCTTTCTCTCTCTCTCTGTAGGTGTATATTGTACGTACGTCTGCGCGGTGGCGGCCGCGGTGTCTTGCGCGGCGAGATCGAGCGCGGTGTGGGCGCGCGCGTGCGCCGCCTCGCACGGGTCCGGCAAGCCCGCGCACCCCGGCAGGAACAGCCCGCCGGCCATCAGGGAGAGCGCACGTCTGCAACGACACCTCAACATTGTTGAGTATGCTCAAACCCCCCCCCCCCAGACATGCCTTTGCACGACATTCCGTAAGTAAATACATATATAATATTATTTGATATTAGAAGTTTGGATGGTCAGAATAAATCAGCCAAATTAGTTTCTCTGTAAATAAGAGTCTTTTATTATAATTTATACTAATATTTACAATGCATATTCATATAAGAATTACACGTTACCTATAAATAAGAGAAACAATTAAAGTCAATTATTCGTCTCTCTTTCACAACTCTTGCTTTTATTTTCATTTTAACACAGAAATTAAATCTTTGTAACGTAAATTATTTTTATGTAGGTAAATGTCATGTGTCACAGAAGAGTGCGCAGAGTATCCTAAGCGCGTTAAATGTAAAGAGATGATATTCTCTTTACACATATTATCATATATTAGACCTCATCACTTAAGAACACCAGCCCGTTACGACCTGCAGTTAAGGGTGTGCGAATAATTCGAGCTTACAAATTATTTGTTCCAAATTGAATATTAATAAATATCGATTCGAAACTAGAATCGAATGATTCGCAATTTCGAATAATTAAAATTTTTACGAATTATTATATTATTCGCAAATTTTCGAGTATTTTGAATTCAGAGTAAAATTATAAAAACTAAAATGAATTGAAAAGATCTCTAGCCAATATTAGTATCTAGATTTTTTTATGTTACTGACAGAGATGAACATATATTGAAATTGAGCAATTAATTGTTTTCTTAGGGTAATTGATTTTTAATCAAAAAGTATATATGACGGATGCTCGTTGTGGATGTTGTTTTTAAAATGCGTGGCGCCAGCAGGGCTGACGCCACTATCTTCGACTACATCGTTGGTATTCATTGTGATTGAGGCAAAACACTAACTTGATTGCTGGTAGATAGTTTATTCACAATATTTACAAGAGTTAATTCTTAAAGGCGCGCACAGGTGACGATTCGTATCGTGGTTAGTACTTGACTGACTTGTGTACTGCCAGAGACCTCGTATTTATATGAAATTCTGAGGTAAACAATATGTGCTCGGGATTTTCCAGTCGGTATTCTCAAAGATGGGCTTATTCCCCTAAATAATATTTATGTAAACATGTTTTTGTGTTTGTTAAATAATTATACTATTTGATCTTGGTGCCGCCGTATTTCGCTATTACGCCGACAAAGAGTTGTTTACGTTTCGTGAGACTTTATTTCGATACCGGTGTCCTGTGATAACGCGCCGACATGTCAGCCAACAAAGGGATTTTTAACGTAAACATATTTTTTTGCTAACAGCTTCTTTGTTTTCGTGTTTGGTTTGTTTACATTTCGCGCGTCTCTATTTTGATACCGGCCTCCCTTGGTTTGGCGCCGACACGGCCATACTGACAGGCGGTGCGTGCTCTGCACCAGCCTCGTTGTGTTTGTCTGAAATGAAAGTTATTTGCCCTGAGTTTGGTATATGTAAGCAATAGATATTGCTTGATAATAATTAGAAAATAGACACATCTCACATGTGTGGTTTATTGAGATGTTAACATCTCGCTTGTTGATAAAATTGAAGCTTAACAAAAGCTCAATTATTTTGTAGTAAGAAGTTTTTGATTTTCTCGAAGGATCTCGGAGTATCTCGGAGGTTCTCGAAGGATCTCGGGGATTCTCGAAGGATCTCGGAGTATCTCGGGGATTCTCGAAGGATCTCAGAGTTTCTCGAAGGATTCTCGGAGGTTCTCGAAGGATCTCGGAGATTCTCGGCGAATGATTATTTTGTGTGTTATGTGTTTTTGTTGCGTGATATTTGTTATAAATATGTTTATTAATTAAGATACTCACATTTTAATTAATTGCATTATCATTCGATGGTGTTGGCTCTGTAGATGGTGTAGACGGTTTGGAACAGGATGGTATTGCAGTGATTTCTTGTGGAGTTAGTGAGCAATCTCGCGCCGACTCGGTTTCCTGATCACCGGGTTGTGGGGCACGACGGAGTTGATCGTGAGCAACTTTTCTAGGACGTCCTCTGCCAACGACTCTACCAAATAGCGGTCATTTTCCAATATTTTTGAAACCTCATAAGGTTCGCTGAACTTCAGATCTAAAGTAGTTTGATTACGTGGATTATTTTTAATTAAAACATAGTCTCCTTTCTCAAAAGGACGTATCTTGGCTTTTCGTAAGTTAAAGCGTAGTCTATCCTGTTCATTAGCTTGAGACATCTTCTGTTGTACATGCTGAGTGAGTGCTTCCATGTTGATACTTTGGCTGTCAACATTTACTAGATTCAGAAGTTCAGGGGGTGCGCAATGTTTTCTCTGAGTGATGAGTGTGAGCGGAGCTATTCCGGTAATGCGATGAGGTGTACAATTCATAGCTAACTGGAGTTCTTCGAGAGTAGTGTACCATGGTTCTGCCTCGTAATTCTTGATCATAGTCAATGCGTTCTTCAGGGTTGCCACCACTCTTTCCACTTGTCCGTTCGCTCGGCTAATTCCTGGTGCTATTGCGTGAATATTTATTCCAGTATATTCACAATAATCCTTAAACTCACCAAGAAATTCTCTTCCTCCGTCAACAATGATTTGTGTTGGAGTCCCAAACAGGTACACTGTGCGTTTTAAAGCGGCAAGTGTGCTGTGTGGATTTTTGTTGGTGGCGAAATAAAATAAAACATATTTTGTGAAGGCGTCAATAGTAACGATGACATATTGTTGATCGTTAAGAGTTCCCAGTTTTCCTGTTATATCCATATGAATCACTTGGAAAGCGGCAGATGGTTTCTGTATTGGATGTAGTTGTGCTTGAACTGCTCCTGACGTTCCTTTTGATGTCCTGCATATCACACAGTTGTCAACAAATCTTCGGACTGTAGAACTCATTTTATTGAACCAGTAGGTATCTTTGATTTTTTGCAGTGTTTTCTCCCAACCAGGGTGTTTCAATGCAGTGTGAAAAGAATTAATGATGCTCCATTGAAAGCTTTTTGGTACCACTGTGCAGAGCTGAAGTCCAGTGATGGGGTCGTTAACTTTTTTCTTTAGGACGTCTTTTTCTAAGGTGTAGCCTTCAACTAGGTTGTTTTCTTTTAAGGTGTCCATTATTGGTCGTAGTTCTTCGTCCCTTCGTTGTTCAACTTTGAGCCAGTTAAAATCCTTTGTCATGACGTTAACGGCTAGCTCACTTGGGTTTCGACTGAAGAAATCAGCATGTTGTAGTCGCTCGCCCTTACGGTATTCTACTTCGAAATCATAGTTTTGTAAGAATGCCCACCAGCGGTGAATCCTTGGTAGTAGATCCTTTTTATGTTTTGATGCCTTAAGTGCGTTACAGTCAGTTATCACGGTGAATTTACGACCATAAAGATATTGACGAAAGTGCTTTATAGCGCGTACTACTGCTAAGGTCTCCAGTTCATATGAATGATAACGGCTTTGCGCTTCAGTGGTCCTCATGCTCATAAATGCCACTGCGTGTTGACGTCCATTAATTAACTGAACTAGCACTGCGCCAAATCCAAGGCTACTTGCGTCAGTATATAGTTGTATAGGTGCAGTTTCTTGAAACAAAGTTAGTACTGGAGTAGATGTTAGACATTCTATGATCATGTTTCGTGCTTTGTCGTGCTTGTCTTCCCATTTCCATTTTACACCTTGCTTTGTTAACTCATATAAAGGCGCCATAATTCTGGAGAAGTCTGGAATGTATTTTCTAAAATATCCAGCCAAACCATTGAACTGTCGTACTTGTTTGACGGTTTTAGGTAATGGTGCCTTGACGAGAGCTTCGACTTTTCGCGGACTTGGTCTTACTTGTCCATCAGATATTACGTTTCCCAAATATTCGATGGATCGTTTAAAAAAACTACATTTCTCAGCATTGATTGAAAAACCAGAATCTTGTAGAGCTATGAGAATTTGCTCAAGATTTGACAATCCTTGGTGAAAATCCTCACATTTGCTTAGTACGTCATCAACATATACCTGCGCCACGGTTCCAAGGAGTGGTGATAGTGCCCGGTTGATGCATCGTTGATAAACAGAGCATGCATTGCTTAAACCAAACGGCATTGTTAAATATTCATATAGACCATCTGGTGTGACGAAAGCAGTCTTCTCTATTGAAGTTTCAGAGATTGGTATTTGATGAAAGCCAGCTGCCATATCTAGGCTTGTGTAGAAACGACCGCCAGCTAGTTGATCAATTTGGTCGGAGATTAGCGGGAGCGGATAATGGTCTCGCAAGGTGTTAGCATTAAGTTCTCGAAAATCTACGCAAAGACGGTCATCACCGTTCTTCTTCTTGACCAAAATGACAGGGCTTGAGTAGGGGGATTTACTTTCACGAATGATGTTATTGTCTAGTAGTTCTTTGATAATATTGCGAACTTTCTCCCTTTCTACGGGGCTAAGTCGGTATGGTCTGCGTTCCACGTATTTGTCGGGATTTTTAAGCCTGATGTCCAGCTTGCCTGTGTTAACTCTCTCTTTTGGGTACCCGTGTATAAATAGGTGTTCATATTTATACAAGAGTGTACGTAGTTGTGTCATATCGTCATTGTTTGTTAGATCAGTATCTAAATTATTGAACATTGGATTGTTGTTACTCACATGATTTACTGGTTTCTGATGGATAAGTTTTGTTCCACTCGATGTAATAATCATACTGAGGTTTGTTTCATGGATCAAATCCATACCTACTAATACGTCAGTGGACATTTCATTATCTGGCAATATACAAAACTGTAGTTCTACTCGGATAGCGTCGATGATGCAAATAGCTATAAGCTTGGTCAAAGATAATGCAGGAAATTGACCGATTCCCTTCAAGTAGTTAACAGTTTGTACTCTTTTTCCAGGTAAAGCAACTGCAACAGATTCTCGCATAATAGAGCATTCTGCTCCACTGTCGAAAACCGCTTGTATAGTTTTATCGCCTATCATTATGATAAAAGGCGCCAAATTTGTTCCAGCCACGTAGTTTACGTTTGATGTCAACGAGCGTTCCCTTTTGTAGCATACGTCATAAGTATGACCAGGTTTTTTGCAGTACGTGCAAGATTGTTGCCGTGAAGACTCTGATAAGCCAGGTACTTTAGCTTGATTGCTGTTCGATTCAGACCTGGTTACTGATGATTTAAACCTGCAGTTTTCTGCACAGTGATTTGTTCTTTTACAGATAGTACAGCTTGATGTTGATCGCGCATTTTCGAACCACCGTGGATGCTTATTTGGAATTGCTGTGTTCATAGTTGAATGAGGACGCTTTTTCCGGATGGAAGATGCAATTGAAATTAGTTCAGGCACTGAAGTTGCTCTGGCGTTCAGTAGTTCTATGCGTAACCGTTCGTCGTTTACACACCCGATCACTGCTTCGACAGCAAGAGCGTTATCAAGTTTGTCTTTAGTTAACCTTTTCCACAATATCCAAGCATGAGACAGGAATTCAGTGACATCTTTCGATGAGTCGTATACATGTTCACGAAAGCGGACGATATCACGGGAATACCTGTTCTCAGGTTCGAAGGTAGTGACCAGGTTTTCACGCAGTTCTTCCCATGAAGTGGTGGTCACCATCCAGTTATCGACCCACATTTTTGCTCGTCCTTTTAATAAACTACATACCTTCATTCGAACATCGAAGTCGTTAAGGTCATATGCTTTTATTGCTTCGTCTATATGCTTGCACCACTCACGTATTCCAATGTTGGTGTCCGGGTCGAATGATGGAAGGAAAACGTCTTTGATCTTCACCTCGGATTCGATAGTCGGAGTATATAATCGTTCTGACATTTTCTGCATTAATTCCATCATTTGCAACATAAAATGTGGTTGTACCATACTCACAGTTGAATTAGGTACCGGCATGCTAGATTGCATATTGGGAACTGTGTTTGGTTGTGCTGCCGGTCCCGCCGTCGAGGAACTTGATGACGCGTCTAGCGATATTTTTCCAGTCAGTTGTATTTGCTGATCCCCAGAAGGTGGATGAACCGATGAGGCAGTGGTTGGGATTGGGGGTTGTCCCAATCCCACTTCTGATGACGGATGCTCGTTGTGGATGTTGTTTTTAAAATGCGTGGCGCCAGCAGGGCTGACGCCACTATCTTCGACTACATCGTTGGTATTCATTGTGATTGAGGCAAAACACTAACTTGATTGCTGGTAGATAGTTTATTCACAATATTTACAAGAGTTAATTCTTAAAGGCGCGCACAGGTGACGATTCGTATCGTGGTTAGTACTTGACTGACTTGTGTACTGCCAGAGACCTCGTATTTATATGAAATTCTGAGGTAAACAATATGTGCTCGGGATTTTCCAGTCGGTATTCTCAAAGATGGGCTTATTCCCCTAAATAATATTTATGTAAACATGTTTTTGTGTTTGTTAAATAATTATACTATTTGATCTTGGTGCCGCCGTATTTCGCTATTATGCCGACAAAGAGTTGTTTACGTTTCGTGAGACTTTATTTCGATACCGGTGTCCTGTGATAACGCGCCGACATGTCAGCCAACAAAGGGATTTTTAACGTAAACATATTTTTTTGCTAACAGCTGCTTTGTTTTCGTGTTTGGTTTGTTTACATTTCGCGCGTCTCTATTTTGATACCGGCCTCCCTTGGTTTGGCGCCGACATATATACCTAGTCAGGTCATAAATTCTGTCACATGTTTAATGTAAAATAATTGTAACAAGTTTATTCATTATGTAACCATTTATATACCAAAATGAACTTAACAAAACATAGATTCTTATGACATTAAAATTTATTCAAAATGACCTCCGTGATTTTGAATACAAGCCTTTAATCTGCGCGGCCAGTCCTCTATCGCAGCACGAACGAGGTCCATGTCAATATCGGCGGCTGCCTTAATCAAGGATGTCTTGAGTGACTCCAAATTGGGATGAGGCTTTGAACACGCCTTTTCCTCCAAGTGTTGCTATATCTTGTAATCTAACGGATTCAAATCTGGACTGGAGGAGGGCCAGTCTTCGTGCCGGATTAAGTCGATTTCACGCGCCGCCAGCCAGTCTTGTGTGCTCTTCGCTCTATGAGCTGCCGCCGAATCTTGTTGGAATACCCAATGCCTGTTATTGAACATGGTATGAGAAACAGGTTCCACAAGGTTCGTCAGGACTGTATTTTGATACACAACAGCATTCGTTTTTACACCTTTCTCACAAAAATGTACCTCTGTTAAGCCCCAATAAGAAACTCCCAACCATACCATGAGCGAGGATGGAAAATGACCTCGTTGGACACGCGGAATACGGTTGCTCGCTTCTTCACTACTGTGTGCGTACACCTTATCATTTTGTTTGTTGTAGCTCTCTTCTACGGTAAACATTTTTTCATCCGAAAAAAGAATTTCCCGATATTTTTTTCCCGCGTACCGCTTCAACAAAGCGCGGCATCTCTTCAGTCTCAGGTCCATTAGACGAGCATTCAAACGATGTCCTGTTTTTCTTCGATATGCCCGAAGCCCTAAGTCTTCATTTAACACCCTTTTCACCGTAGTTCTGCTTAACCCCATCTGAAGGGCCAACAGTTTCTGCTTACGTTTGGGATTTCTTTGAATTCGTGCCTTCACAGCTTTTATCACTGCTGGAGTCCTAACAGACCGAGGGCGACCACTTCTTGACCTGTCATCTACACTAGAGTCTTCATTGTATCGTTTGATGGTACGATAAATGAATCTTTTCGTTATATTCAAATTTTTCAGTATGTTAAAAATTTGAATTGGCGCGTAACCGCAACGATGCAACGCAATAACTGCAACACGGTCTTCTTTAAGCGTCCACTCCATATTTAAAAAATGAGTAAAATTCTAAAAGTATACATTTTTATTTTCATGAACAATTCGAGATTCGAATTCAATAAACTTTTTTGTGGCCAGCATTCTAAAAGAAAAGTTTTTACTGTGTGACAATACTTATGACCTGACTAGGTATTATTCGAAAGTAGAATATTTTGATACACAATGTAATGGAATTCAAATTGAAAACAATAGAAGATCCAATGATATTTCGATAAATCATGAATTATTCTAATTATTTGATTAATTTCGAATTATTCGTCGAATTTTGAATATTTATATTCATCATCATCATCTTTGCGTTAAATCCCGGTTGCAGCCCAAACTCTCGCTTCGGCGCCCGGGGTCCGCTTTCCGACTTTTTCTACTCCACTTCGCACGGTCTTCAGCATCCCTGGTAGTGAGCCCACTGGCACGCATATCACCCCTTACAACGTCAAGCCAGCACTCTTTTGGTCTACCCCTCCTGCTGGGGCCCTGCGGAGGTGGCATGGCCAGACATTTGTTTCCCACGTAAACATCCGGTTGCCGTAAACCGTGGCCGCACCAACGGAGCCGACACTCTTGTAATTTATCCGCAATGTCACGGACATGAAGACTGCCACGAATGCGGGAGTTCCTAACGCGGTCCTTCCGCGTCACTCCACACATCCACCGCAGCATTCGAATATTTATATTATTTAATATTAATATTCGATCGAATGATATTC
The DNA here is from genome assembly GCA_963693495.1 of Malacosoma neustria. Classification (NCBI taxonomy): domain Eukaryota; kingdom Metazoa; phylum Arthropoda; class Insecta; order Lepidoptera; family Lasiocampidae; genus Malacosoma; species Malacosoma neustria. Next base: position 1,708,107 of record OY856401.1, on the reverse strand, counting down.
GCACACCGCTATCCGCAGTTTGTCCGAGGCAGATTGGCGGGTTACACATACCAGTGATCACGCTTTGATGGTTTCCACGATGTTTATCTTCACCGTCGTTTCGGCACATGGCAACTATGCTATTTAATTATAATTCGCACGTGAGACAAAAAAACAACCGACTAAACGGCGCATGACATCCCGGGATTCGAACCCCGGAACATTTAGATTGACCATGGAGTGTTAACTGGTACTGAATTACCACGTATCAGCTATCATTTAGGAAGTCGTCAAAGGCCACAATGTACTGGCGTATTTTTCTAATTGACTAGCAAGGTACACCATTCGTTTTCAGTATTGGGAGTTGGAAGGTAGTGGTGATATATGTGTTTGTTAACCTCTTGAACGTGTGTTGCGGATCACGTTTTTGATTATCGTCTCGAATATATAACATGAATTATTAAAAATAAGAAAAAAAAAAAAAAAATATATATATATATATATATAAGTAGATATTTAGTCGTCCAGTATCCGTAAAACAAACCCTCTGCTATTTACTTTGGGAATAGATGTGATATTGTGCTATTTGTGTAGCATAAAAAAAAAAAGAATCGAGGAGGGGTATAAGCTATTTTTGTATAGCGAGGAAAACAGTTGCAGCTTCCATCAGCCTCCAGGGGGAGGGAAGACCCGAGGGGAGTGTGGAATTACCCTTTAAAACTGCCGCATGGGGACGGGCACTAAAATCACCGTCGTTCTTTCAAGCGCTTTGAGAGCTGAGATCGCGGGACGCGGCGATTTATTCAGACCGCGGCCCCGGCGCCCTTTCATGAGTCTCTTTACCGAACGAGGAAGACGCCTACTCCCTTCAGGCGGACCGATTGTAGGAAGCCGCCGGCCACTAAAAGCCCCAGTCGTAACTCTCGCCCTTAGTGGGAGCTCCGAAGGGTCGCCATTTTGGCATTACTCTGGTAAGCCCCCGGGAAGAAGGGTATGGAGCCTAATACAACAGGGATTTAATTATAAAAATGCTAACTTACCTAAATGCCACATTGATGGGCAACGCCTGCCGGGCAGGATTGTTCATGATGCAGTGGTGCGCGAGCAGGTCTATCATCCATGGCGTCAGGGGTTCGAGACCCGCGTGCCTGGAGCACATGTCACGGAGCAGGCGGATCAACACCTTAATCGACGAGTGGTGGGCGTTCTCCTCGAACCACCTTGGAAGTTATAGGTTCAAATTAAATATGGAACAATTAACACAGCACCATTTAGTCCCAAACTAAGTACAGAGCTAACAGAGCTCTTGTGGTATGGGGTCGGCACAACATGGTCCCTCTTACCATTCTCCTCTATTAACCATATGATCTTTTAACAATCCATCCATCTTGTCTTTGGTCAACCTCTCCTCTTGTATCCATCCACTCTCATTTCTAGCATCCTCCTTGTTACATGACACTCCTCTCTTTGCATTATATCAGGGTACAAAAGAAAGTACAGAGGCATTTTTATCCATACAAAGGTGGAGAAAGAATACTAACCTCTGTGGCCGGGGTCGGCCTGTCGTAAAAGGCGACAAAACAACTTACCCTAGATACGTGGTAGAGCCTCAAGCCCGTCTGGATGGCGACCACCTTTGTTCTTAAGTATGCCGCCATAATAACCTTGTGTTGTGTTCCGGCATTAGTGATTCAAGTTCTTGTATCCTTATGGGACAGCAGTGTCCGCGATGCCACTGGCTCTAATCCCGCGATGCCACGGGTTCTAAGCGGACTGTCAGCCTGTCTGCTGTCCTACTAAAATGTCTGTCCTAATAAAAAAAAGGACATTAGCTACATAACCACTAAGAATCTGGATGGCAATTTAACCCATGACCGATGTGCAAAAGCCATTAAGCCAGAGCGTTGAAGATATTACATTTCATCGTTTTTTTTTATTGCTGTAGGACAGCAGATAAGTTGATGGCGTGCTTAGAATTTAGCAGTAACACACTGCTGTTCCAGTAAGGATACAGGAAATTGGGTCACTAATGCCGGAACACAACACAAAGTTATTATGGCGGCATACTTAAGACTAAAGCTGGTCACCATCTAGGCTGTACGTAATTAATTAATTTACTTGTTTGGCGCCAACTCAAAATTGCTTAGGTATACTTACATCAGTTTAATAACTTAGTTATTAAGGTTAATATAAAAAGGTTTATTATATTTTGTTCTTCAGTTTTTTCTGCAGTAAAATTTTTTGTTATCTACCCTCCATACACACAACTTAAAGTCGGTCACCTCTTTTTATAACTGAAGAAGACAGGGTGACGGTTCACTTAATAGAAATCAGTTATCTTTGCCTATGGATGTTTGCGATACTAGAGGCATTGCTAGCACATTGCTAAGTAAACCGGAAACTACCTCACTTATACCGGAACACAGCATACAGTTATTATGGTAGCATTATAGACCAGAGGTGATTGCCATACACACCTGCTATGACGGATAGCGGCCAAATGGCTGCTGATGACCTTGTAATCCAGGTGCACTTCTGGCTCGAGCTTCCTCAGATTCTGGTGGAGTGTGGTGACGAGAACGCGCACCGCGGCCGACGCCCCTGTCACCGTGAAGCCGCGTTCGTGACAAGCGCTCACCACGGCGCCCCCGCCTTCGGCGCGCATCAATTTGTTCAATTCCTCATTCACCTATTCAATGAAGAATATTAGTTCAGAATCCAACAAAACCTCAATAGGATGCTGTTCGTTTTCAGGCACAGCTGTTCCTTGGAGGTCTTCTTGTTTTTTAGTTTTTAATATAGGACAGTAGACAGGTTGACGGCCTAATAAATAGTGAGCAGATAGCATTGTCTATGGATGTTTGCAACACTTATCAGCTTAGGGATACTGGATCCTAGGTCACTTATGCCGGAGAACAATACATGGCAGCATATTTAGAAACCACTACTACCTTGCTAGAGTGGTTTTGTTTCCTTTTACGACAAGCCAGCCCCAGTCGCAGGTGTCAGATTCCTTACTCCTCTTCTGCACGATAATCGCTCACCTTAATAGACAAGCCGTCAACTGCTTCTTTGGTGGGCAGCGTCTTCATAATAACAACAATGTCCGCCACATTCCTGCCGGCCATCATGGTGCCTTTCTTGTATGAGCCGACTTGACGAACTTCCTCTAATTGCTGTAAAAGATCAAAATATTCGTTAAAACAAATGATTTGTTACAATGTTTGTTTTGTAGAAGTTATGTTACACTAGATTCGTTTTAACAGGGGGGCGCGACCCCCTGGGTAAGTGACACACATAGGGCAGCGGGGCGGACGCCCATTTCACTCCTGCATGAGGAATATGCCGGAGCTCATCACCCGCCGGCTTTTAATAGGCCCTTGAAAGCGAGCTGCCGCCATTTCAGGCTGCGGTCTAACTAATTCGTCGCGTCCCGCCCTCGGCACTTAAGGCGTGTAAAGTAATTACCGGGGTGGTTTTAGTGGGTAATAAGTACATGCTTATATTATTGACTACAAATGCAAGTTTATGTATTAGAACTGGTGAGTTATAAAATTTTAAGCTTTTATAGAGCCTGTAACTGAAAAACTGAACCTGTAATTTGAGTAAATTTTTCAAGCTTTTTGTCTTTTAAAACAAAACTTTTCTTTGGAAACAAATTAATATATAACATTTTCATAATAGAGAAAGAGTAACAAATGTTTGCTTGCATAGTTTTCATGAAGATTTCTATTTTAATTTTGTTCCTTTACTGAATGTATGGTAAGGTTTTTAAGATGATTTGCTTAAATAAGTGACTGAATTGAACATATTGGGTTTGTTTCGTTTTACATGGTTTTACAAAGTAAAATCTGTTCTGGGGATTGGTGTACTTTATTTGAAAAAAGTTTACACAATGTTACTGAAAAAATTATTAAAATTAAATAATACTTTCTATATGTATTCCTAATGTAAAGGATTTTGGATTAGCTCTATTGGGCGGTCCTAGGGAATTTCGAAAAATCTGTTACATTGAGGTTCATATTAAAGTTACACTGTAATAAAATTATTATTTTACTTACACAGGCAGCGAACTCTCCGGGTGCTACCACTATATTATCGAGAACTGTCTGCAGTTTTGTGACAAGGCTTAATACAGCTGACTGTTCCACTGGTGACGGACATAGCTCTGCGTGTCTTTTCAGAAGGGCCTGGAAAGTACTAATACATTACATGCCTGTAGTTGCAGATGAACGACACTTGGTGGCTTTTTCCTAAATCATTGGGTTATGTAAGAAATTAACGTCTTTGCATGGTCACAAGAAATAATTGTGCTAAATGATATATTTAACAAAGATAGGTTACTTATCCTACTGAGGTAGGAATATGTGAGAATTGGTAGGTCTTCAACTTCCGCACAGGCACAGGAAAGCATAAATCAAATATTATTTATTCAATCATCGTCATGCCTGTTGTAAAAGGTGATAAAACAAACCTAGCTACGTGGTAAGGCCCCAAGCCCGTCTGGATTGCAACCACTTCTAGCCTAAAGTGTGTCATCATAATAACCTTGTGTTGTGTTCCAGCATTAGTGACCTAAGTTTCTGTACCCTTATGGGACAGCAGCATGTTCGCAATGCCACTGGCGTTGCAAACACCCATAGGCAATGGTAACTGCTAAATTCTAAGCGGGTCGTCAGCCTATTTGCGGGCCTATAGCGATTAAAAAAAAAGAGTTACATAATAAAATTACTAACACTACATATTCAGAGAATATAATTGCAATATATATAAATACTATCCATAATACCATTGATCCCACACCCGTACGCATAGGTGGCGATAAAGTCGAGAATATGGACCACATCAGGAACTTCGCGCCAGTCTTGTCCGTGACATTGCAGATAAATTGCAGGAGGGGTAGACCCAAAAAGTGCTGGCTTAACGTCGTAAGGGGTGATATACGTTCCGATCGGCTCACTAGCAGGGATACTAGCGACCATGCGAAGTGGAGTAGAACAAGTTGGAAAGCGGACTTCAGGCACAGAAACAAGCATTTGGGTTGCAACCGGGATACAACCCTGACACGATGATGATGATAAATACTAGCCGACCTGACAATAGTTGTTTTCGGCTATGTGAATTAATAAAATAGTAGCCTATGTTCTTCTCTAAGGTCCAATCTATCTCTATGCTGAAATTCATCAACACTGGTTCAGCGGTTTAGGCACGAAAACATAATAGAGTTATCTTATTTCGGGGCCGAGAAATATCTCGGCCACTTCGACCAAATGGGATCTTTTGTGTTCCCCTAGATAGCAATCACTCCTCTCCAATCTCATTGAAGATTTGCTTCATGAGCCTAACAATGCGGTATGGAGATAGGAGCCTGTAGACAGAGCTACTTTCACGTTTATAATAGTATGGACTAGCTGATACTCGTTGCTTCTTCCGCATTGTTTTCATCATGAAGCAGAGATAGAAGAGACTCTCCCCTATGCATGCGCACTACACTGCTTGCCCCCACTTCTCCGTGGCAAGAAAGCATACACCACTAAACACTGGTTTTTTAATTGCCGAACTAAGTTTTCCTGTTAAACAAGATATATGAGCCTTCCATTGCAGCTTGGTATCTGGTAATGTCCAGGAAGACTAGAGTTAACTGTCTCCAAGGTTTCTTAATCAAAAATATAAAAGATGGTCGGACAAAGTAGTCTGACCACTACAGGAAATCTATGGTCCCGCAACATCACAAGAAGAGTGGAGGACACTGGGGAGACCTTTGCCAGAAGGCAAACAAATACTATCAAGGACTGGCTAATCATAAACTTAATCTGCACAAGTGTCTGAATAAAGACTATTATTATCCCTATAAATATTATATCCCTGCTCCCGAACGTCTACCGTATACCAATGACTTGGTCCCTGTCAATTGTGGGACACGAGCGCATTGACCGGAGTCCCGCACTAATCTACCGCGAGCCTCGAAACAGTAGGATATGCATCAAGCATTTTCACCTCTAAAAAATTAATTGTTTACCTGTGTAAGCGGCGAATCGTCAGGCGCCGGTTTACATCTGGGGAAAGCGGGTTCTGCTAAAATCAAGTCAAAAGGCGGCCTCAGCATCATCACCCTCGGCCTATTGAACGGTGGACGACCCATTCCACCTCTGCCTGGCATTCCACGGCCACCTCTACCAATTCCGCGCACCATTTTTCTAATTTTTTATTAGGTTTAGAAGGTTGTCTTTAGCGGTTTTTATCACTGTTTAATACACTATTATAAAAAAATATTTGCTCAGATTTTATTAAAAATGTACGAAGCGTTTGACGATCTATTATTTTAATTATTTTATGTACAAATAAAAAACAATTAGACGACGCTCAGTCGCTCACGCAGGTTATAATGGTGTTGCCAATAAAAATATAAACAAAAAACAAATTATAGAATAATCAAATAAAAATCTAATGTTACTGTAACATAAATTGAGTTTGTACACAGTTTCAAAATTGAAATAAATCTTAAATAAAACACCAAAATGTACTATATCAATGATGTAGGGTGGAACTTTTGTATTTATTATTAGCTATGAGTTTAAAAGCCTTTTATCCATGAAAAAGTTATGAGCGTTTTGTTATTGCTTCAAGATTAAAAAACAAATATTCGATTTACTTGACAAACTGAATTTTGACAGTAAATATTTTCGATTACAAAAATGACGTGGACTCAGGCCCAGGTTATGAATTGCAAATATTATATTTTTTATTAATTAATTAGGTCGTAAGCGGCCTATAATTAATAAATCGCCATAATAAATTACCTGAAAACAAAATGATTGACATAACGGACACGCAAAGTAAGTAAATATTGTATTAACACAGTCTGGAATTAGCGAAATTCTATCTGGATTATTAAAACCCGTTTATTTAAAAGAATGAATATATTTATTATCTTTATTATTATTAAATAATTTACTAATGACCTGTACATAAATAAGATGCAAAAATAATTTACTTGTTCTGTATATATATATTTATTTCTTGTTGAGGAACAGTTACCGTTGCCTATAAATGTTTGAGACGCTAAGTGTGCCTTGCTCACTTATTTTTTTTTTTTATTGCGTAGGACAGCAGACAGGCTGACAGCCCGCTTAGAATTTAGCAGTTACCGTCGCCTATAGGTGTTTGAAATGCCAATGGCATCACGAACACGCTGCTGTCCCATAAGGGTACAGGAACTTTGGTCACTAATGCCGGAACACAACACAAGGTTATTACGGCGGCATACTTAAGACCAAAGGTGGTCGCCATCCAGACGGGCTTGTGGCCCTACCACGTAGCTAGGATGGATGGTTTTGTCGCCTTTTACGACAGGCCGACCCCGGCCACAGAGGTTAGTATTCTTTCTCCGCCTCTGCACGGATAACTTATACCAAAACACAACACAAGGTTATTATGGCGGCATACTTAACCTAGGGTGGTTGCCATCCAGACGGTTTGGGGCCCTACCGTGTAGCTAGGGTTCTTATGTCGCCTTCTATGACAGGCCACAGAGGTTAGTATTACTGTTGGATATTTAGAATATATAAAAATCTGCTTATTCTTATTACAGAGATTGGAGTAGGCCTAGCGGGCTTTGGTATGACATTCCTGTTCCTAGGAGTGTTATTATTGTTTGACAAAGGTCTACTAGCTATTGGAAATGTAAGTCAAAACAACCCTTTTAAAGTCCTCTTGTCTCAATGTAAATGTTGAATGGACGGCTTACAGAGGAGAGTGGTAGGAGAGGACATGTTGTGCGGACTCCATATAATGTGGGATAAGGACAAGAAGAATAAGTGTAATGGATAGATTGTAAAATTATTCAAATTTAATTATTTAATTTATTAACCACTTGTGTTGGAAAGGCATTCCGCTCATATTATTTTTGTTTCTGGACAAACGCAATTATACCTAGTCAGGTCATAAGTATTGTCACACAGTAAAAACTTTTCTTTTAGAATGCTGGCCACAAAAAAGTTTATTGAATTAGAATTTCGAATTGTTCATGAAAATAAAAATGTATAACTTTTAGAATTTTACTCATTTTTAAATATGGAGTGGACGCTTAAAGAAGACCGTGTTGCAGTTATTGCGTTGCATCGTTGCGGTTACGCGCTAATTCAAATTTTTAACATACTGAAAAATTTGAATATTACCAAAAGATTCGTTTTATCGTACCATCAAACGATACAATGAAGACTCTAGTGTAGATGACAGGTCAAGAAGTGGTCGCCCTCGGTCTGTTAGGACTCCAGCAGTGATAAAAGCTGTGAAGGCACGAATTCAAAGAAATCCCAAACGTAAGCAGAAACTGTTGGCCCTTCAGATGGGGTTAAGCAGAACCACGGTGAAAAGGGTGTTAAATGAAGACTCAGGGCTTCGGGCATATCGAAGAAAAACAGGACATCGTTTGAATGCTCGTCTAATGGACCTGAGACTGAAGAGATGCCGCGCTTTGTTGAAGCGGTACGCGGGAAAAAAAAATTGGGAAATTCTTTTTTCGGATGAAAAAATGTTTACCGTAGAAGAGAGCTACAACAAACAAAATGATAAGGTGTACGCACACAGTAGTGAAGAAGAGAGCAACCGTATTCCGCGTGTCCAACGAGGTCATTTTCCATCCTCGCTCATGGTATGGTTGGGAGTTTCTTATTGGGGCTTAACAGAGGTACATTTTTGTGAGAAAGGTGTAAAAACTAATGCTGTTGTGTATCAAAATACAGTCCTGACGAACCTTGTGGAACCTGTTTCTCATACCATGTTCAATAACAGGTACTGGGTATTCCAACAAGATTCGGCGCCAGCTCATAGAGCGAAGAGCACACAAGACTGGCTGGCGGCGCGTGAAATCGACTTCATCCGGCACGAAGACTGGCCCTCCTCCAGTCCAGATTTGAATCCGTTAGATTACAAGATATGGCAACACTTGGAGGAAAAGGCGTGCTCAAAGCCTCATCCCAATTTGGAGTCACTCAAGACATCCTTGATTAAGGCAGCCGCCGATATTGACATGGACCTCGTTCGTGCTGCGATAGACAACTGGCCGCGCAGATTGAAGGCTTGTATTCAAAATCACGGAGGTCATTTTGAATAAACTTTAATGTCATAAGAATCTATGTTTTGTTAAGTTCATTTTGGTATATGAATGGTTACATAATTAATAAACTTGTTACAATTATTTTACATTAAACATGTGACAGAATTTATGACCTGACTAGGTATATATCTAGATGATCACATCCGCTCCAGTGAGCAAATAAAAAATGAGAAAAGGGTCGATGAAATCCAACAAATAAATAGCCTATAACCATCTATGAAAAATTGGCCTTATTAAGCTACGAACTGCTGCCCCATCCACAGTATTATCCAAATTTGGCCCTGTGTGACTTCTTATTTGCCTCCAAACTTTAAAGTCGTTCACCCAGCAGAAATTTGAGTTGAATGAGAAGGTTATCACCGCCACGGAGGCCTACTTTTCAGATCTCCAGAAAACGTATCTTTCTAATGGGTTAAAGAAGATTGAACGCTGCTGGGTCAAGCGTATCAAGCTCAAAGGAGACTATGTTGAGAAATAAATCTGCACCTTTCCAAAATTTTCGTTTTTCTTTTGTAGGCTAAGTACTTATTGGACCACCCTCATATATAGATGTTATTATGGATCTGCAATAAGAGCCTATTTAATTTAAGCCTATATTAAATAAATCATTTTAGATTGATTAGATTTTAGTTCCTGCCAAATAACCAATGAAGCCTATACTTCAGATAAACATAATTTAAAATTCATTATTTTCAGATACTCTTCATAAGTGGTTTGGCATGTGTAATAGGACTGCAGAGGACGTTTCTGTTTTTCTTCCAACGGCATAAGATGAAGGCGACTATCGCCTTCTTTGCTGGTATCATAATTGTACTAATCGGATGGCCAGTGGTCGGAATGGTTGCTGAAATCTACGGCTTCTTGTTACTGTTTAGGTATGTGGTTATATAAAATTTAATAACAACACATTATTTTTATATTAGATTTTATGGCCTGGTAATGAGACCTTTAAGTCAACACAACAGATAAACCAAACTAATAGTGTGGTCCCTATTAATAACAATACTAATAACATAAATGCGAAAGTAACTGTTTTCACGCCTAAAACGCTGAATCAATTTTGATGAATTTCCCTATAGAGTTATAGGGAGCATATAGGGTATTTTTATTGTGAAAATTAAACTTCAAAGTGGTGAAATAGTAGATGGATATAGGGATGGATGCAAAAGGAGTGGTAAATGATGAGTAATATAGGGGAGTGGAAGGAAAGGGCATGTTGTGCCGACCCCACATAGCTGTGATAAGGGCATAAAGAAGGTGAAATAGCTCCCTTCTCACTCTCAAAAGTAACTATTTTTACATTTATGTTGTTTGGAGATATTTATTCCCTATTTTTTTTATTTAAGTAAAAAAACAATACGTAACGCGTTGGTCGGAACACCTACCGCTCTTGTGATGCATCCTAATGTTTTCGAAGACCGTCCCTCCCTGAAATTTCGTTATGTAACGCCCCCTTCTGGTGGATTTCGACTTCAGCGAGTTTTGTAAGAAACAATGCTGCACATTATCGGGATAGTCTTAGTCGGTTTTTAAATAATCCAGTTTTAAAATGAAACATTGCTATATTCAGGATACAGACGCTCAATTTATTTTTTCGAGTTTGAATTTGCTTATAGGGTCTACCTAATAATTTTATCTTATGCAATGTTCAGATTTCGACCAATGGAGCTTTAGAGGGTTTAAGGAAAGGGAGTGTTCAAGTATTACGTAACATAATTTTTGGAGATATTTGACCCACAACCCATGTAATGGGCAGTAACGTTTTTCTGTGCACCCCCCCCCCCCCCTCACCCCTAGTAAAACGGTACGTAACCACCAAGTGACCATTTTTACCTAAAAGTCATCCGAATTGCGGTATTTTTTGTTATCTACTTTACTAGTGATGAGAAAAACTATCACAGCTGTTTATAAATACTTTCTTTGCTTTACATTTGCAGTTTAAAAAAATCACTATCCTGTAAGCAAGCAAGCAATTTTGTGAAGGTAGAAAAAATTTCAAGTGGTCATATCATTTGATAGTTTGAAAAAAAAAGTTTTAAAAAATGCATGAGAGAATCTCTACGCGACCGTTCTGAAGGGTTAAAAAAACAATGTTCAGTAACCGTAACGTGTAGTTCAAATACCCCCTCCCCTCCCCCCATTTTCCTTACGTAATACTTGAACCCAAAGGGAACCCAACATTTTTCTGATTTATGTAGGTTTTCAACTTAACGAGACACTTAAACTATCCCGCGATGCAATTTCGTACAACGCCATCTCTTGGTGACAAACTAAAACTGAAACGCTGAGTTGAGGTTTTTTTTACAGGGGATTCCTGCCAGCTGCTGTGAACTTCTTAAGAATGGTGCCAGTATTGAGTACAGTGTTAAACTTACCTATCATAAGAGGGGTAAGTTTGTACATATTTTTTTTTATTCTATAGGACAGCAGGCTGACGGTCCGCTTAGAATTTACTGTCATCAATCCACAGTCAATCACATTTTATCCGTGCAGGGAAGAAGAAAGAATACAGACCTCTGCGGCCTATCGTAAAAGGCGACAAAACAACCCACCCTAGCTAAGTGGTGGGGCCCCAAGCCCGTCTGGATGGCGACCGCCTTTGGTCTTAAGTATGTCGCCATAATAATCTTGTGTTGTGTTCCGGCATTAGTGACCCAAGTTCCTGTACCCTTATGAGAGAGCAGCGTGTTTGCGATACTGGTTTTGCAAACACCCATAGGCGACGGTAACTGCTAAATTCTAAGCGGGCTGTCAGCCTGTCTGCTGTCCTACAGCAATAAAAAAATGTAACCCATAGGTTTGTTAAATACAGCTGTAAAATTATTTTTCCATCCTTTTTGTATAAAATGTAAATCATAGAAAAATCATTTCATTTCGGTAGGACAGGCGCAATATCGGTAGAAATACTGAAAATTGGTAGTTTCGAGACAGTAGAGAACGTTATGAGGTTCTCGAGAGGCATTTCCAGTGGAGGAGTTTCAGAGTGTCTTCCAAGCGTGGTAGAATCGTCTCCGCAAGTGTATTAATGCGGGAGATACAATGTATTTAGTTTTCCCAGAAAATGCGCATTACTTTCAATGCATCGTGTAGCCAATGCACTGCAAGTTTTATTTTTTGTCTTTTTTGGCATGTCGCGGCATTGCGAACTTGCCAATGTCAATGCAAGTTATTTAACCATAAACTGTTTTTTTTTCAGGTTGTGGACAGGATAGCAGGCGATACGGGTCGTAATATGGTATGACAGTGGATACCAATACAAAGACATTAAAATTAAGTTGTATATATTGTGAGTGCATGTGAGATGAGAATAAAGTAATGGGAACTGTGTTTGTGTAATTACGTCTTTTATTGCTTAGCTTCGCCATTTAATAGAAGAATAAAATTATTTATTAATTAGGTGCTTGTTTGATTTTATCTATATTTATGGCAGAATAATAAATAATACTAAACTCTGACTTGGCAGGGCCTCAAGCCCGTCTGGATTGTCATAACAAATATGTGTTCGCGACATTAGTGACCCAGGTTCCTGTATCCTTATGACACAGTGATGTTCGCGCATAGCGTCGCCAACATCTACGCGCGACAGTAGCCTGTCTGCTGTTCTTCGACAGTAAAAATAATACATCGAAATGGTAAAAATATGCGCTGTCCCTTTCTGAGAGGTATGACAGCTCTATGCATTATGGTGTCTTAATGCTATATATATTTATTACAAATAAAATTCATGATTACATATCGACGCTTGAAAGGCAACCTATAAGAGTATTATGCGACATTCAATGATCTTTTCAGGAAAGTGAAGTTCAAACATTTAGGAAAAAAAATTGTAAGTCATCTAAATGTTGGATTGAAATGAAACAACAGGAAATAAATAATCTTTCAATCCAAAAATTAGGTGATGATTTTTTCTAAATATTTGAACTTCAAATCACTTACCCGGATAGTTCACTCAATGTCGCTTAGGATTGCCTTCAAGCCTCGATATATTTTAAAACAATATATTAAGGCAACCATTTAATGAATATTGTAAAATGTTTGTAAGCTTTTAGCGGAAAATGTGAACTAATCTCTGGTCTGGTTGCTTGTCATTATTGACATTTGGAAGCTTTGGCGGGAACTGGTGCTTTTATTGGTATAATTTTAAAATTTTTTTTATTAATTACTTTGAATATTATCTACTTTGGGTTTGAATAAAAATAAGGAAGTAGAAATGTATTATTGTGAAAAAAGCGGTTTTTTTATTGCTGTAGGACAGCAGACAGTCTGACGGCCGCTTAGAATTTAGCAGTTACCGTCGCCTATGGGTGTTTGTAACGCCAGCGGCATCGCGAACACGCTGCTGTCCCATAAGAGTACAGGAACTTGGGTCACTAATGCCGGAACACAACACAAGATTATTATGGTGGTATACTTAAAAATAAAAATAAAATAAATAAATACTTAAGACCGAAAGGTGGTCGACATCCAGACGGGCTTGAGGCCCTACCACGTAGCTAGGGTGGATTGTTTTGTCGTCTTTTACGACAGGCCGACCCCGGCCACAGAGGTTAGTATTTTTTCTCCGCCCCTGCACGGATAAAAGCGTGGGGCGCTCTAAGCAATTTCTTTCGTTTCTTTTATTCTTTATCATTAAAGAGTATTTTTTAGTTTTAATAAATTAATTTTATTTTTCATTTTTATGTTCAATTTGTCACTAAAGCGTTGTATTTACATTTTTAACTATTAATTTAATTAAAGTATGGTTTATATAATATCATCAGGCGTAATTTATAATAGGTCACCATTTTTTAACCCTGGCGATCCTAATCAGGATAATGTTATCGACTTATTCTAAGGTTAACGAATTATTTATTGTAATAGCATTGCGATCGGTCCTAAGTTTAAATGAAATCTGACCGTTTAAAGTGCCTCAAAATCCAGTTTAAAGGAGTAGGTTACAAACAAACAAACAATTAAATGTTTAGTTTATAAGATTATAAAATTCTTGTAAATTAAAGTTTTCATTTGTCTTTCTCAGGATGGTGATTAAAAGAAGATTGTCATGAGACACAAAGGCCCCGGTAGCAATTAAAAGTATTAAAAGAAGTATAAAACTATTTGTATTTATATCAAACAAGGAGTAAAGAGAAATGATTTGTTGTTAGTTAAAAAAAATTTATGAAATTTATTTATAGTTTGAATTACGTGTAGCCTACATTTTTAAATTTTATTTTGTGTTACTAGTAAAAGCGGTCTCACGAACTGGAAATTTGCTAGCCGTCTGTATTTTTCGGGGTTTTGAGGTCTAACACTCATTATTGTAAAATAAATATAAGACCGTGTATCTGTAACATTCCAAATGTAATTTGAATTTCCTGAATTAATTTATATTCTGTAATAAAATATCCAAAAATTTGTGGTTTTATTTTATTAAACCTACTCGTATATACAAATACTGCTTTCTACTATTCCATTAGTATTAGTAGTTACTCTATGACTCTATCTATGCTCTTACATTTATTTATGTAGCGCACAGTTATTTTAAAACATACAGTTGATGGACTATGGAGGGTAGAAGTATAAGAAACTATCTCTCTGTTAAAAAAAGGATTCATCAATATGAGTTAATTAGTTAAGCTTATTTGATTACAAAATTATTTAATTTTTATTACTACCGTTCAGCAATAAACAATTATCGTCCTACATGTCATTGGCAAATTGCCTAAGTCATGCCATTTCATAAAAGAAGAAGAAGAAATAAATGGCGCCACAATCTCATCAATAAATTGCAGAGAAAAGCGTCAAAGTAATAAGAGTAGGTTAGACTAGAGTATTTTAAGCTCAGCGTACTTCCATTCGTCATCTACAACGATAGCTGTAGATGACGAATAATAATATACTGTATGATAATATACTGTAGCTGCACACTGTATACAAGTGGGTTTTTAACTATTAAATTACAGTGTACAGCTGTACATTTTCAACTTCTCCGCCATAGTATAGGTTTTACAGATGAAACGAAATATTAGCGTCACGAAGATGTGAAACCTTTTTTTTTGCTCCAGTAATACTAACCATTAATAATGGCATAAGGCTTATTCTTTATTGTAATTTTTAAATGATTGAATTACTTATACATACTATTTGAATTGCGACTTTTTTACAATAAAATGCAGTTGAGTTTTGTTTAATAAGATATAAATAATAATTATAATAATATTTCATAAACTCTTTTTTCTAAATTTATTAGAAGATTTAAAAATTAGTTTGCCAAAGAAATTTCACTTCTGACATGTGTACTTTGTACTTACGCACTTTTTTCTCACATAATCTTTTACCCACATACGATCTCGTTTATTCGAAATATCTAACACCAATTTTAATTTTTTTATTTTTGTCCTCGGGGAAAAGCCTCTCTTGACGGGTTCCCCCAGCCCGGGGGGACCAAGGGATATGTGGGACTCCGGGAAAGACGTTCGACAATCTGACTACCCACTAAAAACCCCGCTGTTCTCCTATCGCCTACGCCCGGGCCCACGGATATATGGCCTGCCGATCTCGTAGCCTGGGCTGCTGTGAACAACTGCCCTCTAACCCTAAAAAATTGAAACAGAACGACATTTATTTATTAGTTTTAGATTCTTTAGTTATTTATTTTTCTTATATTATAAGGGAACGATTTATTAAGATTAGTTTTTATTTAATTTTAACAATAAAATGGATATAATCTGGCCAAGAAAAGCTGTCCAAGAAAAAAGGCGGGAATTTTAAAATATCAAGAGCTGTTTGTTAACCCTGGCTATACACTGCTTAAACAGAGTAGATATTTTTTATTATTCAGCAAGTTTTTTTAATGTTTTATGAGCTGTGATTTTCGAGTGTATTATGAAGAATATTAAATAAAAAAGTACTTTTAATTCTGCCTTTTTATTATTTTCAAATAATCCATAATTTTATGTATAGTCGAGGACTTTAATACTGATTTTCCACATTTAGTACATGATCAATGTACTTCTTCCAGTCATCAGCAGTTATGAATAGAAAACATTTTGTTATTAAATTTTGCATTTCAGACCCTGGAATTCCTATATTTTTGCATTACCATAAAAACTGAACTGAATATTATGAGTAAATAAATTTAGCCGAAAGTCTCATGTAAATCCCGACATTATAAAAAAAAAATATTTAAAGATTAGCTTATCTAAAGATATAAATAGTTGGTCGGGGAAAGTCTTTATATAGAAAAGTCATAAAGAAGGTTGGTAACTTTCGGTCATCAAAAAAATATGTGTTGAAGTGTTCTCAGCTAGTTCACACTTGCGACAATCGAAACAATAATAAAACGCATGTATGTATTGTCTGTGGAACGTCGATATTCCATTACAGATGGTGCCACGCGCGCGATACCTTTAGTTAGGTACCGCCCGTGCCCGGGCAAAATTGGTCATGGAATAAAAATACGGATTTTTTTTTTCTTTTAATAATAAAACCGTGTTTGATACTTATGAATAAAATAATTAATTTACTGTCTAATTTTAAAAGCTTTTCATCTTGCGCTTTACATTTAAGAAATTTTCGTCGTTTTATGCGATTAATTTCAAAATGTCTAGAAAGCCGATATATATTAGAACAATTTTGGTGTGCTGTTTGAAAATTATTCAGTGAATTTATTTCGTGATATTCATTGCACCTGTAAGTATTATATTTAATGTAATTATTAGTTAAATTGTAAATATGTATTATGTTAAAATTATAAATAACACAATTCGTATTATACATAAGTATAATTTAAAATATAAATAAATATCAGTGTGAATATTTTTGGGGTTGAATTCAAAATATCTGGACTATATAAATAAATAAATAAATAATAGATTTAGTGGATCCGAGCAAATGCAAAAAGCCATGCAGAGGCGGAGTTAGAATATACTAACCCCCGCATCCGGGATCAGCTTGTCGTAAAAGGTGACAAAACAACCCTAGCTACGTGGTAGGGCCCGAATCTCATATGGATGGCAACCACCCCAGGTGTATAAGTATACCGCCATAATAATCTTTTGTTGTGTTCCGGGATTAGTCCCCAGGTTCTTGTACTCCTAAGCAGATAGTAGCGTGTTCGCGGTGCTTCTAGCGTCGCAAACATCCATAGGCGACACTAACCGCTTACTACAAAATGCCACTGAACGTATTGTAATGGTAGTAAAAATAGACGATTAAATAAACCCTCGTCTCAGTGCGTATATTATATCCAAAGGATTATTTCCGGCTGTGTCTTTTCTATCATTCTGGAGACCAGCGTCGGTTGAGAACTGTCACCGTGAATTTTTTACCAAAAATTTCTAAGATGCCGCAGCTTTCTCCGTGGCTATCTCACTGCGGCCGGGGTCGACCTGTCGTAAAGGGCCCGAAGTCCGTTTGGACGGCAACCGTTCCAGGTGTGTAAATAAGTATACCGCCATAATAATCATAATCATCATCGTCATCTTGGTTTGTGTTCCGGCATTAGTGCCCCAGGTTCCTGTTCTCCTAAGCGGACATCAGCGTGTTCGCGATACCTCTAGCGTCGCAAACATCCATGGGCGATGGTAACTGCTTATTGTTAAGTGGGCGTCAGCCTGTCTGCTGTTCTTCAGCAATAAATAAAAAAAGAATCTCATCAAAGGGTTTGATCTTTCAAAAAACCACACTAGTTTACAGTTTGATTGAAAGGAAGAATATCAGTAGTTATATGCAGGACGTAACAATCATGAAAAAATATAAAAAAAAAAACTAGCTGACGAATACGTTTTTCTGCCATATAAATTAAAAAAAAAACTGTGTGTGTCAGCTCCGACGCACGACTGGAGTTTACTACTTAAGTACGAGTGTCTAAACATAAGCAATAAGAGTTTATTTAACTGAAAAAAGATTAATACCATATGAAAGGGTAAATTAACAAATTAATGAAAATAATATACATATATAAAAAAAGTTTTAAAACAGTTTTAAGTTCAACCTAATTACAACTATGACACCTAGTAATAAAGTCACAAATCTCCAAAACATTATCTAATACTTACGATCATTCGTCATATAAAATGACCAAAGCAATAAATTACTCTTGTCACTTACAAATGAAAAGACATATGTTAGCATTTAATGTGAAATCAACCTTAAGTTGTAACAAATAAAGTAATTTTTGCCTTGAGAGATACATCGTTTTGTTTTGTTTAGTGTGTTCCGGTGCACGCGCACCAAAAACGTAACGAGGTCATTCATTAGTAGATTTTACTCTCACATTTTTCTCATACTGGGCGCTTTATATATGAAAATCGATTCATATGTAGTAAACTCCAATAGTAGCCTGTATCCTAGGTCCAATCAATCTATACTGGAATTCATTAAAATTGGTTAAGCGGTTTAGGCGTGAAAACGTAACAGACAAAGCTACTTTCACAGTTTAATATTAATATGGATGGTATATCTCGCGATGGTGACAGTAGAATTGCAATTCAGCAAGTGCCAGGCCAGTTTCTGACAATAAAGGAACCAGCGAGTGTGTTCCCTTGCATAACGCGCACCCCACGGGCGCATTTCGCGGAAGTTCCGCACTACGTCGTCACGAGCTTCGAAGCCATGAGGAAAATTTCTACTTCAGAAAGGTTTAATCGTTTAATAAAGCGCACGAGCTTGATCGTCACAAATGGATCCAGCTCAGCATTTGCCAGCGGCCGCCTGACGTTGATTCTCTACTAAACCCCAAGGGTAAAAGCTCTTAATTTACAAATAAAAGTAAACGGATCCTCTCCGTACTGGAACGGAGTGGGAATACCAACTCCTGCGGTTGGAGGCGGTCGTCGTCGATGACACGTCCCCTACTCTCTAAATACGGCACCATAATAACTTTGAGTTGTGTTTCGGCATTAATGATTCATGTACGGCAGCGTGTTAGCAGAGCCCTTTTTGTCGCCAACATGTATAGGCGATGGTAACTTACTATTGTCGTCAGTCTGTTTGCCGTCCCACAGTAATAAAAAAACCTAACCCGTGGCTCGCGAGCCACACCTGGCTCTTTGACTTCTCAGCTACCTCTTCTGCGAAATGTTTAATCCTAGCATGAAGTATGACATATAATTCATAATTATTTCCGTAATAATGTCTTTTAATAAAGCAAAGCATAATAATGTTAAAATTAAAAACATGTGTGCAGTTCACACGTGATAGTAGTGAAATCTTGAAAAATGTAAACTTCAATATAACACCGCATAAAGAAGAGACTACAAATATAGGAAAACTTTATAATGAGACAAAACACGTCAAGTGAGTACCCCCAAAAACCACTATGTCGTCGATTTTTATGAAACATAGATCAAATGAATGCCTATACCAATACTAAACATCATCATCATCATTTCAGCCGGAAGACGCCCACTGCTGGACAAAGGCCTCCCCCAAAGATCTCCACGATGATCGGTCCTGCGCTGCCCTCATCCAACCTATTCCGGCGATCTTGACCAGATCATCGGTTCATCTTGTGGGGCGCCTACCAACATTGCGTCTTCCGGTACGCGGTCGCCATTCGAGGACTTTTCTGCCCCAACGGCCATCAGTCCTTCGAGCTATGTGCCCAGCCCACTGCCACTTCAGTTTTGCAATCATCCGGGCTATGTCGGTGACTTTGGTTCTCCTGCGAATCTTCTCATTTCTGATTCGATCTCGCAGGGAAACTCCGAGCATAGCTCTCTCCATTGCCCTCTGAGCGACCATGAGCTTTCTCATAAGGCCCATAGTTAGCGACCACGTCTGCGTTCCGTATGTCATCACTGGCAACACACATTGGTTAAAAACCTTCGTCTTGAGACACTGCGGTATTTGGGACGAAAAGATTTTACGGAGCTTCCCGAACGCTGCCCATCCGAGTTGGATTCGACGAGTGACCTCTTTCGCGAAATTGGACCTGCCTAACTGGATCGTTTGACCCAAGTAGACGTATTCGTCAACAATTTCGAGAGTACAGTTCTCAACTGTTACGGGGGTAGGTGCAACATGGACATTAGACATGATCTTCGTCTTGTCCATGTTCATTTTGAGATCTACTCCTTGGGAAGCTGTATTGAGGCCATCAAGCATATGGCTTAAGTCTTCCATGGTCTCAGCCATGATTACGATATCATCTGCGAATCTAAGGTGAGTGATGTACTCGCCGTTGATGTTGATGCCCAGTCCGTTCCAGTCCAGAAGCTTGAAGACATCTTCCAACGCAGCGGTGAACAGCATCGGCGATATGACATCGCCTTGTCTGACTCCCCGCTGCAGTCGGATAGGCTTCGAGTTCTGATCCTGGAGACGGACTGACATGGTGGCGTTTTCATACAAACACTTCAACGCTTTGATGTATCGATAATCAATGTGGCACCTCTGGAGAGACTGAAGCACCGCCCAGGTCTCGATCGAATCAAAGGCTTTCTCATAGTCCACGAACGCCAAGCATAGTGGCTGGTTATAATCCTCCGTCTTTTGTATAACCTGCCGCAGCGTATGTATGTGGTCTATGGTGCTAAAACCTTTTCGGAATCCGGCTTGTTCTATACTAAATATAGTTCCAAACAATTTTGCAAATTTTCAATTTTTATAGTTTTTACGGGTGTTTAAATATTTTAGTTACTTTTAATGAAATAATTAGTTTCTCGGACACTTTTCAACGAAATGGGACGAAAATTTTATGAGAGATTCTTAGAAGTTTATATTTTCAAATGAAATAAACAATTTTATAAATTTATTTATTTATCTATTTATTTATAACAATTAAACAAACAATTGAATTTTTAATAATGTTCTCATGTTTCGATTATTTCGAATCTAGGCACAAAATATTCCTCGGACCTTGAACTATAAGAATCCGCAAAAAAATCTTTAAATACCTAGTCAGGTCATAAATTCTGTCACATGTTTAATGTAAAATAATTGTAACAAGTTTATTCATTATGTAACCATTTATATACCAAAATGAACTTTACAAAACATAGATTCTTATGACATTAAAGTTTATTCAAAATGACCTCCGTGATTTTGAATACAAGCCTTCAATCTGCGCGGCCAGTCCTCTATCGCAGCACGAACGAGGTCCATGTCAATATCGGCGGCTGCCTTAATCAAGGATGTCTTGAGTGACTCCAAATTGGGATGAGGCTTTGAACACGCCTTTTCCTCCAAGTGTTGCCATATCTTGTAATCTAACGGATTCAAATCTGGACTGGAGGAGGGCCAGTCTTCGTGCCGGATGAAGTCGATTTCACGCGCCGCCAGCCAGTCTTGTGTGCTCTTCGCTCTATGAGCTGGCGCCGAATCTTGTTGGAATACCCAGTGCCTGTTATTGAACATGGTATGAGAAACAGGTTCCACAAGGTTCGTCAGGACTGTATTTTGATACACAACAGCATTCGTTTTTACACCTTTCTCACAAAAATGTACCTCTGTTAAGCCCCAATAAGAAACTCCCAACCATACCATGAGCGAGGATGGAAAATGACCTCGTTGGACACGCGGAATACGGTTGCTCGCTTCTTCACTACTGTGTGCGTACACCTTATCATTTTGTTTGTTGTAGCTCTCTTCTACGGTAAACATTTTTTCATCCGAAAAAAGAATTTCCCGATATTTTTTTCCCGCGTACCGCTTCAACAAAGCGCGGCATCTCTTCAGTCTCATGTCCATTAGACGAGCATTCAAACGATGTCCTGTTTTTCTTCGATATGCCCGAAGCCCTAAGTCTTCATTTAACACCCTTTTCACCGTGGTTCTGCTTAACCCCATCTGAAGGGCCAACAGTTTCTGCTTACGTTTGGGATTTCTTTGAATTCGTGCCTTCACAGCTTTTATCACTGCTGGAGTCCTAACAGACCGAGGGCGACCACTTCTTGACCTGTCAATCTACACTAGAGTCTTCATTGTATCGTTTGATGGTACGATAAATGAATCTTTTGGTTATATTCAAATTTTTCAGTATGTTAAAAATTTGAATTGGCGCGTAACCGCAACGATGCAACGCAATAACTGCAACACGGTCTTCTTTAAGCGTCCACTCCATATTTAAAAAATGAGTAAAATTCAAAAAGTATACATTTTTATTTTCATGAACAATTCGAGATTCGAATTCAATAAACTTTTTTGTGGCCAGCATTCTAAAAGAAAAGTTTTTACTGTGTGACAATACTTATGACCTGACTAGGTATATATCTTATATCTTTAAACCAGCAATTCTTGTATATACCTAGTCAGGTCATAAGTATTGTCACACAGTAAAAACTTTTCTTTTAGAATGCTGGCCACAAAAAAGTTTATTGAATTCGAATCTCGAATTGTTCATGAAAATAAAAATGTATACTTTTAGAATTTTACTCATTTTTTAAATATGGAGTGGACGTTTAAAGAAGACCGTGTTGCAGTTATTGCGTTGCATCGTTGCGGTTACGCGCCAATTCAAATTTTTAACATACTGAAAAATTTGAATATAACCAAAAGATTCATTTATCGTACCATCAAACGATACAATGAAGACTCTAGTGTAGATGACAGGTCAAGAAGTGGTCGCCCTTGGTCTGTTAGGACTCCAGCAGTGATAAAAGCTGTGAAGGTACGAATTCAAAGAAATCCCAAACGTAAGCAGAAACTGTTGGCCCTTCAGATGGGGTTAAGCAGAACCACGGTGAAAAGGGTGTTAAATGAAGACTTAGGGCTTCGGGCATATCGAAGAAAAACAGGACATCGTTTGAATGCTCGTCTAATGGACCTGAGACTGGAGAGATGCCGCGCTTTGTTGAAGTGGTACGCGGGAAAAAAATATCGGGAAATTCTTTTTTCGGACGAAAAAATGTTTACCGTAGAAGAGAGCTACAACAAACAAAATGATAAGGTGTACGCACACAATAGTGAAGAAGCGAGCAACCGTATTCCGCGTGTCCAACGAGGTCATTTTCCTTCCTCGCTCATGGTATGGTTGGGAGTTTCTTATTGGGGCTTAACAGAGGTACATTTTTGTGAGAAAGGTGTAAAAACGAATGCTGTTGTGTATCAAAATACAGTCCTGACGAACCTTGTGGAACCTGTTTCTCATACCACGTTCAATAACAGGCACTGGGTATTCCAACAAGATTCGGCGCCAGCTCATAGAGCGAAGAGCACACAAGACTGGCTGGCGGCGCGTGAAATCGACTTCATCCGGCACGAAGACTGGCCCTCCTCCAGTCCAGATTTGAATCCGTTAGATTACAAGATATGGCAACACTTGGAGGAAAAGGCGTGTTCAAAGCCTCATCCCAATTTGGAGTCACTCAAGACATCCTTGATTAAGGCAGCCGCCGATATTGACATGGACCTCGTTCGTGCTGCGATAGAGGACTGGCCGCGCAGATTGAAGGCTTGTATTCAAAATCATGGAGGTCATTTTGAATAAACTTTAATGTCATAAGAATCTATGTTTTGTTAAGTTCATTTTGGTATATAAATGGTTACATAATGAATAAACCTGTTACAATTATTTTACATTAAACATGTGACAGAATTTATGACCTGACTAGGTATATATATATATATATATATATATATATATATATATATATAATTGTAATATCATATGTATTACATATATGTATTTTATATATATATATATATATATAATTGTAATCTTGGAATCGGCTCCAACAATTTTCATGAAATTTAGAATACGGGGGGTTTCGGGGGCGATAAATCGATCTAGCTAGGAATCATTTCTGGAAAATGTCAAAAGGTGGCGTTTGAGTAGTCCCAATTCAAACTGAAAAATGACTCTTCCTGACATCTATCGGCGAATAATAATACTATTTTTTTTTTAATTGCTTTAACGACACAACAACACTAAAGCTATTCCAGCAGATGGCGTTGTTAAGTAACACGAAGTCAATGAGTGTTTGCTTTGAGGTTAGACTAAGAAAATCAATTGTTAATTTCCAAAAAACACAATTTATAAAAAAAAATCCGGTCGTCCGGATATTATATAAGTACCAGCCGTTTCGAATAGTCTTCCTGCCCTTATTCCACATTCCATGGTCAGCATCTTCTTCCACTCATACTTTCATCGCCGTATCTTATACGTAATCCATCTCGTGTACCCCTTTTTTATGACAATGAAACAGCAGGCTGAAGACCCACTTAATATCAAACAGTCACCATCGTCGTCAGCAGGGGCATCGGTAACACGCGACCGTTCGCGTAGAGCTGGAAACTGGGTCACTTATGCCGGAACACGACACGACACAGGATTATTCATCATCACCTCAGCGCGAAATCCCGGTTCCAACCAAGACTTTCGGTTCGGTGCTCGGGGTCCGCTTTCCAACTTTTTTTCACCAACCAGAGGTATAGAACAGAATAGAAAACTCTCGGCGGAAAACAATCGGCGGTCTTATCGCTAATAAGCGATTTCTTCCAGACAACCTAACTAGGATCGCATTAAGGAATATATGGCGGTGCACAAATAATATAACAATGTATACAAAAAAAAAATAGAAAAAAAATACAATAAAAAGTAATGACATACAATAAAATTACATTAGTACACATATCGCATGCTTAATCATAAACTGACCTAACTCAAAAAACCTGTTTTTTGGGAAATCGCAAATACGTTTTGTCATTTACTAAATATCCCATATATTGACTTATAACTAAATAGCGGTAACTCAGTGTGGGAAAGAGATATCGAAATAAATCTTAGTTTAGTCGATAGAGGGCGTCGATACAATGCTGCCCGTTATATTATCTCACTTTAGACTTAAATCGTAATAGGTCAGTTTATGATTAAGCATGTGATATGTATGCGACAAAACAATTTATTCATTGATATAATGTTATTTGACCATATTTTTGAAGGTAGTTGCCATAGACGAGTTTGGGGCCCTGCCATCTAGCAAGAACACGCTTTCTGTTTTCACTTTTATTTCTAACACTAGCTGTGCCCGCGACTCCGTCCGCGTGGAATAGTAACTTTGGGCAGAATTTTTTGAATATATCTTATGGTTTGTTTTGGATTACAAACCCTATAAACCCTAAAATATAAACGAAATATGCAAATAGTCAGTATTATCGAATGCAACTGTTACGCCAAGCGCCTCCGGAATACGTGCGTTCAACCTACAAAGTCCAGCATAAGCTCCTATTTCATATGATTGATGACATGAATCTGAGGTTAACTTAAATTGGAAATTCAACCTACAATGTCCAGCCTAAGCTGAACCCTATTTCATTTTTTTTATTGCGTAGGACAGCAGACAGGCTGACAGCCCGCTTAGAATTTAGCAGTTACCGTCGCCTATAGGTGTTTGCAACGCCAGTGGCATCGCGAACACGCTGCTGTCCCATAAGGGTATAGGAACTTGGGTCACTAATGCCGGAACACAACACAAGGTTATTATGGCGGCATACTTAAGACCAAAGGTGGTCGCCATCCAGACGGGCTTGAGGCCCTACCACGTAGCTAGGGTGGATTGTTTTGTCGCCTTTTACGACAGGCCGACCCCGGCCACAGAGGTTAGTATTCTTTCTCCGCCCCTGCACGGATACATATGATTGATGATATAAATCTAAGGTCAACTTAAATTGGAATATAAAATTTCCGAAACTTATAATTTTTAACAAAAACTATTTTTTTCTTAAAATAAAAATAGCCTAAGTCACTCCTTGATACATCAGCTATCTGCCAGTGAAAGTCCCGTCAAAATCGGTGCAGCCATTTCAGAGATTAGCCGGAACAAACAGACAGACAGAAAAAATTGTAAAAAAAGTTCTTTTGGTATATGTACCGTGTATACGTCCGAATGCACTTAGTAAAAAGCGGTTATTTTAATATTAAAAACAGACCCTCCAATTTTATTTATTTGTATAGATTTTCCTTGTCACATGGAATGTTTCCCTCCCTATTATAATAATTATACATCTATTCCTTGATTTTCATTTTTGTCTTTCATTGACGTTACTTTCCGTGACCTAGGTAATTAAATTAGTTAGAAATCCTGTTTATTTAATTAAATATGTAGAGCAGTAATCGTGAAACCTGGGTAATGCAGAGATGGCGCAGAGTAATGACCAAAAGTCAATCTGGCGACCCTCCACAGAGGCTCTAGATGGCGATCGGGGCTTATAGTCCGGGGCCCCAACGACCACCGTGACTATCCTTTGCTAGCAAGTTGAGTGGTCGCAGTAACAGGGTGGAGAACCCTATATACCCGCGTCGGCTGCCCCCCGGAGTTCTGACGCGGTCAAGGTGCAGTTTTCCCCGGGCAAAAAAATGTGCGTGTGTAGAGTAGCGTGGAAAGAGCGCTTTGGGAATCCCCGAATCGGGATTATCTTTATTTCGGGTATTCAAAATGTTTCCGACAAACTATACATATATCTAAGAAAATTTCTTCAAATTTAAAACATATATAGGCCGTCGCACGCGCGACGCGAGACGCGTTCAGAATCTTCGAAGCAATGAAACTGAAGAAGAGCTGTGTTATGGCTCCTACATTACTGATACACTACATATATAGTGTGTTTTAGTTAATAAATACATACTGCCATGCAGACGGGCTTGCGGCCCTACCACGTAACTAAGGTTGTTTTGTCGCCTTTTACGACAGACCGACCCCGGCCGCAGGGGTTAGTATTCTTACCTCGCCCCTGCATGGAGAAATTGGGAATTGATCTATCAGAAAATCATTCAAATCCAACAACTAGATGAGTTATATTTTATTTTCTAAATATTTGAACTTCAAATCCCTGTCTTTTTTTTATTGCTCACGAACAGCAGATAGACTGACGGTCCATTTAATAATAACCAGTTACCGTCGCAAACAAATGTTTGCGACGCTAAGGGCACCGTGAACACACTGCTTTCCGTACAGGAGTTTATTTCTTGGAAAGTTCACCCAATGTCGCTTAGTAAGGGTTGCGGAAACAGATAGAAGTCTGAGGGTGCCAAATCAGGAGAATAAGGGCGATGGTCGAGCAAATCATACCCCGAATCCCGCAGTTTTCCCATTGCCAATGCACCTTTGTGAGCAGGTGAGTTGTCTTAGTGAAAAATGATGTTTTTCTTCTTCAATTCTTCTTCTCTTCTCGCGAATTTTGGCATCCAGCTGGTCAAGAAGATTAGAGTAATATTCGATTGTAATTGTTTTGTCTTTATCAAGATAATCAATTAACAGGATCCCTTTCGCATCCCAAAACACACTGGCCATGACCTTTCCGGTAGATGCGATCGACTTCACTTTCTTTGGCGCTGAACCAACGGCTTCTACATACTGCTTCGACTGCTGTTTCGTTTCTGGCGTGTAGTGGTGGACCCATGTCTCATCCATGGTAACAAATCGCTGCAAATATCAGCGAATACGGCACCCACCCTGCGCAGAGTTTTCGCATCCCTAATTCTTCGTGCAAGATGTTTCGCACTCTTATTTCCGATATTCCCACGGCCCCAGCTATCTCACTCATCTTAACACACCTATCATCCAGCATGATATCGTGTACCTTTTCGATGGTTTCCGGTGTGATTACGGTTTTGGGTCGTCCTTCACATGGGTAATCTTCGAGGGACGTGCGACCGCGTTTAAATTCAGCTGCCCACTTTTTAACGGTTGACATTGAAGGAGCAGATTCTCCGTAAACTTTTGTCAACTTCGGATGAATTTCCTTACGGGTTAATCCATCCAAAAAGAAGAATTTTATGACTGCACGATATTCAAGTTTATCCATTTACAAAAAACACGCAAGACGTCTACTGCGGAAATTCATGTAAACAAACTACTTGAGAGAACACGTTGAAACTTGTCATACGAACTAGTGAGACATGCACCCAGGCAGGAATAATAAATTTTTGCTGATTGGAACGCAATTTCTGTATTAGGCCGAGAATCTTTCACCTTATCCTCATATGCGCGCGCATCGTAAAAATTTTACTCTCATTTATTAAATTACAATTTTTTCCAAACGTACCAAAAAAAGTATAGCTTCAATAAGCTCTCGTAAGCTAAGGCCTGAAGGCTTTTCCAAAATCCATTTACCGTACGAAATACGCGTGTTTATTCTATTTGACGTCTGTTGGAGTAAGAAGAGGGAGTAAGAGACTAAAGCCAACCTGTCATCCTGTAAGAATCTCCATATCTTTGAATACAATAAGTTCCTGTGATCAATTCTTCTCTAAGATCCTTCTCTATTATTCTGCAAAGACGGCAGTAACTGGATAATAATTGCCTAAATAGACCTGCAGACTTGCTAACGGCTCACCCGATAGTAGATGGTCATTGTTGCCAATAAACGTTTGTAACATCGACATTGCAATTGCGCTGCCACAAACGTAGAGGAGTTCGAAACTGGTGATTATGGCGGTATGTTTTAAAACCAGTGGTAGTTGCAGTCCAGTCGGGCCTGTAGGGCTAGAGTTGTTTTGTCGCTTTTATGACGTCGAAGGAGTCAGAATTCTAGTGCCGCCCCGGCACGGAGTAAAATAGTACAGGAATATAAAAATATGATCATCGAGCCGTCTTCTAAGTCCTCAATAATTTATTATGTGTTATAAATACATTTTTTGTCACGTTCCCCGCATGTTGGCGTGATTAATGACTCTCGAACAGGACTGATTGGCCCTTCTGTTTTTCCGAGCGTGAAAATGGTGACGTCATAACCCTTTTCATAGAACTGTCTGTATTTGTGCTAGTCGGAAATTGCATACATTGTGATATTACAATTTTAAACATAGGTTGTTTCGCTTTTTTATAGCTGGAGTTCAGAGACAGGCCAAGGCCCCATTCAATTGTTGGCCACCGTCGCCTATAGACGTTTGCAACACCAGAGGCCTTAATAATCTCGTACAAAATATCTGCGATAATGAAGACCTAGGCGTAGCGGCTAAAGCACGTTGGTACGCTCGCGGAGGTTACGGGTTCGATTCCCGTCCAGCGTCTGGATGTTATATATGTATATAATATGGTTTTATTTACAAAAAGAAAAGTATAATTATATAGTATCAGTTGCCTAGTAGTACCCCATATTTTTTTTGTCTCGGGGAAAAACCCTATTCTTAACGAGTTCCCCCTGCCCGTGGGGACCGAGAGATATGTGGGACTCTCAGGAATGATGTTTGACCATCCGACTACCCACTAAAAACCTCACTGTTCTCCTATCGCCTACGCCCGAGCCCACGGATATGTGACCTGCCGATCTCGTGGTCCAAGCCGGCGCCGGCCCGCCCATTGTCGGGGCGAGCCTCTTCTGTGGTGTTGGCGTCAGGAGGGTCAGGATTTTGTCCCCCCGGCGCTCTTCTATATTAGCTCTAAGGAGTTGAAGAGGGCCGCGGAACAGCACGCGGCCCGTCCTCTCCCGAGGGGCCGCCCGCTGCCGCTTTCTACGGCGGCCGGAGGTCGTTAGACTACGCTGGCGGGAGGAGTCTGCTGGTTAGCTGCCGCTCCCGCTCCGCCGCCTCCTTTGCGGACTTATCTACCTCGCAAAAAGAGGCGACGGTCGTCCATCCAGTGTCTAGTACCCATAACACAAGTGCTATATACTACTTAGTTTAGAACTAGATTGCATTATGCGAAATGCCCCATGTATTTATTTATTATTATTTATAATTCTCTCCAAGAATAAAGAAAGAAAGAAATATCGCTATCTGCTCTCATAAGTAAGCAGCAGAGCGTTTGTATCATGGGTCTAGGCTGAGATGGTTTGGCCATGTCGAGAGAATGAATGAAGAACGATTGGCGAAAAAAGTGTATAAGGCGAGTGTGAATGGAAGTGTTGGAAGGGGTAGATCTAGGCGGACGTTTCGAGACCAAATCAGGGACGTCTTGAAAAAAGGCCAGGTCATGAGTACCCTAAACCGGAGGGCATGTATGAAGGGAATAATGAAAGTGGACGAAGCGTAGCAAGTATGTAAGGATCGTAGCAAGTGGAAAGAAGTGGTCTCTGCCTACCCCTACGGGAAAGAGGCGTGATTATATGTATGTCTAGGCAACTGAATTCTTTTAGTAGTTTATGAACGATATTTTTCGAAAATGATTCTTTCTACAGTTGATGTTTAAAGTATAACCCGACCGTGTCGTAAACCAATCTTAATGTTAAGCGATATGAAAGGTATGCACGTGTTTATTATTTACCCGGGTTACCACTCTCCCATAATTGTCTTTGGATTGATGCCAACTTGTTTGATATCTCGTCGTACTGAAATTTTATTGTTACATGAACTATTTTAACCTGTACAGGGTGCCACTAAAACATACGAGTTTAAAGTAATCAGGCAATAAGGCCTCTCGCCGATGGAAAGTTTTTGTAAAACTTCCGTTGAAATTGTGACGGACTGGTTAAACAAGACTATCAAAACTATCTATATAGGATCTAGCCTATTATACTTCTTTCTTATTGTTCCTATTCTTTCTACGTACTAACCTCTGCGGCCGGGGTCGGCCTGTCGTAAAACGGGACAATACAACCCTAGCTACATGGTAGGGCCCCAAGCCCTAGTATTCTTACTCCGCCACTGGGGAAAAAAAACAGTAATCGCGATTTCATGTCCTTCATTTGAATGTGAATCAAAGGTATATACCGCGTTATACGGGCTCATACAGTATGTTACGTTGTACGAGATGCTCGTATAACGTGTTTCCTTATAACGCAGAACTAGTCTACCGTGCTATAACGGGGATTACTGTAATGTATACTGGTTTGATGAACTTTTGTTTGTTTGCTGATGTTTATAAAAAAAACTGGTCTATTCACTTTTTATCCGTGCAGGGGCGGAGAAAGAATACTATCCTCTACGGCCGGGGTCGGCCTGTCGTAAAAGGCGTCAAAACAACCCACCCTAGCTACGTGGTAGGGCCTCAAGCCCGTCTGGATGGCGACCACCTTTGATCTTAAGTATGCCGCCATAATAACCTTGTGTTGTGTTCCGGCATTAGTGACCCAAGTTCCTGTACCCTTATGGGACAGCAGCATGTTCGCGATGCCATTGACGTTGCAAACACCAATAGGCGACGGTAACTGCTAAATTCTAAGCGGGCCGTCAGCCCGTCTGTTGTCCTACAGCATTAAAAAATATATATACTACTATACTTTATATACTATATAGTCTATTGGAGTAAGGTCGTGGCCTGTCTCGTAAGCTGTTTCCACTTCGTCCGGTCCTCAGCTTCTCGAATAGCAGTTGCTATTGGGAGTCCAGTGAGGGTGGTTACCTGGTCACACCAGCGGCTAGGTAATCGGCCACGGAGTCGCTTTCTTAGAGTATACATAAGCAAGCTTGCTTATGTATACTCTAAGGTCGCCTTCCTTCACCTTGCCCGTCACGATCAGCTTATCCAAGTTATCCGGCTGTAGTCGGGCAATGTGACCCAATATATATTATATACATATAGCCATAATAGTTTTATTAGTCTGTCACCCCCCTCGTCCTTACCATTCTCGCGCAATGATTACGCAACATGTTTGGATAAACAAAGTAATAAAACTTATCGATCTTCAGTTCAGGTGGTTGGAGTATTTGTTGGGCCCCGGTTACGGATTCGATGGTGTTATTGTGCCCCTGATACTTAATGGCCTGGAAGCAGCGTATTTATGCCTGTCTTCTTTCCTTCTAAAGATGTATGAAACGGCCTATTCTTGATCCTGTAATGCTTGCATTTTTTTTATTGCTGTAGGATAGCAGACAGGCTGACGGCCCGCTTAGAATTTAGCAGTTTTCGTCGTCTATGGGTGTTTGCAACGGCAGTGGCATCGCGAACACGCTGCTGTCCCATAAGGGTACAGGAACTTGGGTCTATAATGCCGGAACATAAAACAAAGTTATTATGGCGGCATACTTAAGAATAAAGGTATGGTATGGCAATGACATGAAAAAAATGGCTTTTTTGCATGCCATTGCTGTATATATTATGCAAAATTCACTTTTGCATAATGCATATGGGGGTTAAAATTATCACAAATAGTCACCCCTATCACCTCCTAACGGGAGTACGTCGAATTACCAATAACCCTGTATTATAAGCTAACATATACTCAAAGAAGTTATTTAAACAGCTGATCAATAATACCACATGTATGTGTTTTATTTTTCTTTGCACTTTGCTAAGTTATTCAGCGTTGGAAGGCTTTAAAAATTAACGCCCCATATCCTTGGGTACTGCGATAACCACCTGGGCAAGGTCGGTTTGAATATTTAATCTGCAAGATATTATTTCGCAAACTGAGACTAGTTGTGCTCGTTGCTTCACCCACTCATTTTTGTTTTTTTTAATGCTATAGGATAGCATACTAGGCTGACGGCTCGCTTAGAATTTAGCAGTTACCGTCGCCTATTGGTGTTTGCAACGTCAATGGCATCGCGAATACGCTGCTGTTCCTGTACCCATAAGGGTACAGGAACTTGGGTCATTAATGCCGGAACACAACACAATTACACAACACAACACATATTATGGCGACATACTTATGACCAAAGGTGGTCGCCATCCAGACGGGCTTGGGGCCCTACCACGTAGCTAGGGTGGGTTGTATTGCCTTTTACGACAGGCCGACCCCGGTCGCAGAGGTTAGTAATATATACGAGGTCTCTGGCGGTACACAAAGCAGTCAAGTGCTGATCGCCGATACGAATCGTCACCTGTGCGCGCCTCAAAGAATCGGCTCTTTGGTAGGTATTATGAATAAACTACCTACAAGAACCAAGTTTGTCTTTTGCTTCACTCACTATCAATACCAACGATGTTGTCGAAGATAATGGCGCCAGCCCTGCTGGTGCTCGAATTTTAAAAACAATATTAACACCGAGCATCCGTCATATATGTATTATAAATCTTATTTCAACTAAATGTTACGGACGCTTCGGTGCCCAGGGATAGCTTTCTGCTTTTTTTGACCACTTCACGCGGCCTTCGATACCCTTGGTCATCATCATCATCTAAGCGTAGTATCCCGGTTGCAACCTAAACTTCCGTTTCGATGCCCGGGGTCCGCTTTCCGACTTTTTCTACTCCACTTCGCACGATCTTCAGCAGCCCTGGTAGTGAGCCCATTGGCACGCATATAACCCTTTACGACGTCAAGCCAGCACTTTTTGGGTCTACCGCTCCCGCCGGGGCCCGGCGGAGGCGGCATGGCCAGACATTTATTTCCTACGTAAGCATCCGGTTGCCGTGAAACGTGGCCGTACCAACGGAGCCGACACTCCTGCAATTTATCCGCAATGCATTCATATATTTAAAACCACAAACATAATCATCATCATCAAATCATAGATAAGACGGCTGATGTTAAACCGTCTATCGGCGCGGCGTGTTTACAACTATTGAATCAAACGGTCGCAAGTGACGCGTAAACATGTTTGCGAATGCATATATCTCAAGATCAAAGACATTTCGGACTGAAACAAATGTATCCATTTGAATAAATATACATTCAATATACGGATGTTGTGAAATGGAAAGAAAATATTTTATTTAGGGCACATACATGAATAAGCACAAAACTGTCTGAATGGACTAGCTCATATGCGGATTTTAGATATAAAATCAGCGCTGGTCTTCCACTAGCCCTGTGTAGTAATTTCACAGATACAGCGAAACTTAAAACTCTATATAGCGAAATTGAAGGGACCGTGTATTTTATTGCGTTAGTTTTCGTTAAACGGAGTGTATGACCATATAATGCGACGAGAAGAACGTCATGTATCAAGGAAAATGGTAGAAATGAGAGTGGATGGATATAAAAGAAGATAAAACAGGTGTTCAGATGACGACTAATAGAGGGGAGTGGAAGGAGAGGAGAGAACATGGTGTGCCAATCCCACATAGTCTGGGACAAGGGCAGGAAGAAGTTTTTTTTTATTGCTGTAGGACAGCAGACAGGCTGATGGTCCACTTAGAATTTAGCAGCTTCCGTTGCCTATGGGTGTTAGCAACGCCAGCGACATCGCGAACACGCAGCTATTCCATAAGGGTACAGGAACTTGGGTCACTAATACTCGAACACAACAAAGTTATTATGGCGGCATACTTAAGACCAAAGGTAGTCGCAATCCAGACGGGCTTAGGGCCCTACCACGTAGCTAATGCTGCCCCCTCCCCTTACGTGAGATTGGTGCTAAAAATATTTTAAACTAAATTTAGTTTTCCTATTCGGGAAAATAATAAACTGTTTAGGTATACTATAGTTAATTTATATAAATTAAATAAAATTCAAAGTAAAAAAGCAGATAAAAACATATTTTTTAATATCTGTAATATTTTATATTTTTTGAAGATTTGGTGAGATTTCATTGGACCCCTCGCCCCCCATTCTGAGCTCACGTAATTAATGGATGTCTCCTAAGTGTAATAATGTAAACCAAACAAACTTGTGCAGTATCTTCGATTTAGGGAGTTTTTCGTTAAATGGAAGTTCGCTATATAGAGTTTATTTTGTTAAGAAATCCTAATATAAGTAGTATGCAGTTTAAATGAAATGAGTAAGTATAAACATAACATAAACAGATATAGGTAGAGAGAGGAACGCAGGGCATTGGCGGTTCGATGTAACATGTTGGTCCGTCGATTTTCGCGTTGCAGTGGGCAAGTAAAGTTAACATTATTTGAAGCATACTGCTTTGGAGGATTAACCGGACCTCCTATGGGGTAGATTCTCTAAGCGAGCTATTTAATCAAACACGTATTCACTGGCTCACTATTTTTAATGATGGTGTGTATCATGTTATTGTATGATATTTAATTAAATATTACAAAACTATCTAATTATATAAAATAATTTAGTGACAGACTCCAATGTAATATTACATTTTGTATTGACATATCAATAACTTCTCGAAATATCTAAAAAGTATACATATATTTAGAAAGAAGAATATATAAGAAAGTATACAATTCTTAGATTTTATCAGTGTTACAAATCAGGTGGCGAGTGAGGCGCCACACCGCCAAGTTTCTTACACGTGTAGTTTATGGCCCAAATGTACGCAGAAAGCAGTGAGTGCGCTGCGTGTGCGATATAATAATGGGTTCAGGACGCTGATGGGGTTGCCACGATTCTGCAGCGCTTCGGGTGTGTTCGCCGAAGCACGTGTAGATTTGAATTGGGGCCGGCTCCAACAGTATCCTGAGCACAATCGCCGCCAGACATGATTCTGCAATATTCAACTGCTGTGTTAGGAAACGTAATATTGATACAGCAATTGTAGCCAAATTATAGGATAAGACTAACCCCTATGAATTGTGTGAATGATTTGAAATAAAAAGATTATTATTATTATTATTATAAAGTTCTTCATGCCGGGCCGGAGTAAGAACACTGAACCCTGCGGGGCCTGTCTTAAACGGCGACAAAGGGTGTTAGGGTTGCCCTAACGACTAAGTAGGTCGATCTCCTAAATATGCCGAAAAATAACCTTGTTATGTGTTTACAAGTGACCCAGGTTCCAGTTCCACTATACGGATAGCGTGTTAGCGGTGCCCTTATCGCCTCAACCCACAAGCGACGGTAACTGCTGACTATTACGAAAACTTACAAACTTATAAGGAAACATCGCGTGGAAACATGCATACAAAATTGGACAAGCGTGGCGAGTGTACTGTATTGGGTTAGAGACCTCTTTCCAAAATGAACTGATACCTCGGACCCCCATGAATCATTTTCTCATAAAAATTGATTAAAATAAATACACATAAAATTCTTGATAGATATTAGGGGTCGAAGAATGTGATTGCTCAAAAAAAAAAACATGTGTGCGATTCACACACGATAGAAGTGAAACTTCAGTAAATCGACAAAAATACAAGCAAGTATTAAATACACACCGACATTTACTCTCTCGCTCTGGCTCACTAATTACAGGCGATTATAATTAAAAACTCACATTTAAAGATTTTTTTTAAAAAGTATTGTTTCCGCCCGGGATCGAACCGGGGGCCTTCTGCGTGTTAGGCAGATGTGATAACCGCTACACCACGGAAACTGTACTCACAATGTCGAAATACTTCAAAATAAATACACACCGACATTTACTCTCTCGCTCTGGCTCACTAATTACAGGCGACTATAGGAGAGACCGAAATATACATATTTCTGTCTCATTCTTTGCTGGCTTCATCCTACACATTTTTGTATTTGTGTCTCTTACCTGTCGTTTTTTCGTTGCATCCGGTTTGAAATCACAACGATTCTAAAGAAGTTTCACTTCAAAAAAAAGAAAAACATAAAAGGTCATTGTGGATGCGTTTATATTATTGGCAAGGGAAAAATATGGTGCATTACGTACTCTGCAAAATTGAAAGAAGATGAAATAATTTTTTACAGATTTTTTTCCCCAAAAAGGGGTCAACGTCAGGCTGGGGCGGTCCGTTGTAAAAAATAAGCCACAGCCAGTGGCGTAGCTTGCGGTCCGCACCGGGTGAACAACAGTTAAGGCGGAAACACATATTGAAACGCGACGCGATGAAACGCGATGCGTGTTGAGTCGAATCAAATGTATTGTTTTCTATAGACCAGAATCACACTATGAACATCCGACGCGACGCCATGCGCGCACACGCCACCCGATCCAGACGTGCCAGGTCGGTGTGTTGCCCATGGTAGGGGTAAACATGCCATCCGACGCGTTGCGCGCGGTATGTTTCTAGACAACACCCAACGCCGCGCGTCAGTCGTTCAAGAACCGTCACAGAGCATATATGCATTCTTTGACCCCATCCCTATTCTTCAAACTGTCAAACAGAGTTTATGCCAATTTAATATTATTTTTTGCATTTAGCGTTTAGCATTTGAAATGACCGACGAACAGTTAATTGAGTTGGTAAAACGATATCCTGTTCTATATGACATGAGTTTAGCTATATACCTAGTCAGGTCATAAGTATTGTCACACAGTAAAAACTTTTCTTTTAGAATGCTGGCCACAAAAAAGTTTATTGAATTCGAATTTCGAATTGTTCATGAAAATAAAAATGTATACTTTTAGAATTTTACTCATTTTTAAATATGGAGTGGACGCTTAAAGAAGACCGTGTTGCAGTTATTGCGTTGCATCGTTGCAGTTACGCGCCAATTCAAATTTTTAACATACTGAAAAATTTGAATATAACCAAAAGATTCGTTTATCGTACCATCAAACGATACAATGAAGACTCTAGTGTAGATGACAGGTCAAGAAGTAGTCGCCCTCGGTCTGTTAGGACTCCAGCAGTGATAAAAGCTGTGAAGGCACGAATTCAAAGAAATCCCAAACGTAAGCAGAAACTGTTGGCCCTTCAGATGGGGTTAAGCAGAACCACGGTGAAAAGGGTGTTAAATGAAGACTTAGGGCTTCGGGCATATCGAAAAAAAACAGGACATCGTTTGAATGCTCGTCTAATGGACCTGAGACTGAAGAGATGCCGCGCTTTGTTGAAGCGGTACGCGGGAAAAAAATATCGGGAAATTCTTTTTTCGGATGAAAAAATGTTTACCGTAGAAGAGAGCTACAACAAACAAAATGATAAGGTGTACGCACACAGTAGTGAAGAAGCGAGCAACCGTATTCCGCGTGTCCAACGAGGTCATTTTCCATCCTCGCTCATGGTATGGTTGGGAGTTTCTTATTGGGGCTTAACAGAGGTACATTTTTGTGAGAAAGGTGTAAAAACGAATGCTGTTGTGTATCAAAATACAGTCCTGACGAACCTTGTGGAACCTGTTTCTCATACCATGTTCAATAACAGGCACTGGGTATTCCAACAAGATTCGGTGCCAGCTCATAGAGCGAAGAGCACACAAGACTGGCTGGCGGCGCGTGAAATCGACTTCATCCGGCACGAAGACTGGCCCTCCTCCAGTCCAGATTTGAATCCTTTAGATTACAAGATATGGCAACACTTGGAGGAAAAGGCGTGCTCAAAGCCTCATCCCAATTTGGAGTCACTCAAGACATCCTTGATTAAGGCAGCCGCCGATATTGACATGGACCTCGTTCGTGCTGCGATAGACGACTGGCCGCGCAGATTGAAGGCCTGTATTCAAAATCACGGAGGACATTTTGAATAAACTTTAATGTCATAAGAATCTATGTTTTGTTAAGTTCATTTTGGTATATGAATGGTTACATAATGAATAAACTTGTTACAATTATTTTACATTAAACATGTGACAGAATTTATGACCTGACTAGGTACAGGGATCATACAATGAGAAATAATGCATGGGAAGAAATGCCGAGCAAACCCATAGTACATAACCATACACTTCCACTGCTGTTAGCTGTTTTCAGAAATTGCTAGTATGTCGTGGCGTCGCGTGTTGTAATGTGCACGGTGTATATCGGGTGTCGACACGTTGCGTCACGTCGCGTTTTAATAATGTGTTTCCGCCTTTATATAACTGTGAACATCAGTTATAGTGCCACCTATAAAAATTCGTAAAACTGTCACAGCGAGCTCAAATAGGTGCCATTAACTAAATTTTTTTCACA
The DNA here is from genome assembly GCA_963693495.1 of Malacosoma neustria. Lineage (NCBI taxonomy): Eukaryota > Metazoa > Arthropoda > Insecta > Lepidoptera > Lasiocampidae > Malacosoma > Malacosoma neustria. The sequence goes on along the minus strand of OY856401.1, from coordinate 1,669,555 downwards.
TAATATATATGTACAAATTATTTATAATACTCGTATTTTAATAAAACGTAAATTAATATTGATACTATTCTTTTTTATTTTAACAGTTTTGATTGAGTTTAGGGGTGTCACCTACAATATCCGCCCCGGATGCCACCCATGCTAAACTACGGACGCGGAGCAGGAAGAATTTCGTACAATGACCTCTTTACCTACTGACAGTGGTCACAAACATTTTTGTATTAAGTGCGGTTTACACAAAATGTTTGAAGGAAAAAAAATTTACTAAATTATTAAATAAATCATTGTTATTATGATAAATTATTTATTTAGATTTTATATTATAACAGTTATGAAAACCGAGTTACAATTATTACGAGGCATGCCTTTTAATTTTTTCGTTTAAAGAAAAAAACACAACTAAAACCTTATAGTACTTTTTATTGTTTTTCAAAATATTCACCACGTAGCTTATTACACTTTTCCATTCGCTCAAACCAGTTATTATAACATTTATTCCACTCTAAAGTGGTGGTATTCAAAATTGCTTTACAATTGTTTGCAATCCCCGAGGACGGCGGTCATTGCTCTGTGCGGGCAAGGACTCATTATATTTACGCGAGAGTGACAGAGACAGATAATAACAGGTCAACGTACGAAATTCTTCCTGCTCGGCGTCCGGACTTTAGCTGCACCACTGGCCATAACTATTACAACATGTAACATGTTGTGCCGATCCCATATAATGTGGGATAAGGGCAAGAGGAAGAAAGTATGTAATTGCTAATTTTTACTGAAATATTTAAACTTCTTTTTTTTTTATAAGATTTAAGTCGATGTTTCCATAACGAAAGCGTTTAAAACAAAAACGCACGATGCGTTCATTCGCAGTCTCATCTTCAAACTGCAACTTTTATCCGTGCAGGGGCGGAGAAAGAATACTAACCTCTGCGGCCGGGGTCGGCCTGTCGTAAAAGCCGACAAAACAACCCACCCTAGCTACGTTACCACGTCCACGCCCTACCGGGCCTCAAGCCCGTCTGGATGGCAACCACCTTCGGTCTTAAGTATGCCGCCATAATAACCTTGTGTTGTATTCCGGCATTAGTGACCCAAGTTCCTGTACCCTTATGGGACAGCAGCGTGTTCGCGATGCCACTGGCGTTGCAAACACCCATAGGCGACGGTAACTGCTAAATTCTAAGCGGGCCGTCAGCCTGTCTGCTGTTCTACAGCAATAAAAAAAAACGCAACGTTGATATTGCGAGCCGTTCCTGCCGCGTTAGTTCCGCGTTGTATTTTCGAAGTATCCATCTATATCTAAGGTCTAAGCTGAATAAAAAACAATTGATATTCGAAAATCGAATGTTGAATATTTTTAAAAGATTATAGGTATCATGTGTAAAAAGTTTCACTCGAAATATCACACCATGAAGGTTTTATGTCAGTTCAAAGTATCTATTACTCTACAACGACAATTTCATACTTTAACCTTAAATCTATATACGTCTATATCTATACATCTACGCAAATAAATAAAATTGAAGGGTCTGTTTGTAATATTAAAATAACCACTTTTTACTAAGTGCATTCGGACGTATACACGGTACATATACCAAAACAACATTTTTTACAATTTTTGTCTGTCTGTCTATCTGTCTGTCTGTTTGTTCCGGCTAATCTCCGAAATGGTTGCACCGATTTTGACGGGACTTTCACTGGCAGATAGCTGATGTATCAAGGAGTAGCTTAGACTATTTTAGTTTTAAAAAAAATAGTTTTTATTAAAAATGATAAGATTCGGAAATTTTATATTCCAATTTAAGTTGACTTAAGATTTATATCATCAATCATATGAAATAGGGTTTAGCTTAGGCTGGACTTTGTAGGTTCGAACGTACGTATTCCGGAGGCGCATGGCGTAACAGTTGCATTCGATAATACTGACTGTTTGCATATTTCATTTATATTTTAGGGTTTATAGGGTTTGTAATCCAAAATAAACAATAAGATATAGCCAAAAAATTCTGCCCAAAGTCACTATTCCACGCGGACGGAGTCGCGGGCACATCTAGTTAAAAAATAATTCACAAACAAATATGGTCTTTTTTCTGTTCAGTCATTAAATATTTTTTATAATTTATCTTAAATGAGGTAATAGACTGTTTGCGGTGCCCTTAGCGTTCCAGTTATAAAAATCCGTTAAACCTAATCCAATAAAACCGTGATAACATATTATTAAAAAAAACAAGAACTTAATTCGTATATATTAACTTCCATAAAACACATTAGAGACGTGTAGAAAAAAAACCCGCTAAAATATTTTTGCAACAAAATGACTGAAGATGAAAGCACTCGAAACTATCTTACATAGCTATCAACTTTTCATTGCATAAATGCCTCTATAACAATACTATATTGTTAGGAATATCGAACTCAAAATTATCTTATTGGCAACTTAACAGCTGCAAGAGACGGCGTCTGGGAGGGCGCTAGTGCACAGAGTTCGCCCCACCTTCGCCTTTATAAGGAGCCGCGCTGTTGAGCCGGCACGCATTTCAAACGAATGCGTCTTGGTGCACGGATCACTGTCTCTCGACAGTCAGTACTGCCCAGTTATTGGACGTGGAACGTTGTCTCAGGCAATTAGTACGGTCCTTATTGCGGTGGGTGCGTGGAACCCTGTCTCTGACAGTCAGTACAGCCCTAGGTGACCGCCCTCACTGTCACATGACTAGTTATTTAATTTGTATATTGCCATATCCGAGTTGTCCCTCTGATGTCTGGGCCATAACCTGACAACAATATATTAAAACTTATTTATTTTGTGTTTCGATTAAACAATATATTTCGGTGAATGTCAAGTGGACATGTCTGGCATTCATGTCGTATATTATGGAAATAGGATATTGCCACTTGAGATTTTTACAAATTGGCATACTTACTCGTTAGCATGTCAGTGTGTTTATACCGATCTGTGTTTAATATCCGCGAGTTGAATACGGCATTCGAGAGCATCGGAAACGTTGTTTTCGTTGTACGGATGTTTTAAAAAAGTCGTCTAGTTATCTTCTATAATTGAAATAGGATAGGAAAGAAAGAATAGCACTTGGCGTGCTGGACTCCTCGGCTACAGCTATTCCGCGAAATTTCTAGTTCAGGCACGGAACATTACCTATTTTCTATAATTATTTATCCGTGCAGGGGCGGAGAAAGAATACTAACCTCTGTGGCTGGGGTCGGCCTGTAGTAAAAGGCGACAAAATAACCCACCCTAGCTACGTGGTAGGGCTCCAAGCCCGTCTGGATGGCGACCACCTTTGGTCTTATGTATGCCGCCATAATAACCTTGTGTTTCAGCATTAGTGACCCAAGTTTCTGTAAATCCTAAGCAGGCCGTTAGCCAATCTGTTGTCCTACAGCAATAAAAAAATACATTTCCGTAACAATGTCTCCTACTTAGCAAAGCATATATAAATATAGTTTATCAAAATTAAAAGTAAAAAATCCTATATCTTTAAACGAGCAATTCTTGTATATATATATACTTATATAATTGGAATCTCGGAATCGGCTCCAACAATTTTCATGAAATTTAGTATATGGGTGGTTTCGGGGGCGATAAATCGATCTAGCTAGGAATCATTTCTAGAAAATGTCATTTTATTCGCTTTTTTTTATTGAAAAAAAATAACAAAAATGTGACTCTTCCTGACATCTATCGGCGAATAATAATACTATTTTTTTTAAATTGCTTTAACGACACAACACTAAAGCTATTCCAGCAGATGGCGTTGTTAAGTAACAAGAAGTCAATGAGTGTTTGCTTTGAGGTTAGACTAAGAAATTCAATTGTTAATTTCCAAAAAACAATTTATAAAAAAAAAATACCGATCAAAGCTCGGTCATCCGGATATTAATTCTTAATATAAGAATAAAAAATTACTGACGAGAAAATTAATGCCACTGTTCTAAAAAGCGTGGGGTGCTCGATAACAATCGTTATATTTTTTTTTACTAATTTCATTCCGAAATGCAGGGTTTAAAAATATCGTACAAAGAATCACACGCTTTTAGAACATTGACATTAATTTTCTCGTCAGTAATTTTATTCTTATGTTAAGAAATATTTTTTACTTTTTAATTGGATTAACTATAAAAGCGTGTTTTTTTTTCAATTTTTTTTAACTATAATTTCATTTCTTGTCAATTTCCAATCTGTAAATGTTTTTATTAATCAAACGCAATCTTCCGGCAGAAGGAAAAGAAAATCCTGATAAGGACTATGGGACAAAGTTATTAAATTAGTGTATTGTCATCAGGCCACAAGTATACAAAATTTTAAATTTTTTTGATCGTTCAAAGTAGGTAAAAATTGAGCCCGAAAATTCCGTTACATAGATACATACAGGTCAAGTTAATGAAAACGTAGTAAAACGAGCTTTTTGAATAATTTATATTGTGTATCTATTTTTATTATTTTTGACTATTCATCATCATCTTTGTGTTGTATCCCGGTTGCAGCCCAAACTCTCGCTTCGACGCCCGGGGTCCGCTTTCCGACTTTTTCTTCTCCACTTCGCACGATCTTCAGCATCCCTAGTAGTGAGCCCATTGGCACGCATATCACATATCACCCTTTACAACGTCAAGCCAGCACTTTTTGTACTAGGTCTACCCCTCCTGCCGGGGCTCGGCGGAGGCGGCATGGCCAGACATTTGTTACCCACGTAAGCACCCGGTTGCCGTAAAACGTGGCCGTACCAACGGAGCCGACACTCTTGCAATTTATCCGCAATGTCACGGACATGAAGACTGCCGCGAATGCGGGAGTTCCTGACGCGGTCCTTCCGCGTCACTCTACACATCCACCGCAGCATATTCATCTCCGTGACACGCAGCTCTTGCTTGTGTCGCTCTAACACCGGCCACGCTTCACAGCCGTATAAAAGGACAGGCCTAATGATGGTCTTATAGACCTGTCCCTTCAACTTTACCGGCATCTTGGGGTCACAAATGACACGGCAATGCGTGCCTTGACGTCGCAATCGATGTCTATTATTCTAACTATTATTCTGAAGTAATAACCAACATGTTAACCCGGGAACAGTAATTGTTGGCGCCGTCCCTCTTGACGTTGCCAATGCAAGTTTGAGAGCGAGCTGCCAGGAGGATTCAGCTGGGTTGGGTAGCATTTGGGAAATTACGTCAGGTCTTCCCGTCGCCCATATCACAATGCTTCTCAATCAGTGCGACCTACCTGTTTACATTTTTTTAATGCTGTAGGATAGCAGACAGGCTGACGGCCCGCTTAGAATTTAGCAGTTACCGTCGTCTATGGGTGTTTGCAACGCCAGTGGCATCGTGAATAAGCTGCTGTCCCATAGGGGTACAGGAACTTGGGTCACTAATGCCGGAACACAACACAAGATTATTATGCCGGCATACTTAAGACCAAAGGTGGTCGCCATCCATACGGGCTTGAGGCCCTACCACGTAGCTAGGGTGGACTGTTTTGTCGCCTTTTACGACAGGCCGACCCCGGCCGCAGAGGTTAGTATTCTTTCTTCGCCCCTGTACGGATAAACATTTTGAATGACAAGGTTGCCGACTACTGGAGTAAATGGTACGACGCATTGTTTAGAGTTCGTTTCCTGTAGGTACCAGGTCCTAGCTCCTCCCTATCTGCAGCTACGTAGTTACAACTTGATTGCAAAATCGATACTGTAAAGTGATTAAGCCCTCAGCCTGTCGGTTCCCATCGCTCGGGGCAATTAGCGAAGCATTTCCCGCCGTTTCAGCATTAGTCTCGGTTGCGTGTTAAACTTCACGGGACCTGAAGTCAGATGTTTTAGGTTCTTAATAATATAAGAACCCAATAAACACCGCCAGATTAATTATAATTTAGGGGAGGTAGTAATGGATAGGAAGCCGCCGCGGCGCACTGATCTTCCGCCTGATGCAGGTCCTCGGGGCATGGCTTCGGGAAGTACCCGTGTAGCATAGGACGGGAGACGACGTCTGGGTGTCACCATTGTGGCGTGGGCGATGAGAACATGCTGACCAACTGTCGCCGTATGCGTCAGGCGAAGAGCGCCTCGCCTTCGTCGCCAAAATCGGCGTTGACTTGTCGCTCCCGACCCTAGTTCTGTCCATGGTCGGAAGTGATCCTGAATGAACGGCCGTCGTCTCCTTTTGCGAGGCAGTCATGCCCGCAAGGAGGCGGTGGAGTGCACATCGACGGTCGCCGTAGAAAACGGCAGCGGGCGGCCCCTCGTAGAAAGATCTGATGGCCGCACCATTTCCGCGAGAGTGAGGGTCGCCTGCTGTTTTGCGGTCTCCTTCAACTCCTTAGAGCTGATAAAGGAGAGCGCCGGGGGGATAAAGGGCCGGCGTCGACCCGGGCTACGAGATCTGCAGGCAACAACGGGGTTTTTTAGTGGGTAGTCGGAGGCCAAGCATCTTACTCGGAGTGCCACTTATCTCTCGGTCCCCCCCGGGCCGGGGAACCCGTTAAGAATAGGGTTTTCCCCGAGACAATAAAAAGGGGGAAGATAGTGAGTTGTATTATACACTTCTCATCAAAAAAATCGAAACACCCCTAAAGTTTGATTTTGAATGCGTACATTTTTTTTACATTTAACTAAAAATATAAGTAATTCCAGTTAATTGTGGATATTATAAGGTATTATTTAACAAATATTAATGTTTCAAATTAAAATTAAATTTCTTTAGCTATGTATTGTGTTTTGTTCAACAGGTATAAATAAATAAATATAAATATGTTGGGACATTTCACACAACGTCATGTAGTCCCAAACTAAGTAGCATAGCACTTGTGTTATGCGTACTAGACAACTGATATACTACTTATATACTTTTTTTTACATAAACACCCAGACGCTGGACGGGAATTGAACCCGTGACCTCCGCGAGCGTACCGACGTGCGTTATCCGTTACGACAAGAGGCCATGAAGTATGTTTTACCCTTTAAGCAGAAATTGTTAAATGTTAGATGTTAATTAAGTATCAGCATACGTCCACAAAATATCGAAATAAGACAAAGTTTTTACTTGCTCCTATAAAGTTTATCTTAAGCCGACGTTAAATATGTGTAGACCAATCTAGAGGTCTCCAGTTGGAATCCCACGATGCAATACGCCGCTTAGACGGGTTTTCTTGCCTAATGTATATATTATAGAATAATGTATCGACTGAGATCACCACTCGCCAATACGCCTTCGACAAGTGTGGTGGGCATACTGTCTGTTCTCTCTAGGGGGCGACTCGAACCCAGCTGTGGGACGTTTATAAGGTCTAATTATTTATTAGCATAATATCTAGTCGTTTCGTAAAATGTTTATGGTTTTAATTTGTTTCAGATGCCTGTTTACACCATTCATCACCAAGATTGCAAGTAATGTGTTCACGTTGTAAACTGAAAATGACGTCAATTGAATTGAAAATGTAAAGCGTAAAAAATAACAGTGATTTTAACAGTTACATAAATAATTATATCACCGTTGTGACAGTGAAAAAAGAATAGTTGAAAATAACAGTTATGTGTTAATCACTGATACATATATTTGTAAAATGGCCACCCCCCCGGAGTCGCCTGTGGAGGAGCATGCCTACGAACTGGAGCCAAGTAGGACGCCGAAGCCGATCCCCGTGGCCCTGGAGGAGCTGTGCAGGCAAACCAAGTTCTCCAAGCAGGAGATCCGTGTTATGTATAGGGGATTCAAGACGGTGAGTATCTTGAGTACCTCTATGACGTAGACATGTCGGAATGTGTGAATACGAAAGTAACGTGTTTTTTCTTATGCGTAATATCTATTTATTAAAATAAGTATATAATCCATACTAATATTATAAATGCGAAAGTAACTCTGTCTGTCTGTCTGTCTGTTCCTCTTTCACGCCTAAACGGCTGAACGGATTTTGATGAAATTTGGTATGGTGATAGATGATAACCTAGAAATGGTCATAGGCTATAAATAATCACGCCATCGTTCTTAGGGGGTAGGCAGTAGGCAGATAACTAAATTGAGTTAGTGATTTTTTGTGCTTATCCGGTATCTATGAGAATCGGCCAACATCTATTTTTCATCCCCCTAAATGTTAGGGGTAGTCCACCCCTAAATTTTATTTTTTATTTTTTGACATTTTATTATTTTTATGGCAGAACAACGTTTGCCGGGTCAGCTAGTATGTAATATTTATATCAGTTTTCTAATATCCATAACACAAGCACTCTGCTTACTTTGGTATTAGATGGCCTTGTGTAAATTGTCACATTATTATTATTAGATACCCTATTACTTATGTAGGGAGTCATTAAAGTGACTGATTGGATGACTTCATATGCTGTGCGTGCGTGCGTGTGTGTGTGCTGGGCCAGCCGTCTCGTCTCTTTTCTACCAGATGAAACACCCCCGTAGACGGTGCGCGCAGTGCACGTATGTTCTCTGACAGAAGTCAGAGTCCAGAGACAGCCGGTATAAGCCACACACTCCGGCTGACAAGCAGACAATTTACATTACCAGTCTGGGCGGGATGTGTATGCGAAAGCATATCCCCCCTGGTTTAGAGCAGTAGAGTAAACCCGGGGTGGTTATAGTGAATATACCAGCAATGCGTTATCTTGTCAAATGTGGGAGAGTGCGAGGGCTTCGTACAGGAGTCCCACTTTTTTTGTATATCGATGAAACTAAAATTTACCAGTACCACGGCGGAGCTCCGGGGAGAAGCCAACGTGGTTATGTGGGGTTCACCGTCCCGATGTTACTACGGCCACCCAAACTGGCTAGCAAGTGATAGCAAGTGGTGGCCGCGACGGCATACCCGTGCAGGGGCGGAGAAAGAATACTAACCTCTGCAGCCGGGGTCGGCCTGTCGTAAAAGGCGACAAAACAACCCACCCTAGCTACGTGGCACGGCCTCAAGCCCGTCTGGATGGCGACCACCTTTGGTCTTAAGTATGCCGCCATAATAACCCTGTGTTGTGTTCCGGTATTAGTGACCCCAAGTTCCTGTACCCTTTTGGGACAGTAGCGTGTTGTGAGCTCAGAATGGAGGGGAGGGGTCCAATGAAATCTCACCAAATCTCATTTAAACCGAGGGGGGGATAATCGAAAATCTCACCTCACCTTCAAAAAATATAAAATATTACAGATATAAAAAAAAATTTGAGTTTTTGCCCGCTAAAATAAATCTCATGGCTATTAAAATCATTTAGTTCGAGAAAATCATAAAAAAAGAAAAAAAATGTTCCGGGTATTTAAAAGAAAAGACAATAGGCAAAGTATAGGCAACGTATCGATTATTCCCTACGCACGAATTCTTCAAGTTACGACAAGAGTTTAAAATATTTTTAGCGCCAATCTCACGTAAGGGGGGGGGGTGTCCAGGCATATCTCACTAAATCTCACCTAAGGGGGGGGGAGTCTAAGCTGATCGAATAAAAGCTCACGTAATTAATGGATGTCCCCAAACATCCACAGGCGACGGTAACTGCTAAATTCTATGCGAGCCGTCAGCCTGCCTGCTGTCCTACAGCAATAAAAAAGATACCCACGAAAACCCCGGTCGCCACCCAGAGCCAAGTATGAGAACATCGCAAGATCGACATGGTCTTTACTCTGCGACGCCCCGGCTCGTGCGCCTAGAAAGCGTGACATTTCCCCACCAAGTGATAAGTCGGGATTGGAACAGCCCCCGCATTGCTCTCATCACTGGTAAGGCCTTCCAGCTAGCATAGGCCAAAAGCACTTTCTAGGACGGGAGGGAGTGTGCATATCGGTGTCTACCCCTGCCAGTCTGCCTCCTGCGGATGGGTGGTGCCTCTGCGTCCTTCTCCCTTTCCCGCTCAGTGGCCTCCTTCTGTTGAATGACTCGCTCGTAGAAGGAGACCACCGCTTGCCATCAAGTCTCGCTGCGTAGCATTGGGCCTATTATATTCCGCAACGAGAGATCTTCTCCAATGATGGAGCAAAGGTCCTACCTTTTACCTCACCCTCTCACACCGTGTATTCTGTGATGTCGACGGGAGCACCGCATTGCCAACAGGCCTTATTAACAGGCTCTTTTAACGCATTTTCATATTACGCGATCACAGTCCCTCGTATAACACGGGTATTCCCCCATATAACGCGGGGATGTCACACGTTATAGTTTTGTACTGTGAAATTTGAAATTAACTCTTTTTTAGTTATAGTTTTTTATTTAAAATGTTTTTAATTTGATTTTAATAAAGCGCACATATTTCGTTCATAATATAGTTTTTTCTTAATATTCGATTTAAATAACGAGAAAAGTTAAACGTGAATCATTTTACATAACACGTTATGGGGTCATACAAACGCGTTATACGAAAATACTCTTATAACGCGTTTCCTATAACGAGGAACCAATCTACCGTGTTATAGGGGGGGGGGGGAGATTACTGTATATAATTTTTGTCTCCTCTGATATAAAATACGTGTTGTATATTTATAAATATTTGAGTAACTACTTTGAATATAGTTGAGTTTTGGAATTTGACAGTTTGAAAATTTGACAGACTGTTATCAGCTAACTTCAGCATGTCGCTATTTGACTGTCGGTGCGCGCGCGCTCCGGAAAATTTTACTCATATTATTTTCTAAACGGGCCAAAAGAAGTATATTATCAAAAAGAAATAACATAATATGACAAGGTTTTTATGAAGTAGGTACTTAGCACTTCAAACCTTCGCAATAACTCCTGAACTTTCAGCGATCTCCGTCCATTTGCGAACTACGTTAAACAATGTAGTTTCAAAATGAGGACACGTTTCTAAAAGGTATACGCGGGTTGTCGTTTGGTCCAAGATAAAAGCAAGTATCACAAGTTTACAATGTTTAACTCGTTAAACGCCGTCATATAATAATGATTATAAATAAAATATTCTCTAAACTTTTAAACTGACGTATTTTATCAATGTGTTGATTATGAAGAAATATTTTTGAAGCGAAACTTCTAAACGGACGTTCGGCCCGCTCGCATATAGGCGCTTACCGCGCGGCCAGTCTATCCGTGCTAAGCGTCAGATTTTACCGTTACACAAAATCGTCAGATTTAATACCATTATGCGAGCTGTGGCGCGCGTGCGGCGTGTGCCTTCGCACCTCAGTCTACATAGCTTTCACCTTATGAAATTATTTTCGTCTTTAATAAGTACTACATGATTTCAACAATCATAGACGTTAATGACTGTTTATCAAATGGTTCTATGGGTAAATACATTGAATTTTTTTTTATTGCTGTAGGACAGCAGACAGGCTGACGGCCCGCTTAGAATTTAACAGTTACCGTCGCTTATGGGTGTTTGCAACCCCTGTGGCATCGCGAACACGCTGCTGTTGCATAAGGGTACAGGAACTTGGGTCATTAATGCCGGAACACAACACAAGGTTATTATGGCGGCATACTTAATACCAAAGGAGGTCGCCATCCAGACGGGCTTGGGGCCCTACCACGTAGCTAGGATAGGTTATTTTGTCGCCTTTTACGACAGGCCGACTCTGGCCGCAGAGGTCAGTATTCTTTCTGCGCCCCTGCACGGATAAAAAATTCCTTAATATTTGTAAATATAATAAAAAAAACCCTTTTGAATAAACCAGGTGAGGTCATAGGCGACCCCCATATCATTTAACATGTTAATGATACGACTTGTTTATTGGCGAACGGTGGTTCGTTCCCCGTTAGACAAAATATTTATCCTTGTGAGCCAATCACTGTTGGATTATGCGCTGAATATAGGTAACAGTCCCATATCCTTCTAGCCCCGAACGACAACCTTACACCGTTGGCTCATCAGTTTCGCCGAGGCAATGAAATTTATAATTTGTTTGCATATAGTTTGCCTTTATATGTAGCGGTATTTTTTTATTGCTGAGAAAGAGCAGACAGCATGACGGTCCATTTAATAGTAAGCAGTTACAGTTGCCTATGGATGTTTGCCACGTCAGTGTCACCGCGAACACGCTGCTGTCCCATAGGGGTACAGGAACCTAAGTCACTAATGCCGGAACACAACACAAGGTTATTATGGCGACATACTTATAGACCTAGGGTGGTTGCGATCCAGACGGGCTCGTACTAGTATGTTACGTTGTACGAGATGCTCCTATAACGCGTTTCCTTATAACGCGGAACTTTTTATCCGTACAGGGGCGGAGAAAGAATACTAACCTCTATGACCGGGGTCGGCTTGTCGTAGAAGGCGACAAAACAACCCACCCTAGCTACGTGGCAGGGCCTCAAGCCCGTCTGGATGGCGACCACCTTTGGTCTTAAGTATGCCGCCATAATAACCTTGTGTTGTGTTACGACATTAGTGACCCAAGTTCCTGTACCCTTATGGGACAGCAGCGTGTTCGCGATGCCACTGCAAACACCTATATATAGGTGACAGTAAATGCTAAATTCTAAGCGGGCTGTCAGCCTGTCTGCTGTCCTACGCAATAAAATAATAAAAAAACTAATCTACGGTGCTATAAAGGGGATTACTGTAATGTATACTGGTTTGATGCACGTGTACTGTTAATGTTTATAAAAAAAGTTCTTTATTAATCAAATATTGACTGTAAAATAAAAATAAATCAGTAGGAACATTTATAAATTTTAGCATCTTTAAAGCATCCTCTTTTTGCATCCTCAAATCTGTGAAACGAAATATAACTTAATCTATAATACAAATTAATATGTTTAATTAATATCTGAAAATAAATTGGGAAGAAAAAAGGCGCGCAGAGTTTTATCTCTGTAATAGTATTCAAACCTGTGACTCGGAAGTGCCAGTTTATGATGCAACCTGGTTTAAACATCTAAACTTGTTAAGAGCGTTCTATATCATTTTAAAGTTTTACCAAAAATCGCTACAGCGCATCACTTAGACTAGCTGAACTTTTAACTGCCAGTGACGTCATATCCGAGCAACGGAAGTTGCTATTCAGAGTTTGGATGTTCTTCATGTAGCTTTTAGGGTTCCTTATTAAGCTTTGACACCTTATGATGTCCATTTGCTGATTACAGTACCATCATGGCTTAACTTTATTATTATTTATCTCATGCTGTCCTTCTTTTTCCTGTCCTCATCCCAAACTATTGGGGGTCGGCAACATTCACACCTTTTTTGCCATATCATCTTCTCCTTTTTGTATCCATCCACTCTAGTTTCAAGCATTTTCCTTGTTATATGACATTCTTCTCTTCGCGATAAATGGCCATACTCAATGTTGGATTAAATAAACGCGGGGCCCGTAGTAAATTCTTTCAAAGGACCCTTGCTCTGCTATGGGTTCATAATTAATAAAATGGTAGAAACACCAATTCAATACCTCAATACGTTTATTTGCCATCTATAGGTTACAATGTTGTGGGTGATCAATCGTGGGGTAGAGATGATCGGCTTTAAGATTATGGAGTCCCCTTTTGCGCGGGGCCCGTAGAAATTGCTACTGCTACTCTTTCTACGTGGTTAAACTCAGTAATTTTGAATATCCACGTGAAACCACCTAATCTTATATTTAAGCGACAGCAAGACCTTGTTTATAACATTCCACGCTGCAAAACGTCATTTGCGCAGAAATTCGCGGATTATCTGGGCCCTAAATTATATAACGAAATTAGTAAAGTAATTAAATTAAACAAACTACCCATTGGTAGGTGTAAGAAAGTTTTGAGTGATTATTTGTATGAGCTGAATTATCAAGAGTCAGAAGAGCAATCAAAGCAATTATTTAAATATAATATTACATTTTACTTATATACCTATACATATAACTTACGTATATTCACATACAATCATTGTTTCAGTTAATATATGTATCATATATATTTTTCTTTCCCTTCTTCTTTCATTAATATTTTATTTTAAGTTATTATTTATTTTTACTACTATATCTCATTTAACTACTATATATTATTTAATTATTAATATAATGGTAATTATTATATATTAGTACTTATGTTAAAAATACTGGCCCACTATGATACAGTATTCACTAGTTCAGGGGCCAGTGTGATTTTCTCGAGTCAAATTAGTTGTTGTACATGAACTGCTGGGCTATGTATCTTTTATTTTTAAAATTTGTATGTCATGTATAAATAATTAAATAAAAAAATAAAAAAACCCGCACTGGATATACTACTCATTCTTCTGATATAGTAATTTCTAATTTTATCCATTTTAACTCCACTCATCCATCTTAACGGGCTTGGAAATTCTTTAGGCAAAATATTATAGAGTGATGTAGAAGTCTTAGGTCAGTGAAAAGATATATTGTTCGGTTGTTACCTCATGCTGACCGCATAAACATCGTGTTTGTAAAGATGCTTAAAAAGTCGTGTCATTTAAAATACACCTCCTACAAACTGCATACTTAAAAATAGCAACAACGAAAATGTAACGAATAGAAATGAGCCAGCGCTATATATAATAAATATGTGGGTGAAAGAGACGGCTACTATTACACGGTTCATTTACGAAGTAAAAGGTCAGTAGGCAAAATGTCGACGACCGTACCCGCCATAAATAGATGAGGGCGCACTTACGCTGGCAGTGACATGTAGATGGCACTTCACTATGCAAGACCATGGAGTATGACAGTGCCAATTAAAAAGTATAAAGACACTGCTTGAAAACTAGATGAAACGGAAAAGCGATACCAAAGAGAGACAAACATTTAGAAAATTTTATCCGTGCAGAGGCGGATAAAGAATACTAACCTCTGCGGCCGGCGTCGACCTGTCGTAAAAGACGACAAAACAACCCACCCTATCTACGTGGTAGGGCCCCAAGCCCGTCTGGATGGTACCACCTTTGGTCTTAAGTATGCCGCCATAATAACCTTGTGTTGTGTTGCGGCATTAGTAAACTGTATCCTTAGGGATAGCAGCATGTTCGCGCTGCCACTGGCGTTGCAAACATCCATAGGCGACGGTAACTACTAAATTTTAAGCGGGCCGTCAGCCTGTCTGCTGTCCTACAGCAATAAAAAAAGTTTGATTAACGCATTTTGTATTTAGATTCATCTCTTTGTTTTTCATTAATTCCTTGAAACTCCAGTATTTCTTCTATTTTATGGCAATTTGTTTTTGTGCTTCTTTTTCTATACCTGTTTTCGAATGATAATGATTGATCGAGGTAAATGTAATAATAAAATCGTTTACATATTCTCTTTTTTCCATTTAATATATGTCATACAATTCGCTGTTAGTCATAACTTTTTATTATATACTAGTTGACCCGGCAAACGTCGTTCTGCCATATGAATTTAAAAAAGTAGTCTATGTCATTCTCCAACGTCCAATCTATGATTATACCTAAATTCATCAAAATTGGTTCAGCGGCTTAGGCGTGAAAGCGTAATAAACAAACAAACTCACCTTCGCATTTACAATATTAGTTAGAATAAGCATGAATAAATTAAATTAAATTCATTACAGCCTACCAGCTTACATTTGTCGCCTATGGATTTGGAAATGTTAAAAGCTATCAGTGTGACCAGATTAAATTTCAAAAAAATACAGAAGCACTTTAAAAATATACTGAAATTACTAACTTGCACAGGGAAAATATACTAATAAAAATACTGATTTTCAAAACATGTTTTAATAATTCATTATCATTATCACAATAAATGTTAGAATTGTATTTTAACATTCTATTTGAAGTATTAAAATTAACACAACCTCATTCATCCTTTACACCTTGCTTTGTTTTTAAAATTGCAGATACATTTAATATCTAATGAGGAACCGTTAATGTTTTTATTCTGCATAGCGGGATTTAAAAGATATCAACTAAAACGTTAAAAAAAATAACGCTCCAAGTAGGTAATCAAGAACGTGATTATGTACTTAATTAGCCCCGGAGACCTAAAAAAGTTATTTAATTAAAATAACATATAATTAAATAATGCCAACTGTACATTCAGGCTGGGCGGCATGTTTGTCATTGAATTGAACACTCACGTGGAAGCCCTCGTGAGTGATCGCATATCAGGAACTTTGATTCGTGGTCGCATACGGTCCCGGCATTCTAGTAAGGTATATTATACATATGTAACATACCAACAATGCATCGAAGACACGGAAGATAGCGTAACAGGCTATTACTGCAATTGTAAGGCTTGTAAGTAATGAATTTACTACCTTATTTTAGTAGTAAGTAAATAATCACGTTCTTGATTACCTACTTTGGGCGTTATTTTTTTCAACGTTTTAGTTGATATCTTTTAAACCCCACTATGCAGAATAAAAACATTAACGGTTCCTCACTATATATTAAAAATCCTATACAATGGTCTCCTGCACTTTTGCTGTGGAGCAAATGTCTTGGGGCAGAAATGAGCCGTCTCCTTTATGTGTGAAAATATGCGCTCACTTTCTGCATTCTATATTGATTTAGTGAAATATTCTTGTATTTTAATGTACCATCACTATATTAAATTTTCCCAACTTCAACCCAAAATTGTTAACAAGAAAGGGTACTCGAAGATTGTAATAAATTACTTACTTCGCGATCAATTTTGAGTGTTCTATATTCTTCGTCAATTAATTGCGTTTGTTCTGGCTGTACCTCGTATGGGAAACTTGGGAAAGTTTCTATTACATTTCTTATACTGTTAAACTCTTTATTCACGGCAGTGTGTGGGTCAAGAAATTTCAGTTCTCGGGCAATTTGATTTTCAAAATGCAAACGTGATTTCAATTGTGCGCTCAACTCAATTAAAAAGGATTGGCATTTTCTGAAAAATTCAGCAATATGTTCTTTCATGTTTATGTTTGCCCTGTGTTTAATTGTTGACCCACTTGGATCCCTATGTACATATTATTCAATATCAAATAATTCACATTAGACTTGGGCCTTAATGTAAATATACGTTGTCCGTGCTTTTCATATAATTAGTTTTCATAAAGCAACCCAAAATCGACAAGTACATACCATATGTCAATGCACGGATAATCGCCTTAAAAATTATGTTAAATTTGTTTACCATCGGCCAAATGTAGTCTAAAAATAAAAGAATGATACTATTTTTTTTTATTGCATAGGACAGCAGACAGGCTGACAGCCCGCTTAGAATTTAGCAGTTACCGTCGCCTATAGGTGTTTGCAACGCCAGTGGCATCGCAAACACGCTGCTGTCCCATAAGGGTACACAGGAACTTGGGTCACTAATGCCGGAACACAACACACGGTTATTATGGCGGCATAGTTAAGACCGAAGGTGGTCGCCATCCAGACGGGCTTGAGGCCCTACCACGTAGCTAGGGTGGGTTGTTTTGTCGCCTTTTACGACAGGCCGACCCAGGCCACAGAGGTTAGTATTCTTTCTCCGCCCCTGCACGGATAGTACTAAAATTCATTCACTCAAATGTTGGTCTTGAAAGATTAACTGCAGTGCCCTCCATTGTTCAACAAAACCGCGGCGTACTAGTCATATTTATAACGTGAGAAGCCAAGAAGAAAGCTCCGGAATTGGTTGCCATTTAGCCAAATAACTTTGCTGAAAACTAGACATGTTTTCTGGATGGTTGCGTAACAGCTCACAACATAAACACGTTCTGTATTTATATGGCGTACTACAAATTTGGATAAATTCCCAAATTATTGAAAGAAAACCTTTTGTTTATTGTAACTGAATATATTAACTAAAATAAATAAATACATATTAATAAAAGTACATTTTAAATTATTTCATAGTTAATAGTGTGGTCAGGACATGGATTTATGGTAGCAAATCCATGTCTTGACCACACTGATGTAATGCCACCGCATGTGTATGTATGTAATATATACGTATATAAGAGATTTCCACGTATATAGTCACTCATCACGATATCTCTGGAACCATTAGAGCTAAAGACTTGAAATTTGGTAGGAATATTCTTTTCACCGATTAGAGGTCAGCTAAGAACGGATTTTACGAAATTCCACCCCCAAGAGGGGTTGCGGGGGCGTTAATTATTTATATGGCAGAACAACGTTTGCCGGGTCAGGTAGTAAATAATAATTGCACACAAAATCATGATACATTTTCATTTATCGACAATATGACCTCGATTTAAAAAATTGAGGTTTTTAGTAATTGATTTCAATTGTAACAATCCATAATTTAATATTTTCTTGCAACTAGAAACTCCATCTGTCTAAAATGCAATAACATAGTGGAAGCAGTATAGATTCTATTTTTCGATACTATATTTTTTATTGCTATAGGACAGCAGACAGGCTGACGGCCCGCTTAGAATTTAGCAGTTATCGTCGCCTATGGGTGTTTGGAGGATTAACCGGACCTCCTATGGGGTAGATTCTCTAAGCGAGAGATTTAATCAAACACGTATAGTTCACTGGCTCACTATTTTTAATCATGGTGTGTATCATGTTATTGGGTGATAACTAGTTAAAAATTACAAAACTTATCTAATATAATTATAAAATAATTTAATGACAGACTCTGGTATTATTACATTTGTATTGACATCTCATAACTTCTCGAAAATATCTAAAAAGTATACATATATCTAGAAAGAAGAATATATAAGAAAGTATACAATTATTAGATTTTATCAGTGTTACAAATCAGGTGGCGAGTGAGGCGCTATAGGTGTTTGCATCGCTAGTGGCATCGCGAACACGCTGCTGTCCCCTAAGGGTACAGGAACTAGGGTCACTAATGCCGGAACAACACAAGGTTATTATGGTGGCAGGCGGCATACATAAGACCAATGGTGGCCGCCATCCCGACGGGCTTGAGGCCCTACACGTAGCTAGGGTGGGTTGTTTTTGTCGCCTTTTACGACAGGCCGACCCCGGCCGGAGCGGTTAGTATTCTTTCTCTGTCCTTGCACGGATAAGGCTATTTGTACTATGGGGGCCGCCTGTCATATCCAATCTGTTATTTACTGATCTTGCTCCCGAGTGAAATATAGACTAAACCCAGGATATTCCCTGAACATCAATGTTCGCGGAGACGATCGCTACGGTGTTGCCATAATTTTTTATCCAAAATATACTCAAAAATACTGACTTCCACCTCCTCCTCCTCGCATCGGTTTCCTCAGTGCTGAGGGTCGTGATCATCTCGACGGAGTACTTTGGTGCGTATTATTTGCCGCCATCTGCCCCTATCGGAAGCAGAGTGTAAAGCGTCGTGGACAGTAGTTTCCAGGGCAGTGCGAATCTGATCGGTCCATCGCATGGGGCTCCTTCCTCTTGGTCTTCTTCCCTCCACCTTCCCTGTTACCATCAGTCTCTCCAGGTTGTCCTCATCCCTTCTGGCGATGTGGCCGAAGTATTCTAGGACCCTTCGCAAGCAGATGGTAGAGAGCCTAGTCACAATGCCCAGCCGTTTCCGACTTCCACCAATATACCTACAAAAATACTGAACTTCGGAATAGTAAATAAAATATACTGCAAAACTATTGAAATACTGAATCTGGTCACACTGAAAGCGATTCATTTAATGAAATCAATTGGATAAATAATTTTAAACATGGTGCCCTTGTCACGCAAATTCGCGTGTTAAGTAAGTTGCACCGCGGCATGCCATAACTATGCTAATAGATTAGAGCGATAATTTGTATAATTTTGAAGTTTGACATCATTGGAACTATTGCGCGATGTAGAACGACACTGTTGCCATCTAGTAAATGTTTCGAAACTATTTTAAGTGCATTTATAGATTTGAGGTTAATTCGTCCGTCCGTGCAGGGGCGGAGAAACAATAATAACCTCTGCGGCCGGGGTCGGCCCGTCGTAAAGGCGACAAAACAACCCACCCTAGCTACGTGGTAGGGCCCCAAGCCCGTCTGGATGGCGACCACTTTAGTTCTTAAGTATGCCGCCATAATAACCTTGTGTTGTGTTCCGGCATTAGTGATCCAAGTTCCTGTACCCTTATGGGATACCAGCGTGTTCGCGATGCCACTGGCGTTGTAACTGCTAAATTCAAAGCGAGCCGTCAGCCTGCCTGCTCAGTCCTACAGCAATAAAAAAAAATTGTTGGTATGTATGTATTCTTTTAATTTGTTTAAATTATAAATTATTTTTTTACATTAATCATTGCTTATAGAAAGAGTTGTGACATACGGGATGAAATCTTTAGCTATTTTTATTCTGTTATACCAAAGAAGTATAACTACTTACATGCGTACATGAGTACGTACACACAAGTTTTTTTTTAATACTATGGAATAGTAGACAGTCTGACAGCCCCACTCTGAGTAAGTTACCGTCGCCATGGTTTGCGACGCCAGGGGCACCGCGAACACGCTGCCGTCCGCGCAGGGGACCTGGATCTTGGATCATTAATTCATACAATATATACCTAGACTCGAGACGATCGAACGTTGAGCTACGGAGGTAGTTATACAGTAATAAAGTAAGATAGACCTTGATTATTGATTAATGTGATGATTTTCAGGAATGTCCCGAGGGTGTGGTGCAAGAAGAGTCCTTTAAGGATATTTATGCTAAATTCTTTCCACATGGAAGTAAGTATATTATTATCTCTAATCAGCTTTTTATCTAGCTACCGGCTCACTTAATAGTAAGCAGTTAACGTACGGCACCGCTAAAGCCAGCCAGCTACACACGTAACGATATATCGTAACGATTTATCTGTGCAAACCGATTTGCGCAGATTTATCGATCGTGTGTATGAAAAATCGTTGTAGATTATCGTTCATCGATGGCAGTTGCAATTTCTATTAGATAAATCGTTGTCGATTGCGTTTGCACAGTTTTATCATCGCGTGTGGATGGCGATCGCTCATTTCGTTAGTACTTCACGGAGCTCGCTTGTATGCGCACGTGCGGATTGCTCTCTTTGCAACATGTCAGAGGCAGAAAGGGGTGTACACCGCGAACAACTGCAAGAGTTCATAGAAAGCTACAGAAGCGAAACTTGCCTTTGGAAGACCAAATCTTTAGATTACCATGATCGTGACAAAAAAAATGCTGCCTACTATAGGCTAGTCGAAAAATACAAAGCCATCGATCCAAATGCCAAACGGGATATAGTGGTTAAGAAGATTAATAATCTTCGAACTACCTATAAAAAAGAGCTTAATAAAATTAGTTTGTTGAATTAAATTGAAAATTAGTATATAAGTAGTTGGTATGAGAAAATAGCTTCCTTTTCATGAGCCAGTCTTTACACCACATACTTCACGCCTTTTTTTTCTTTAAACACATTACCAGGCCTAATATCGCAAGTACGTCATCCTGGATGACATGTTTCTTGCGTAAGCTTCTGCGGAGAACTGACGATTGACGCCGATATCGGAGGCGTGTGGAGGCACTAGGAACGATCGATTTATCTGACCAGTCTGAAATCTCTACGATATATCGTTACGTGTGTAGCCGGCATAACACGCTGCTGTCCTATAGGGGTACAGGGATCTGATTCACTAATGTCGGAACACAACGCAAGGTTATTGTTGCGGGATACTAATAGACCAAGGGCGGTTGCCGTTCAAACGGGCTTGGGGTTCTACCACGTAGCTGGGATTATCTTGTCGTCTTTTAAGACAGGCCAACTCCGGTTGCAGGGGTTAATATACATACTCCGACACTACATGACGACCTCCTAGCGTAACGGCTAACACACGTCAGTACGCTTGTGGAGGTCACGGGTTCGATTCCCGTCCAGCGTCTGGGTGTTTATGTATAATATGTATTTATTTACAAAAAAAAAGTATATATGTAGTATATCAGTTATCTAGTACCCATAATACAAGTGCTATGCAACTTAGTTTGGGACTAGATGGCGTTGTGTGAAATGTCTTAATATAAAAAAAACACTGAGAAAATTTTCCCTAGACTCGATCTAACGGCGCGCAGTTCGTGTTGTCGGCGATCCCATACTCACAGACGGTCTAGACACGCTTGGACTTCGGGGAGACTGCGTTTCTTTGCGTATTCTACCGTTTGTACAACGGGGAGTGTTCTGAAGAACTATTCAGAATGGTGCCCTCGTCGTCTTTCTACCACAGCACTGCCCGCCGTCGGCTGGGTGTTCGTCCCCATTTCTTGGAGCCTCTTCTTTCTTTTACGAAATGGTTCTCTAGATAGAACGTTCATGTTGCGTACTCTCAGGATCTGGGATGAACTTCCGGCTTAAGTTTCCTCAGCGCGGTACGATATGGGGTCCTTCAAAAAAGGCGTTATAAAATTTCTTCGAGACCGGCAGCGCGTTGGTAATGCCTCTGGTGCTGCAAACGTCCATAGGCGACGGTGACCACCTGCCAGGGTGGGCCATCTGCCTGTCTGTTGAACTCTAGCTATAATAAAAAAAAATGGACGTTTGCGTCGCCAGAGGCACGGGGTATTGGAACCTCTGCATACTTGGGAACTAAGTGGTGTTGTATCTTGCCGTAGTTTTAATTAATCAACTCATCCCCCTATTTTCCAGATTCGGCTCTCTACGCCCACTACGTGTTCAAGGCCTTCGACGTGAATTGCAGTGGTGCTATTAGTTTCAGGGTGAGTCTCCTTCTTCTTGTCCTTATCTTAACTGTGTGTGGTCAGCACAACATATTCTCTCCTTCCACTCTCCTCTGTTCTATCTCAATATTCACACCCTTAATCCTCATATCATCTTTTATACAATCTATTCATTTATTTATTTATTTTTATAGGTACACCAACAGCACAGTATGTATATATATATATATATATATATATATATATATATATATATATATATATATATATATATATATATATATATATATATATATATATATATATATAATTTTTTTTTTTTTATTGCTGTAGAACAGCAGACAGGCTGACGGCCCGCTTAGAATTTAGCAGTTACCGTCGCCTATGGGTGTTTGCAACGCCAGTGGCATCGCGAACACGCTGCTGTCCCATAAGGGTACAGAAACTTGGGTCACTAATGCCGGAACACAACACAAGGTTATTATGGCGGCATACTTAAGACCGAAGATGGTCGCCATCCAGACGGGCTTGAGGCCCTACCACGTAGCTAGGGTGGGTTGTTTTGTCGGCTTTTACGACAGGCCGACCCCGGCCGCAGAGGTTAGTATTCTTTCTCCGCCCCTGCACTCATAAATTATTAAATAAGACCATGATATAACAAACATAACAATTATATACATATATGCATACATGCCAATGACAGGCGTACACAGCTTTGTCTACAGTTTGACAATGTTAATATTTATTTTAACTTCTAACTTAAATTAACTTAATCTTCACGAAAATATATAATTAATTTCCTTTCAAAATCCGTCAATGAGTCGCAAAAGACATCTATGTTCGGAATTTTCCCGGCCATTTCATTATATTTATTACATATTCTGGACAATGGTAGGTGCTGGCCGAGATTGGTTTTACACGGGGGAATCCGAAATACACCAGGTCGAAAATTACGTGGGCAATTAAAAGGGACATTGATTTGTATACGAGCAAGGAGATGCTGACATTTGATTTTATTATTGATTATTTTATGCAGAAATATTAAGTCACTCATTATACGGCGATGATGAAGAGTAGACATGTGAAAGAATTTCAGTCTTTCCACATACGGTTGAGTACACATAATTCCAGTAGTATTATAAGCCAGATGACGAGTGAAGGCACGTTGTATACTCTCGATCCTCTGGGAATTTACACTATACACAGGGTTCCATGCGACACTAGCAAATTCAAGATGACTTCGGACAAAACTATTGTACAGAAGTATACGTGTGCTAGGCCGTTTAAACCCTCGCGTACTGCGTTTCAAAAAACCTAACATTTGGGCAGCTTTACTAATTTTTACATCAAAATTCATCTTTTCTTTGGTCTACCTCTCCTCGTGTATCCATCCACTCTCATTTCTAGCATCCTCCTTGTTACATGACGCTCCTCTCTTCGTATTATATGGCTTCGCGTATCAGGCTAACCTATTACTTTTCAGCTTCTCAATTACTTGCGCTACTTTCAAACTTCCCCTAATATACTCATTTCTAATTTTATCCATTTTTGTAACTCCGCTTATCCATCTCAACATTTGCATCTATGCTGCATGTAATAAATAACCTTTTAGGGCGAGTCTCCACTATTTAATAGTTTCCACTCCTCTTATAGAGTTTTTGTCTATTGCTAGAGGGATTGTTCACGAGTGCCGCATAGAATTGAAGATTATTAATTAAGATCTGTCATTTTGACAGAATCTAAAATAAAATTCATGTCGATAAAAATATGGAAAAAATTGAGGATTTTTTTCCATTTTGTCAAATATTACGAGTATTTAAGAGCAAAAAGCGTGTTCGTTTAATTTTTCAAAAAAAAAAATGATGAAATTGAAATTCTAGTTTTTTTTTTCTCATTATATCGAGCTTTAAAAGGCACACTTAACATTGATAGTTTACTCCATATTTTTTTAATAGCGCTTAATATCCGAAAAAAAAATGAGATCAAAAAGAAACAGCCAAAAAATGGCTTTTCGTTAGGATTGAGCATTGCACGTTGCCTTTTTGATTATTTTTAACGAAGATACAGCTATCCAAAAATTCGCTAAAAATTTCGGTCCTTTAATTTTTCCCCTCAAGTGTAGACAGATTGGTCGGTCTCCGAGCCAGTCTGGATGACAACCTCCCCTGTTCTCTAATCAAGTTGCCTTAATAACCTCTTGTTCCGGCACAAGTGACCAAGGTTTTAGTTCCTCCACACATGCCGTATGCGTACGTAATTGCTTATTGCTAAGAAAGAAAAAAAAACATATTTATTTAGGGCTTAAAGAACAAAACAATAGTTTACTAAAATGTGGGTCGTTAGCTGCTGCTGCACAGCAAAAAAAAAAGCTCAGTAAAACACTTTCTGTGTGACAGACCTAGGCGTTACTTTTAGACAAAAAATATTTTGTCAAAAGTTATGCGTGGTCATACATAAAAAAAAAGAAATAAAATATACGCGTCGACTTGAGAACCTCCTCCGTTTTTTCGTCGGTTAATAAAACTACCAGGCTGCTACATATAGTTGTAATATAAAATATTGAAGGTAGTTTATAAAAATAATTCAAAAGTAGGTAGGTCGGGGTTAACATAGACCACCCATTGCTCATTAGAGACGAGAGCGGCCGTGTCGCGACTCCGGGCTAAGAACACAGCGCCCGGACCCGATGGAGTTCCTGGTCGAGCTCTCGTCCTGGCTCTGAAGGAGCTAGAGCCCCAGCTGAGGGGGCTCTTCGCGGCATGTCTCAAGCAGGGTCAGTTTCCCAGTGTGTGGAAGGAGGGGAGGCTGGTCCTGCTCAGGAAGGAGGGGCGCCGCGCGGACTCACCGTCCGCGTATCGGCCCATAGTGCTGCTCGACGAGGCGGGCAAACTTTTTCAGCGCATTATCGCAGATCGCCTCGTCAGCCACTTGTGCAAAGAGGGGCCGGACCTGGACAACAACCAATTTGATTTTCGTCGGGGGCGCTCCACCATAGACGCCATCATGCGCGTGAGGGCCCTGGCGGAGGAGACGGTGTCCCGGGGTGGGGTGGTGCTGGCGGTGTCTTTAGACATCTCCAACGCATTCAACACCCTACCCTGGAGTTGTATTCGGGAGGCTCTGAAATACCATCGCGTGCCTCCCTACCTCCGCCGTACGGTAGGGGCTTATCTGGAGGGTAGATGCGTCACCTATCGGGGACGTGACGGTGCCGGTCGGCACCTCATGTCGTGCGGTGTTCCGCAGGGATCGGTTTTGGGACCGCTCCTGTGGAACATCGGCTACGACTGGGTGCTGAGAGGCGAGCTCCCGTCGGGCGCCGACTTGACGTGTTACGCGGACGACACGCTTGTCACTGCCCGGGGGAGCTCGCACAGGGAGGCGACGTTGATAGCCACGGCTGCGGTGTCACAGGTGGTGAACCGCATCCGGCGCCTGGGCCTGAAGGTGGCCCTTAACAAG
This sequence comes from Malacosoma neustria, assembly GCA_963693495.1. Lineage (NCBI taxonomy): Eukaryota > Metazoa > Arthropoda > Insecta > Lepidoptera > Lasiocampidae > Malacosoma > Malacosoma neustria. The sequence continues at coordinate 1,643,633 of OY856401.1, read as the reverse complement.
TCGGAGGCCATGGTGTTTCATGGCCTCCCGACGTGCGCCGGCGCCGGGATCACACATTGTGGTCAGTGGGGCCCGGATAGCTGTCGAGTCCACCATGAAGTATCTGGGATTGGTGCTCAACAGCCGATGGGAATTTGGGCCCCACTTCCGGCGGCTGGCGCCCAAGCTGATGGGTGCAGCGGGCGCGCTTTCGACGTTGCTTCCCAACTTGAGGGGCCCGAGCGCCGCCTGTAGGCGGTTGTACGTGGGAATCGTGCGGTCCATGGCCCTGTACGGGGCCCCTGTTTGGGCGTTGGACATGACGGCCAGCACTCTCGCCATTCTGCGCAAGCCGCAGAGGGTGATGGCCGTCAGAGTCGTCCGCGGGTATCGCACGATTTCCTACGAGGCGGCTTGCGTCCTGGCCGGATCCCCGCCCTGGGACCTAGAGGCGAAAGTACTCGCGTCATTATATCGATGGCGCGAGGAAGAGCGGGCACGGGGCTCGAGGCCGGCGCAGCGCCAGATCGCGCTGCGCCGAGAGGAGCTCCGTCAGCTCTTGATGGCGGCAAAGGCTTCTGCGCCCTACCGCCGGCCTCGCTACCGTCGAGGCGATCCGGCCAGTACTCGACGACTGGCTCGGGAGAAGGCACGGCTCCCTGTCGTTTAGGGTGACGCAGGTGCTGTCGGGGCATGGCTGCTTCGGCAAGTACCTGTGCCGCATAGACAGGGAGCCGGACGCTCGGTGCCATCACTGCGTCCACGGCGGGGAGGACACGGCGCAACACACACTCGCCGAGTGTGTAGCTTGGGAGGAGCAGCGCCGTGTCCTCACAAATGAAGTAGGAGGAGATCTGTCGCTGCCGGCCGTAGTGCGGAGGATGGTCGGTAGCGCAGAGTCGTGGGACGCAGTGGTGTCCTTCTGCGAGGACGTGATGTCGCAGAGGGAAACTGCGGAACGGGAGAGGGAGATCTCAACTCCCTTCCCCGGCCGCAGAAGGCGCACCGGGCGCAGGGGAAGGGCGGATAACGCCCTTTTCCGGCCCCCATGAATGTGTCCAGGGGCGAGGGACTTGGGGAAGTCCCCGCCCCCTATTCGATGGACCCGAGGCGGAGGCGCGTGCGGGTGTCGGCGCGCGCCTCTGAGGCGATGCACGGGGTAGTTAAACACCTCACTACCCCGTGCAGGAGACGAGGCCCGGACAGACCGGGCCAGCACTAGTGTGGGGCTGCGGAAGAATCTGGATTCCCGCGGCCCCGCGCGCACGTGTGAGGAGACACCGGGGTGGTGGTTTTAGCCGGTAGGAGTCCGGCATGCCCCTCCGCCTTTCCCCAGGCGGAGGTAGTCCATGAGGATTTCCCCACCCCGTAAAAAAAAAAAAAAAACCCATTGCTCATTAAACGCAACTACCAGCCTGTGCAGCAGTTGTCCGGCAGTCTTAAGTCCCGGTATGGTAAACCCGGCGGCGAAGAAGTTGCAGACTCGGCGACTAATACACGGCACGTGCGGTTGCCCCTCACCACGGGCTGTAGACTTCCAATCGTTGCACACGACGCGTGTCGTCGATTGTTACGTCGGGTTGTAGGAACCCGTTCTAGGCCTAGAGTGGACCCCAATTCGGGGTACCAATTAATCTGGTTATGGTTGGATATTGCACAATCAAAACAAAATACAATGAAATGAAATGAAAATTTATTATATACATAAACATTTTTACAAGGTACAAGTATTATAGTTAACATAAAATAAAATGTTTCATAAGATTAAAGCGTACTGATGAATACGTCCTGTTCTCCGCACTAGGTCTCATAAGAGCCTGTGTGGCGGAGGGCAGTGGAGTTCGTTTCGGTCCATAAACAGTTAGCATAATGAGAAGTTTTCTTGTTTACAGGTAGTATAAAATATAAAACTATAACTATACCTTATATACTACCATTTTTGTGTGGGTGAGAATGTGTGTGCATTCGTGTGTATTGTTGTGATACAATAATATCTTAAATTGAATTAAAGATGTGTAGGCTCGGAATGACGCGGCGAGTAGCGACTGGCGAGTGTCGTTCAAACTCACTCGTTCAACGCTCTTACGAACGTATACGAGTGAACGAATCGTTACATGTGCTTATAAGGTAGGTTAGGATCTTGAGAGGTATTCAGTCCCTTTGAAGTGTTTAAGATATGGCGCGTTTCAAATTTATAACAATGGCCCATCGAAGACTCCCTGCTTAGCGAAATCCTTTGAGTCGACTAAGTACCACTCGACTATGGCCGTCGGGTGTGATGTGATCTCCGTGGCTTTGATGTCGCGACGCATGCACGGGTCAAGTTTATGTAAAACATGTATTTACTTTCTTTTTGGCCTTCGTAGCCGAATCCTTTTTAGGCCAACGCAGCCTATACAATACATTTATATTTCTTACAAAAAATATCGGAAGGTATTTTTCTTATATTTCTTCCTAAAACTTATAATTAAATTATAAAACTATTTTATTACATTATATTTATAAATACTGTCATTTATTTAACAAATTATTAAATTTAATATTCTCGCGGATTAGGTAGGTATACTTCATCATGTCTAAAAAACGCGTGAGCTTAGAACAAACGGGATGGTCGACGTTCAACCTCCCTGTGTGTTCAGTGTTGTGACTTTAGCTGGTGCCGTGCAACAGTTCCTCCGCGACCTGAACCGAAGGTCAATGTGGATTTCTTTGCCCACTGCAAGGTATTGCGTCTCTCTAGTCACCGCTCCTATCCCATCCTCTCTCCTATAGTCCACTGCTCTCGAGCTATCCTTCTCGTTCCTGTACGGTGCAATCTCAGTCCGTGACCGGCATCGTACAACTTTTTTTTTGATATAACTTTCCAACACGCCGCTGATCGCGTAGGGGTTTGGAACCTGGGTCACTTGTGCCGGAACACATATTACAACGACATAGTATTTAAAGACCAAGGGTGTCATCCAGTCGGGCTAGGAGTCTTGCCAGCTAGCTAGGGTTGTTCAGTCCATGTGACTGTAACATGTTTACAACAGGCCCCCGGCATATATGCAAATACGAATTTCCGCCTGCTTCCTTTGTGATTTATTTTTCAGTTTCTTTGAAATATGTTCCAAATTGTTATGCATGGTTGAAGAGCTAAGAAAACGGTTTTGTTATTAACATAATCTGCGAGCCAAATTTCATAACTTTTTTTTTGTTTTTATGGAATTTAAGTGGAATAAGAAATATTGAAATAATATTTTTCGTTTTTCGTCTCGCATTTTTAAATTTGGACCGATAATTGTTGGTTTAATATTGACAAATAACCAGTGTTTAATCGTTTTTATTAATCAGAAGAAAAAATGATATTTAAATTGATACTTTTTTTTAAATAAATTTTTGATGTTGCACTTTTGACTTATTTTGAAAAAAGCTAAAAACATGATAACTCAGAAATGGTTCACTTTTATTTGTGCATATGGGGGTTAAACTTATTGCAAATAGTCAACCCTATCACCTTCTAACGGGAATACGTCGAATTACCAACAACCCTGTATATAAAATATTATATATATATTTATTTTTATTACTGTAGGACAGCAGACAAGGTGACGGTTCACACTTCACTTAGAATTTAGCAGTTACCGTCGCCTATGGATGTTTGCAACACCAGTGGCATCGCGAACACGCTGCTGTCCCAAAAGGACACAGGAATTTGGGTCAATAATGCCCGAACACAACACAAGGTTATTATGGCGGCATACTTAAGACCAAAGGTGGTCGCTATCCAAACGGGCTTCGGGCCCTACCACGTAGCTAGGGTGGGTTGTTTTGTAGCCTTTTACGACAGGCCGATCCCGGCCGCAGAGGTCAGTATTCTTTCTCCGCCCCTGCACGGATAAAAATATTAAATATATATTATTAATACAAATGAGTTTGAATTATCATTTACCGAGCTCAGCGGTGTGTGTACTATATTTATTTAATACGCGAGGTGGCGTATCGTCAATTATTCTGGAAGTATGCCAGAAGAACGACATGGATATCCCTGTTAAAAAGTAGGGCTGTCTATAGACCCGATATTTATACTACGTTTCTCCGTGCTGAGGCGGTATGAGATTAATTTATTGCTGACGAACAGCAGATAGGCTGACGGCCCACTTATTAGTAACGCCTATGGATCGAATAAGGGTATTGGAACCTGGGTCGCTAATATCGAAACACTAGGTTATTATCGCGGCATGGTTATAGACCAAGGATAGTTTCAATCCTGGCTTGTGGCCCTACCACATAGCTAGGGTGGGTTGTTTTGTCGCTTTATACGACAGGCTGACCCCGGCCGCGGGGGTAATTATTCCTACTCCGCCCCTGCACGGAGAATACAGCGGCCGGGGGTAGCCTGTAGTAAAAGACCTAGCTACTAAGAAAAACTAGCCAGGTTGGATGGCAACCACATCCAGTGTTAAAACATGCAGCTATAATAACCTTGTGTTGTGTTCCGGCGCTAGTAACCTAGGTTCCAGTTCTTCTTCGATTGTGTGACGGTGATGACTTTCTGTCTGATGGACCGTTTGCATGTCTGCCGATATCGGCTATAAAAAAATACAATTTAATTTGACGACCTCCGTGGACCAACGGTTTTCGCATAACAGAACGCCTGCGAGGCTCGTTTTCGATTTCTGTTCCGAGTTTCGGAGTTAATGTATTAAATTACAAAAGAAATAAATTGTTTCATTATCTAGCACCTACCTTAGCGATCTGCTACTTTTTTTTAATAGCTAGAGTTCAGCAGACAGGTCAAACAAAACAAACATTTATTTAGGACAAATAAACAAACGTTCTGATACAAAAAATGAATAAATAAACAACCAAAAAGCATACATATTTGTCCCAAACTGGATCCAGACTCAGCATGATGCTAACCAACTAAAGACAGCGCTGTTCTTCCGCTTGGACCATTTGGGTCACCGTCGGCTGTGGACGTTTACAACACCAGAGGCATTGCCAACGGGCCTCAATTGTATATATTTATTTTAGATTCAAGTGTAATGTAAATAGTATAATTCTCGTGCAGGGGCGGAGAAGGAATACTATCCTCTGCGGCCGGGGTCGGCCTGTCGGAAAAGGCGACAAAACAACCCCAGCTACGTGGTAGGGTTCTAAGCCCGTCTGGATTTGAACCACCTTTGGTCTTAAGTATGCCCCCATAATAACCTTGTGTTGTGTTCCGGCATTAGGGACCCAAGTTCTTGTACCCTTATGGGACAGCAGCGTTGCAAACACCTATAGGCGACGGTAACTGCTAAATTCTAAGCGGGCTGTCAGCCTGTCTGCTGTCCTACGCAATAAAAAAAATTCTGGTATTGACATTTCTTAAATTTATAATGTCATTTTTAAGTAACCAAATGTAGGTTTCCTCAACATAAACCAACCGGAAGTTTGTAAATGTTTAAAAACGCAAAAAAATTTAACAAAAAAATTAATTCGCCAAAAAAACTTAAAAGCAAAAAATAATAAACCTTTTTTATTTCTGCTTTTCAGTTTTTTCGGCGGTTTAATTTTTTTGTTAAAAAGTTTTTATTTTGTAATTTCTTGTGGCTGTAATCTATTAATTACTACATACATGCTTAAATAAATCACTTCTGTCAAAAGTTATGCGTGGTCATTGATATAATCAGTGAGTGAGAACAATCAATCATTCTCTGTTTTCGTACCCTTAGGGTTGGATTTTTTTCCAAATTTATATGGAACCGCCTTCAAGGTGTATACCTTTCCAATAAAAAAAAGAATTTTTAAAATCGGACTACTCTGTAAAAAGTTATGCGTGGTCATATATAAAAAAAAAATAAGAAAAAAAAATATACGTGTCGAATTGAGAACCTCATTCGTTCAAACCTTCGTTTTTCTCGTCGGTTAATGACCAAAATTAATACAAAGTACGTCTACACGTCTACAAATAATATAATAATTAATGCCCAAATAATAAAATTATTAATATATTTATTTATTGTTTATATTTTTAATTTAAATAATGGCTATAGATATTAACCAGCGTTATTGTTTCCGTTTCTGATAAAAATATTTTGGTAGATAATTAATTTTCGTTATTGGCAAGTAATGGCAGGAGGGGCGACACCTGTCGATGGGATAGGGAAACTAGCAACAATATGATATAAAAGACTGTGAAATACTAAGAAATGGACACTGTAAGAAAAATAATTGATGTGAAAGTGTTTTTTCGATATTTGTGGCGGTTAACGTTCATATTAGTTTTATTTTGTAACTTAAAATATACCTTGATTATTGACACACCGCAATGTAGTCCACAATTAAGAAACAGACCGCTTGTGTATGGATACTGGACAACTGATACGCTACTTATGTGCTCAATCATTGCAAGTGACAACCCTACCAGAAGACTACTTACGTAGATATGTCCCGTGTAAATATTTCGAATAAACAATCTGGCAGAGTGTTACGATATTTATGTCGCAATGTATTTATGCGTGTATACATTTACTAGCGGATTCCGCTCGCATCTCTACGAGTAGACGTATAACAGTAAAAATTAAATCGAAATTATAGTTTAAAAAAATTCTAAAAAAAACACGCTTTTATAAAAAATCAAACTAAAAAGTTAAAAATAATTTTCAATAAATTTATATTAATGATAGACGGATTAACAAAAAAAATTAATTTTATTGTAAAAAAGTGTGGGGTGCTTGTTGTCAATTGTTATTTTGAAAATATCTGCAAGCGCTGCCGCATGCAGGCGCTTTTTTCCTTAGAATGGCACTATAGCCGTCAATGCGAGCTTCGGCAAACAGCCCTGAAGCGCTGCAGTGCTGTGGTAGCCCCAACAGTTGTGAATATGTTTGTCTTTTTTTGGTATCGTTTTTTCAAATCGCACAGTGCTAAAGAAATTTCACTTTAAAAAGTTAGGAGGCGAGATCTTATCTACCCTTAATCTTCTTTCTTTACCAGGAGTTGCTTGTGACGTTGTCAACACTTCTCCGAGGATCGGTGTACGAACGCCTGCGCTGGGCGTTCCGTCTCTACGACGTAGACGGCGACGGCGCTATCACGCGGCAGGAGCTGGCTGAGGTGGTGGTGGCGGTGCACGAGCTGCTGGGGCGGCGGGCGCCACCAGGATCGCCGGCTGCGAGGCTGGATGATGCTAAAGCTAACGAACAGGCATGTAAAGCTCTTCTTTCTACCCTCACCTTACATTATATGGTGTCGCACAACATCTTCTCCTTCAACTGTCTATTAGCAGCTCAATATTAACAGCCATTTTCGCATTTTTTATTGTGGAGTACAGCAGACAGGCTGACGGCCCACTTTAGTAAGCATTCGCCTATGGATGTTTGCGACGCCGCGCCGGGGGCATCGCGAACACACTTGTCGAAACACAACACAAGGTTATTATGGCAGTATACTAGTACACCAGAGGTGGTTGCAATCCAGACGGGCTTAGAACCCTACCACGTAGCTAGGGTTGTTTTGTCGCTTTTTACGACAAGCCGGCCCCGGCCGCAATGGCTGGCGACCACCTTTGGTCTTATGTATTCCGCCATAATAACCTTGTGTTGTGTTCCGGCATTAATGACCCAAGTTCCTGTCCCCTAATGGGACATCAGCGTGTTGGCGATGCCACTAGCGTTGCAAACACCCATAGGCGACGGTAACTGCTAAATTCTAAGCGGGCCGTCAGCCTATCTGCTGTCCTACAGCAATAAAAAAAGAAGAAGGATATAGCTCACGTTTGCCGGGTCAGCTAGTACTTACCTCCTGGCCACAGCCAAGAGCGGTGCGGATTGCGGCGCGTCGTGAGGCGCGGCAAGCGGTGAGCGGCGAAAACAAATGGTAGACAACCTATAAAGTATGCCACAGCTACCGGCGACGCGCACTGCGGCGCGACTTGCGGTGCGGCAAGAGGCGCGGTGCACGCGGCGGCGACGAGCTGCGCGATGTGCAAGTGAAACAAATGTACTAGTCAATATCGAGGCGGCCACAGCACAGAGCGGCGCGCGCGGCGGCATCGGTGGACGCATTCAGGCATCGCGCGACCGAAACAAATAATTTTGTTTTTATCGCACGTTGAGCCAATAAATAATGGATATGGAACAATTTATTAGTGAAATACTGAGTAGACCAGCAATATGGATGTCAAAACATCCACATCATAAATATTGGCATGTTATAAAAAAATTGGGACGAAATAAAACAACAATTTCAAACTGAAATTGTGAAACAATTTTCTTGAAATTAACTTTAGCTTTAGTCTTCGTGTATGTGGCCGAATAATAATCAAGTTTCTATGCTTGCCCGCGTATATTCAAAAAATTTATCGGGATAGTTCCTATATTCATAATAAAGAGTGTGAAATTCGCCAAGTTCGCTCCTTTTCTGGTTAACTGGGTGCGCTCCTATTTTTGACTGAATAATATCTTCAGCTAAGAATGCTCTTGTTTCAAGGGAATATCGTGCCACTTTTGATAGGGGCATTTTAATGGTTTAGCCGTTCTCTAAATACGTGCACCGCTGATGCCGCCGCGGTCGCAACTAGTCTAGCTCTAGCTGTGGCATACCACCGCAAATCACGCCGCTCGCCGCGCCTCCCGACGCACCGCGCAACGCACCGCCAGAAACTGTGGCCAGGCCCTTAGAATTTTTTTTTAATAAATACATATCAAATAAACATCCAGATTCAGCACTCTAATGGATCATATTCTATCTAGTCTTTCAGTAGTTCGTTAAAGTCAGCCAAAAATAAGGAGGATAAGGCCATTCAACCTAACTTGAATGTAGTAAGTTGAAAAAGGCGTTAAATCAATGACTTTTTTACTAGTTCGCAAATAGCAATCTATCATAATCGACACATACTGTCGCCTCCATACGTTGATAATAATGAGTTCGTCAGTTGCAAGGCTGGGTTTGAAGAGCCAGGCTTTGCAATATTAAAGTTCTTTGAGATAAAGTTGCTTGACAAGGAAAATCTGCTGGGATGACCTTGAGTGATCTGGTTTCAGGTGGACCGCGTGTTCAGGAAGTTGGATCTGAACCAGGACGGCGTGATCACGATAGAGGAGTTCCTCGAGTCGTGCCTCAAGGACGACGTGATCACACGCTCGCTGCAGATGTTCGACACGGGACTATGACGGCAGACGTACTCAGCCCAAGGACAAGCTGTACCTAGGCATGTAATATGCATTAGTATACGCCTGGACTAAGCTCTCCCCAAATTAGCGCCATACATTCTGACCTGCTGACAGTAGGTCCATCAGTCTGGAGGGCTTATTACACGAAGTATTCCATCATTCCTCGGTCAAAGCCCGTCTGCATGGCAACCACCATTAGTCTATAAGTATGCTATCTTGTGTTGTGTTTCGGCATTAGAAACTAAGGTTCTTGTATCCATATGGGACAGTAGCGTCTTCGCGCTGCCCCTAGCGTCGCATACATCTATAGGCAACGGTAACTACTTGCTATTAAGTGGGCTGCCAGCGTGTCTATCGTTCCTCAGCAATAATAAATAATAATTTGACCTAGGAGAAGGTCATAGGCTAGTACTGTCGCGAATTTTTTTTTTTTTTTAATTTATATGATTGAACATTTGCTGGGTCAGCTAGTTATAAATATGATAACATATTGAACTGAAAATATTTATGTAGGAGCGTGTTGAAACGCCCACCGCCGCCGTTTCATTGCGCCTGTCATCAAGATGGCGGCTACTTCAACATGGCGGCGGCGTGGCGTCGCGCACAGACCTACGTACGCCATTTTGTCATCATCGAGAACTTCTATAATGGAGTAATCAAGCCGAAGATCAAGAGTGTTATGTTTTTCCATTTTTAGAGTGTCGTATTTTTAATAATAGCGTGTTTTTGGTTGAATCATGTTTGCGTCGTTGGGAATGGAAAGGTAATTGAACTTAATTTTGTTTTTTATTAATATTTAAGGATCTGAAACCGATGATATGCGAATGTTGATATGGATGAGTGCAGTTACGAAAATTAGTAGGTTTAACAGACGAAGTTTGAAAGTAGTTTGCCAATGATTGAGAAGCTGTGAAGTTGAGTGTATATCTCAACAAGGAAAATGGTAAAAATGAGTGGTTCAGCGGTAAATCATAGGATTAGTCACTCGCCACTGGGACCCCGTGTGCTGGATCGTATCGAAAGCGGACACTACGGGATCTTGCTCCCCTTTTTGGTTTTAGCCAAGGCCAAAAGGGCAAAGGAGGCAGTTTCCTCTACGCGCGGTTCAAAGTGGACTGTGTCGCGGGGGGAGGTGTCCTCGAGAGCCTGGCCACTCTCCTCGCCAGCGGCATGATATCCCTACCTTTCTAAGCGGGTGTGTTGGTAAGGGATGGATACGGTAAACTGGGTATAGGAGCAGACTGCGGGCGCGGATTGCGGAAGCGGAGTATGCGGGCGCATACAATGAGAATGGACACAAAAGGAGGACTAGACAGAAGAAAAGATAGATGGAATGTGTAAAAGATGATATGACAAAAAAGGTGTGAATGTTCAGATGACGACTGATAGAGGAGAGTGGAGGGAGGGAACATGTTGTACCGACCTCACATCAGGAAGAAGAATCTGAAATCGAACAATTTATTGACGGATGATTGAACGGACAGTCACATATGCCCGCCAGTTTTCCATGGTCCACGGCAAGTGATCTGTGTTATCTCCTGATGTTTTCCTTTATAGTTATGTGACCAGAACTGCTATATATGTTACAGTGGAAATCGAACCGGCGACTTCTGGTTTACAACAAGTAATATATGAAGGGTCGTATTCCTGCGGAATATATTATGTAAATTTGTAACATTTAAACATCATTCGATTCTCTGACGATGCAAACATAGTTCATAAATTATAGTTATTATTATAACTAAGCGTTATATGAAATTTTCCCCGATTTAATATGTCAAGCGCTATTTTAGTTTTTAAAGAGTTTTTAAAATTAGTCATTAGATATTAAATGTTTTTAAAAACAGGAAAACAAACGAGTGATCTTGTATTTTTAGTGGACATTTACAAAATGGCCGCTCACGGGACACGTCCCGCGGCCGAACACCAAAATGTGATGGTCCCAATCTTAAGTAATCCAAGTATATGTACGCTACTTCGAGACTAGATGGAGCTTTTTGAATTGTCGCAGTATTTGAATTTATTTTACTAGACAATACAATTTTCTTTTGGTGTTTTTTTTTTAGTTTTAATAATTTGCAAGTTTATCCATAACAAATAAATCTGTTCCCATATGTGTTTTATTAAGATTAAAAAAAAGGTGTCACACGAAATACAATATTACTCGTGATATTAATAGAATGGAATTAAAACACCATATTAAATTTAAAAAAACATTTATTTTACCACGATAATATTTTTTTAAATTTATTTTTTGTATTTCTGACAGTGTTGCCATTTGTTATTATTTGGTAAACGACTATTACCGTCAAAAAGGTTTTAAATTTCAATAAATTTTTAGATTGAGAACTATATTTGTGGTAAAATAAATACAAAGACACTACGGTAACACTAAAGTTTAGCTTAGGATTCTCCGTTTAGAAAATTTAATAAGGAAACGTGTTATAATCAAAAATTTAAACAGTACCCCTGAAACACTAAGGCCTACTGACCACTGAGGCGTCATTTGACGAATGCGTGCAAGCCACAAATGACGACATTGTATTGCGTCTTAGATGTGTACATGCAATCGTCGTGCAAGCAACAAAACGGTTCATTTGTCTCAAGTATCACCTTTCTCGCAAGTTTCTATTTCACAGTGAAAATGTCACCAAGCGGTGATGACATGGTTGCAGTGTACAACCTTTTTTTTGAGGCTTTTAACCTTAACAAAAAAAACGATGGTTTACGGCAACCGGATGCTTACGTGAAAAACAAATGTCTGGCCATGCCGCCTCCGCCGGGTCCCGGCAGGAGGGGTAGACCCAAAAAGTGCTGGTTTGACGTCGTAGGAGTTGATATGCGTGCTAATGGACTGACCACCAGAGATGCCGAAGATCATGCGAAGTGGAGAAGATAAAGTCGGAAAGCGGAGCCCGGCCGCTGAAGCGAGAGTTTGGGCTGCAACCGGGATTCAACGCTAAGATGATGATGATGATACTGTTCCATATTTGGTTACTTTCCTACATATTTTGGTTGAACAATAATCGCAGCTTTATCTTAATCACGTTTGGTTTCATTAAAAAGCTACTTTGGCAATTTTGATGTATCACTTTGTACGACATAGACGTAGATTGACGTATTGGCTTCATCCATATAATAAAAGGAATATTAATTGTAGATTATTTGTTGCGGCATGGACTATCAGGAGGATATTCTTTGGTCGCCGAGACCGCCATTTCGTAAACAGGGACGAGTTTGCGTCTTGCAGTACCTACACTTGAGGGTATGTGGTAGGCCGGCGACACGAGCTGCACGACGACAGCTTGATACGCAAATGCAACGTTGCGTCACCGTGGGCACAGTTTATTTTATGTCTACGATGCAAATAAGCTATACGCAAGCGTAAAATGACGATGTGCGTATAACGTGCAGCTAAGTGGACAGTAGGCCTAAAACGCGATCCACACCTTCCAATCCTATCCGATTTCTCGGGAACCCTAAATCGGATTCATTCTTTAAACACTTTCCGATCTGTGCTTCCTTCGATCAACAATAGTAACTATTGTTGATCGAAGTGTGCTTCCTAAAATCAGATCGTTTTCTATTGGTGGAAAAGGATGGATTTTTTAATAATAATAATAAAATTAGGATCTGTTTCACAATACATTGTTCGATTTCATCCGATAATTAGGATCGGATAGGATAGAAAAGTGTGTATTGTGCTTAACGTTTTCGTCACGTAATCGTATCGAGTAAACAATAGTGACCGTCAAAAAATATAGCTGCCGATTTCAATACAAAATTCGTGTAGTTAAACTATTCGATTACTGGAGGGTAAAGTAAGGAGGGCTATGTTAGAAAAGTGTCCGTCAAAAATTCAAAATGCGTTAAATTAAGATGGCAGCGTAATAGCAAAAGTTTATATTTATTAACTCGGTATACTTCAATTGGACGTAGTTACGCAAAAAGGATCCAACCCACAAAATGTTACTTTTGAATTATTAAAGATTAAAGTTTTAGCTGTATTTCCGCATTGATGTATTTGTTAGTGTCTATGAGTTCTTAAGAAAATATAAGCGTAAATGTATCATTTCTCATACAAATAAGTTTAACTGCTCTTATTTTAGGGCCAAAATGAGTACTTTGTTATACTATCTAATTATTCTACCATATTGTGGGTTGGATCCTTTTTGCGTAACTACGTCCTAATTAGTCATCTGCACCTACATTCATAGCATACACTGCACTAGCCGCCGCACTCTGGCGAGTTTTGGAAATATAATTTACTTTTAACTTGTGCCCCATATAACATGGTCCTCCTTGTCTCTACACTCCGTACCTACTTTACTATATTTGTGTAGTATTCGCTGTTTTCAGAATTAAATAACTTTCAATCAACAATATAAATACATGACGTAGTTCTATTCTGTAACATTTTGACTTTACCAAGTGCGTTTATAGAGGTTGTAATGTAGATATATCTATTTGAACACTTTGTATATATTTCTTTCCGTACGTTCGTATAAATTTTATTCTTTCTTGCATTCATTTTAATTCATCCGGTAGCGTCCGAAGCTTTGAAACACCGCAGTGATTTCTGTTTATTAAAATAAAATAAATAAATAAACTGTCACAATTCAAAAAGCGGCATCTAGTTCCAAAAGTAAGTAGCATAACACTTGTGTTATGGGTACCAGCCAACTGATATACTACATACATTTGAAGCGCGAGACGAGAATCGAACTCGTCACCTCCGCAAGCGTATCGATGTGCGTTAGCCACTACGCCATGGAGGTTAAGGTTAAAAAGGCACCAATTCTCGTGAATTAGTTTAATTCCTGTCTCAATTTTTGCTGTTTATGTATAAATATCCGGATGACCGAGCAAATATTTTTTTTTATAAATTGTGTTTTATGGAAATTAACAATTGATTTACTTAGTCTAACCTCAAAGCAAACACTCATTGACTTCTTGTTACTTAACAACGCCATCTGCTAGAATAGCTTTAGTGTTGTTGTGTCGTTAAAGCAATTTAAAAAATAATAGTATTATTATTCGCCGATAGATGTCAGGAAGAGTCATTTTTCAGTTTAAATTGGGACTACTCACACGCCACCTTTTGACATTTTCTAGAAATGATTCCTAGCTAGATCGATTTACCGCCCCCGAAACCCACCGTATACTAAATTTCATGAAAATTGTTGGAGCCGATTTCGAGATTCCAATTATATATATACAAGAATTGCTCGTTTAAAGATATAAGATGTTGTACACATAACACAAGCTCTGTGCTCTCCTCACTTTGGGAGTAGATGACACTGTGTGAATAATAATTTTCATAGTATATTTCTTTACAAGATCTAGCTAAAATGTTTGAAATAAAAACCCAATGTTATATCCATCTCTGGCAGGAAAAGCGAACAGGACTTTATGAAACAATCATAGGCTGTAAGCTTATCCGTTTTACCAAAAAATAAAATGTAAACAAATCGTAAAAAGGGTTTTTTGGATGTCGATTTTACAATAATCAACGTGATATAAAAATTATCATAGCAACTTTTAATTATTTATTAGAAATATCTCCTATTCCTTATTCTTTATATTATTCCTTACATACTTATCTATATAAAAAAAACATAAATTACTTATATTTTTACAATTATGAATGATAAATATAATGCGTATTTATATTATGTACTTTGTGATGCGTATAAAATTTACAACATTAATTGTAATAACTAACTTACGTTATAAAGAAACTAAAAAGACAATGTTTCCAAATCTCTTACTGGTTTTGTAGGCTGGTAATTATAAGTGTACTTTTCAACGTACCATTGTCGATTGGAAGGAGTGTTTTATTATTACGGTCGGATTATACCCGCCATGTTGTTTTATTCTAGCTTTGTTTGAGAAGCATTGGGTTGGTTACATTTTATTTTTAGGTAAAGTGGATATGTAGAGTATAGATCTTATTAGTAAATGGTACATAGCTTAGTTGTTTAACGAAATATATACCAAGCGTTCTTTTAACAAGGTTTCATGTTTAGGAATTAACCTATATAATAAATGAAATATATTAAATACTTCATAGGATACTACACAGGAATTGATTATACGGAAGTTTCGCAAATTATCGTAGACATGTCAGCGACTACATTAGGCATTG
This sequence comes from Malacosoma neustria, assembly GCA_963693495.1. Taxonomy (NCBI): domain Eukaryota; kingdom Metazoa; phylum Arthropoda; class Insecta; order Lepidoptera; family Lasiocampidae; genus Malacosoma; species Malacosoma neustria. The sequence goes on along the minus strand of OY856401.1, from coordinate 1,628,366 downwards.
CTCTGAAGGTAAAGTTGGTCCTTCGAGCAGTTTGCAGAGTCTGTTACAGATAATGCTTGTAACATTTTTTTGGTTTTAATAATGAAATCCAATTGAAGAGGGCCCTGAGGGTTTGCAGGATATGTAGAAATCCGGGCAGTCTTTGGGGATTGCCGATAGAAGTGAAAACTAAGTAACTTGTGAATTGTATTGTCGAGCTATTAGATTATTATTTTCGGTTTGTATAGAAGTGTTTATGATCAAGGATTAAAGTTTAAATGGGTAATTTACACTTCTTTACAAACCAAAAATTGTTCACCCAAAAAGTGCTCAACGCGCCTAAAGAAGTTTTCACTTCAAGAAAACTCAACTGTATTTCATTGTAATAGTCACAATTCGAATAGATATGTATAAGCACAAAGTAATAAGTAATGCAATGCAATCATTTAAAAGTTACATTATAAATAAACCTTAAGCTATTATTAATAAGGTTGGTATTACTGGGGCAAAACTCCCTCCGTCTTACGAATTTTCGATTAGATGACGTTGTCCTGACAACGCCACTAAAGTTTTCACTTCAAAAAACTGCAGTCCCATCGCCTACTGTCTGGGTCCACGGATGAACTGGGCTCGTCGATCGCGTGGCCCTAGCCGCGGCTCGTTAACACTACTGTATTAATCTCTAAGTCGTTTACTATAGAGCTCGAAAATGAAATTAGTCGCTGACATGTTGAAGTTTGAATTATTTTTTTCTTATTGTCAACCTAAAAACAATATTACTTTGTATTAAAAAATAAAACAGGGTAATAAACCGCTCCTTGAAAGTATTGCTTTAATCTATACTTGTCTATAAAATGTTTTGGAAGCGCTTACTAAGGTATTGCTATGTATTTTTGGAATTGAGTAAAATAAGTTTAACTTGGTATATTTAGCCTTATGGTGTCACATGGCTGGTCCAACATGGATGTGACACAATAATTTCCTTCCACCAAATATATCCCATATTTGGTGGGATGCAAATTAATACATGTGGGACCAACCCTGTGGTCTACGCTCTAAGAGATAAAGGCCTTACAGCTAAATTCAATAACGTTCAATATCTCCATGCTTATTTTTATCTGAGTTTATTATATTATTTTCAGCATTCATATCAAATTGTTTTTTCAAGCTAAAGAATGAAGGCTGAATATTGGACTATCATGGTGGTACGACCGGTCAAGTCTGGTTCAGTGGCTACGTGACAGTTAAGTCTAAGGTCGCCACCTTTAATTCCAAACGAATTATCAATGTCATTTTGAAGTTGACAGTTCTCGACGGAAAATATATTTTTACTAACCTCCAAACGTCGTGGAGAGCATGGACTCGATAATAATAGTTGAAATATGTTTAAAAAATAATAAGTTGTGAATTTTATTGAAGTTGTTCATCAGCGGAGTCTAGCCAAAAGGTAACCTGATTTTTATTCCATCTGTCTCTGAAGTTGACATGGCGTAACCATAATTTTGGAGGCAATTTTTAATTCGACACCATTGGTCAAATTCATTTCGTTTCTCGGTTTTCATTCTAGCTGAGTCAAAAATATTTGGCTACACCTCCAATAAAAAATATGTTAAATCGACTTGAATATAAAAAAAGCATATTTTGTGTGTGTGTATGTAATATTTGAAATAACAGTAAATATTTGATAACAAGTTAAAGAGGTTAGTTCAGCTTCGTAGATATTCCCCCCATCATAAGGATCACGGTGGTGATAGTGCCCGACATAACCGCTGGCTTCTTCACGCAGTTTTGACATAGTAAAGAAGTATTGATAAGTCGGTTTCTGGTCTCTTTGGCTTGATACACTATTTAGGGAGCGTCCATTATTTAAGTCAGGTGATTTTAGAAACTTTTTTGCGCCCCCTCCTGTTGAAATTTATTCGTGAGATTTGATCCGATTTATTCTGAAAAGAAAATAATGATATATCATATTTGTCATATTTTAGTAAATCTTTTAAGTAATTAAATACAATTTTTATAAAACATATTTTTATATTTATCAAATAAATATGGAGATTATTTTCTTCAAAATTTACTTTCTTCTTGCGAAAAAAATACGTGATATTTGCCGAGATCAAGATTAGATAAGATTCAACTCGACCTAGTTATTGGACGCCCCACTTACGATTTCTGTCATATAAATGTTATATGCTTGATGGCTGACTATGTTTAACACATGACTTAGAACTAAAAGCAATTTACACCATATCATCTAAGTATTAATTTTAACCTGCAATATTAATAAATAAATAGCGTGACCGCCATTTTGTTTTCGGAATCCATTTTGAAATGTATACATATTTCAGCCTTTACATAACTAATTTGACATTTCCTATAATATATTTGTGTCAAAAAAAAAACTACCTATCGTTGTTAATAAACTGAGACCTGTTAATTTTAATGCATTTATATATATTTTTTCTAAATATAAGACTAAGTGTATCATAATCTTATGAATCATTAAAGTATGAAATTATTGGATGTTATTTCTGTAACCAAATAAAATACTAAGTGTACAGAAACGAAGCTTCATACGTTGCGCTCTTTAGGGTTCACACAGTCATCGTTTACGGAAAAATTCGGAATAATCCGAAGTTGATTTTAGGGCGTCAGTTGTCACGATCTCACGCTATGAATATAATTATGTACTGTATGGTAAATTTTGTATGCCGAATTGAAATTTTTGAGTTGTACGAACAACGAGGAGTTAAAGACACGTTTTTTCGCTTAAAGTCTGTTCACTCAACTGTTCACAAAGAGACAGGGAAAGGCTAGAAGCGTTTGTGATGTGGTGTTGGAGAAGAATGTTGAGGATAAGCTGGGCGGAGAAAAGGACCAATGAGGAAGTGCTGAACATGGAGAAAGAGAAAAGGAGTAGAAGAGGACAGATGCTGAGACGCTTGACACAACACGACGACCTAATGAAAACCATCATAGAAGGGGGAATTGAAGAAAAGTGGAAGAGGGAGACCAAGAAGGACATTTATGGAGCAAGTAAGGGAAATACTGGATGTCGTGTCGTATCAAGAAGTCAAGGAAAAGGCACTTTGTATAGAGGATTGGAAGATGCTTTACCAAAGGGAGCGGTAACTCTTAAATAAACAATTAATGGAAAAATACCTTTGTACACTACCGCTGGTGGTGTGACAGGCTCGTATGGGATGTATAGTAAGTATTATAATATATAACATTATATAATAACCTTCCGTATATGGCAACCGCAATCCGCTGGTGCACAGTGTGCCGGAAAGTGGCGCGTTAAAAACTAATGCCATCACAAACAACCTTCGTGCCAGTGGGTAATTTTCATCTTTAACTTCTCACCTCCAAGGCCAAAATGCATGCAGTTATACTTAATCCAAAGGATTCCGCCAAAGGCGCCACAATCGCATCAATGTAAATTTAAAAAAAAGCGCCTCTAAAGAGTAGGGGTAGAGAATTATTATTAACTCAGCATACGTAATCTACAACTATATTTACTGTAACTGCACTACCGCCGCACTTTGGCGAGTTTTCGAACTATAATTTACATCTGGATACTTTTTCAAACTTCTCCCTCATTTTTAAGATGATTCTGCTTACGTCTACCCGCCATAATCTTTAATAACTCGAGGACAATGGTTGTGTATTTACTAAAACAGTGAACTATTGAGCGTGGCAGCATTGTGACAATTCACTTTATGTAACACATAATAGGCGGCGCTAAAACCACCCTTTCGGAAGATGTAAATATATTACTGTACAAAAATGATAATTCATAAGCTGCAGTATTTACCTTTACTATTAAACGGACCGTCAGCCTGTTTGCTGTTCCACAACATTAAGCAATCGACAATAGTGTAGTTGAATGGATATAAAATGTGCGGTACATACATAACTTCACTTCTGTATTATCTGTGAACTGTGGATTTGTTGAATATGGCATTTAATGTAGTTGGGATAATTTATGTAATAATATAATTAGGTGTATATAGTTATTTGCCGTATTGATACGTCCGCGAATCTTAGATTAAATGATTCTTCATGTTTTTATTTGTTTTAATTAACTTCTCAAACATTTAAGTGGATGCTTCATATGAGCTTGCGTAGCAGCCGCAGACACTTTTCTGCGTTATTATCGCCGGTGGTTCAGTTCTTATAGTTATAGCTCCATTGCCTCTGGCATCGACTTTGCCAGTATCGAAGTAATAAAAATTTTGACCAAGGACCATGTGGCCGGGGTCGGCCGGTTATAAAAGGCGATAAAACAACCCTGGCTATGTGGTAGGACCCAAGCCCGTCTGAATGGAGACCACCCTTGGTCTACAAGTATGCCGCCAATAACCGTATGTTGTTCCGGCTTCCGGCATTAGTGACCCGCGTTCCTACCCCTATGGAAATGGAAGCATCAGGCTGACGGCCCGCTTAGAATTTAGCAGTTACCGTCGTCTATGGGTGTTTGCAACGCCAGTGGTATCGCGAACACGCTGCTGTCCGATAGTGATACAGGGACTGGGGTGCCGTTTTATTGTTAATTTAACTTTAACTGTATAGTGGGAGTAAATAAATAATAATTACTATAGAGTTCTTGAGAAATTATAATCTCACGTTTTAAATAAAGAGATTTGATATAATATTGTCTTTTTATCATGCCAAAATAAAGTCCAAATTTGTTTGACAAACCGATCTGCCATTTTGATATTGGAGACATTGCGGTTGGTATGGCCATGCCACAAATATTACAAAAAAATCAAATCAGCTGGAGTTATGTTGCGTATTACCGTAAAATGGGGTGTATAGAAAAACGTGCGGGACAGTCTTTGGGGACTGCGGATAGAAATGAAAACTAAGCAAATTGTGAATTGTATCGTCGAGCTATTAGATTATTATTTTCGGTTTTTAAAGAAGTGTTTAAATCAAATTCAAATAGCCACACAATTAGGATATATTTATCCTAATTGTGTGGCTATCCAATCCTTTCGTATCTATTGATACGAGGAAAGAGATGAATAGATACGAGTGAGGGGTCAAGATACGGGGGGGGGGGGGGTAGCATCGAAAAGGGGGTTAAAAGAAATAGGATTTTAGGGTTGTCAATATTCATCTCCACATGATAGAAGAAAGAAAGAAAAAGAAATATATCTGTCTTTTTATATATCTGTCTCTAATTTCCACGATTATAACACTAAACCGATTTTGATGAAATTTTGGCTACTGAACATAAGCTACTGTTTATCCGACTTCACCTTTGTGCATACGAAGCGGATATTCGCGATAACCTATAGTTACACGGAGAAAGTCGCAGATAAAAGCTAATATAAAATAGGTTAAATTATGTAAATATTCGTATTTTTTGTGCAACGAAATACTCGATATTTATTTTAAACAGGTACGCTACATCGTGCTTTCATCGAGAATCGAAAATTCATATGCCGGATCCTCGTAGTAAGAGATACAAAAAGTATCCGAAAGAACTTATTGAGCAGGCTGTTCTAGATTACACTAATAGTAGTTGAACAATCCTTGAGTCAAATCGCCCAACAATTTGAAATAGTTAAGCCTGTATATCTATAACAAAATGCACGTCAAAATGGCCCAGTTACTGCAAGAGTGATGCTGATATTTTGAAAGTTCTGATGGATTTAGATTAGATAGTTCAAAACTCTAAATGTGATTTTTAATTGTTGTGCCTAATTTTAATAGTAATTGTAATTCTTGATCGCAGCCTTAGTTTTATGCTTCATGCCTAAATCTTTTTACCAAACAAGCATAGGTAGTTTTTTCATAGAATTATATATTATAATAGTTTGTGTTAGACTTTGGAGCATTCTTTTATTTTTGTAATATTTTCATAATTTTAAACTCGTGTTCTTGTCATAATATCAAATTTACACACATTTAATACATATTCTCACACAGACCTATCTAAATTTTGTCATAACTACACAAACTAATAAAAATTGATTTCGGCAGCCCTAGCGTATTATTTCTATTTTCCCTGGATTCCTTCGATCAAGTTCGATCTTAATTTCCAGGTAAATAGAAAAAACCGCCTGTTTTAGACGTTACTTCTTAAAACTGTCAAAGTCATCAAACGGAATGTCAAACTCAACTGTCAGAGTAGCCCTAGCCCTAAATAGGGTTATCTAATAAAAAAATATTCAAAATCAAATGATCATTTTTGCACGCCTGTACCCTTATTTAAATTAATTTGTTAGTATTTTTATAAAATTCTCCTATTTTTTTCCTATTTATATAAGTACATATGTAGTGTACATAGTGTTGGCCCAAAATCAAACATCTTTACTGACAAATAATCGACGTGTTTGTAGTATATACGTTATTTGGATATTTGGTAAATTATAACGCGACTCACAATTTACACAGTGCTTTATATACAGTGCTTGTATAAAATATGTTAAAAAATCTGTAAAAGTTGTGTCTTTTCACCTACCGGTAATCGTTATCAATTATTAAAAAAATATTGTTAAAATTACAAATTTAATAAAAAATAAAGATTCTTATCATATAATGTCCAATACAGTGCATGTAGTGGAAGGCGAAGCTCCCGAATCGGATTCGGATGTTGAAATCGGCAAATCACCTGTAAGTAAATGCAATGTTTTGTTTTATGAACAAGTCATAAATTTCTTATTTTAGGTCTTGTAAATCAACGTACTCGTATTACCGGCTATGATAATTGGATAGTATACCTATGTGTTAGTTCTTAACGACCAAGTAAGTCGATCTATTCGTGATATATGTCATCATCATCATCATTTCAGCCGGAAGACACCCACTGCTGGACAAAGGTCTCCCCCAAAGATCTCCACGATGATCGGTCCTGCGCTGCCCTCATCCAACCTATTCCGGCGATCTTGACCAGATCATCGGTCCATCTTGTGGGGGGCCTACCAACATTGCGTCTTCCGGTACGCGGTCGCCATTCGAGGACTTTTCTGCCCCAACGGCCATCAGTCCTTCGAGCTATGTGCCCAGCCCACTGCCACTTCAGTTTTGCAATCATCCGGGCTATGTCGGTTACTTTGGTTCTCCTCATTTCTGATTCGATCTCGCAGGGAAACTCCGAGCATAGCCCTCTCCATTGCCCTCTGAGCGACCATAAGCTTTCTCATAAGGCCCATAGTTAGCGACCACGTCTGCGTTCCATATGTCATCACTGGCAACACACATTGGTTAAAAACCTTTGTCTTGAGACACTGCAGTATTTGGGACGAAAAGATTTTATGGAGCTTCCCGAACGCTGCCCATCCGAGTTGGTTTCGACGAGTGACCTCTTTTGTGAAATTGGACCTGCCTAACTGGATCGTTTGACCCAAGTAGACATATTCGTCAACAATTTCAAGAGTACAGTTCCCAACTGTTACGGGGGTAGGTAGGTGATATATGTATATGTGAGTAATAGTTATTGAAGTAATTTACAAAATAAAAGCAAAATTATTTGTCTCCTCCGTGTAGGCGCGGAGTAAGAATACTTACCTCTGTGGCCGACCAGCTTGTCGTAAAAGGCGACAAAATAACCCCAGCTAGCTGGTAGCTCCAGGCCCACCTGGATGGCAACTATTGTTGGTTTCTATATATATGCCGCCATAATAACCTTGTATTATGTACCATTATTATTGACCGAGCTTCTTGTGAACAGCAGCATGTTGGTGGTGCCCTCAGCATCAAAAACATCCTTGGAGACAGTAACTGTTAATAAGTGGGCTGTCAGCTGGATGGCGAACACCTTTGGTGTTAAGTATGCCACCATAATAACCTTGCATTGTGTTCCAGTATTAGTGACCCAAGTTCCTGTACCCTTACGGGACAGCAGCATGTACGCGATGTTACTGGAGTTGCAAACACCCATAGGCGACGGTAACTGCTAAATTCTAAGCGGGCTGTCAGCCCATCTGCTGTTCCTCAGCAATAAAAAAGATTCCATCCCCATTCTTTTTAGTTCTATACAGATGTTATAACTTTCAGGATTTGGAGGAGACTCCCAATTCAAACCTGTTTGTCATATCAGGTGAAGCAGCAGAGTCTGATGAAGGTGAGATCTTACAGACTATTCAAAATTTTCACAAATATATATCTGGAATTTTTAACCTTATTTTTTTTATGGCTGTAGAACAGCAGATAGGCTGAGGGCCCGCTTAGAATTGAGCAGTTACCGTCGTCTATGGGTGTTTGCAACGCCAGTAGCATCGCGTACATGCTGCTGTCCCATAAGGGTACAGGAACGTGGGTCACTAACTTAATACCAAAGGTGGTCGCCATCCAGACGGGCTTGAGGCCCTACCACATAGCTAGGGTGGGTTGTTTTGTCACCTTTATGTCAGGATGACCCTGGCCGCAGAGGTCAGTATTCTTTCTCCACCCCTGCACGGATAGACCTGTTAACTGGGGAATAAACTTTTGTTCAACTTGTTTCACAATGGGAGTTTTTCTTCATAATTATGAATATGACCACACCTCAAATAATAAAAAGAAATTGTCATTGATTTTATTTATTTGGATAAAATATTTTACATATACAAATTAATCAAACAATGTATTGAATGATTTTAAATAATTATTTATAGTATGATATTCCAAATTTCCATGACAAACAATGTCATCATGCCCATTGCAGCATTACTTCATGTATGAAGAAATTCCACATGCCCAGTTTGCAGGTTAAGTTAATTATTCACTTTTGTAAGAAATCATATCCGTGCACTATGTGAATAATTTACTGTAGTGTTTTGTTCCCTACTCAATTGATGTTATGTTCAATGAATCTATGTATGTTTCCTAGTATGTGTCCATATTGACTAGAAAAAATATTTGCAGATCATATTAATCGTTCTTGGGGATAGAACAAATGGACAAGCCAGTCTTGTTTTTAATTTATTGGGTTATTACACTTTTTTTATTAGATATCTCTCCGATTCTCAAAAAAAGATCTTCCCCGAGCAAACAAAATTGGAGGCCTGAGAGAGTATGTAATAAATTAACCAATCCATGCAGAGACGGAGAGAAAACACTGACCTCTACGGCTGGGATTGGCCTGTCGTAAAAGGCGACAAAATAACCCATCTTAGTTACGTGGTAGGGCTAAGCCCGTCTGGATGGCAACCACCTTTGGTCTTAAGTATGCCGCCATAATAACCCTGTGTTATGTTCCAGTATTAGTGACCCCAAGTACCTGTACCCTTTTGGGACAGCAGCATGTTCATGATGCCACTGGCCTTGCAAACATCCATAAGTGACGTTAACTGCTAAATTCTAAGTGGTTCCCCAGCCTGTCTGCTGTCCTACAGCAATAAAAAGAAATTATTATTTTGAAATACCAATTTTCGACATTTAGAACCTATCAACAAAATTTCTTTAATTGCTGAATAATTGTGTGAGCTGATAGCCCATTTTATAGTGAGCCATTTCCATCGTCTATAGATGTTTGCGACGCTAGGTGTACCATGAACACACTGCTGTCTGCTGTTATTGTGGCATACTTATAGTCCAGGGGTGGTTGCCATCCAGGCTGGCTTGGGGCTCTACCGCATAGCTAGGTTTGTAACAGAATTTCTGAATGTAACCGGCTAAAGATAAAACTGATTAAATATAATTTAACCACTATACCTAGGGATAGTCAATCCATAAGCTTCTAGTAGTTGTTTTTCTATACTCCATGAGGAACAAAGATAAAACATAATAATAATAATGTATAATAAAATGAAGATTTTTTTTAGAGACAAAAATTGAACCACCATGTTTGGAGGAGCCAGATCAACCGCTTCACAAGGCTTTAGAACCTCAATTACCAGCGAATCTGTATAATTCAATATTACATCAGAAGTTGTGTAAGTTTGTTTTTTTGTTTTCTTTATTTACTCCAATCTGTCTCATTTGTGGGACATTCAGCAGGATGTTGGTTGGTGCCTTTGCTGACACGCTCGGTATGTGGCCTGTGTCATGTCCTTATTGTTAAACAGTAGCTGTGTTTACTGTGATTGTATTAAATCTTGAGGTATTTTACGCTTTAAACATTGTGCTTTGTTGTGATTTGCCATGAGTGGCTGGGCCAGATTATTTTGGTGTCGTTCGATGCGTTCTGTAAGTTCTGGTATGGCATATAATTTCCTGTTTCATATTGGGCAGGCGTAGCTCATGGTGTAATAATTCGTTGGGTACAAACCAAGGGGCATTGGTTATCATGCAGTGTGCTTTATTTTGAAACCTTTGTATGATTTCAATGTTTGAATGGGATGCAGTACCCCACAGTTTGATTCCATACATCCAGATGGGCTTCAGTATTGCCTTGTACAGAAGTATTTTGTTTTCGACAGACAGTTGAGACTCGTCCAATGAGCTAGTATAGTTTTCTTGTTTGAATACCAAGTTGCTTTCTCTTGGTGAAGATATGTTTTTGCCAGGTAAGTCTTTTGTCCAAGTGCAATCCAAGATATCTCCATAATCTGCCTGTGGGACCGCAATGTTGTGTGTGAATGGAGGACAAGAGTGTCTTCTTAAGGTGAATGTTACGTTGACTGATTTAGTTTCATTTGCTTTTATCCGCCACTTTTTGGGCCAGTGCGATGTCATTTAGCCCCTTTTGAAGTATTTGTGAGGCTATTATTAGTAGCTAGAATAGCGGTATCGTCAGCAAAGGTTCCAGTAATTAAGGATTCAGATGTCGGCAGGTCCGCAGTAAAGAGTAAGTAGAGTATGGGACCCAATACGCTGCCCTGCGAAACTCCTGATTTTATAGGGCAGAGATCAGACCGTGCTTCCCCCTGTTGTACTATGAAGTGGCGCTGCTGGAGAAATGATTTAATATTCCAGAAAGGTGATCTGGTAGCCCATTATTTAAAATTATACACAACAGTGTGGGTTCAGAAATAAGGCAGTTCCATCATTATCATCATACAAACAGACCGTAACAAACTATTTTCAGTGTTTGAATGTTTGAATGTTCTACCCCTTATAGAAGCAGTAGCCACACCAAAACCACACAAAACAAGCCGCTTTGCTTAAAGACTTTTAAAATACGGCAATGAAAATGCATACTACAAGACCTAATTCTGTAAATTTTTTACCTCCATCTAGTTTTCACTTAATAAATCATAAATACAATTTTCAATTGGTTTTTGTAAACAGAAAAAATTAATTTGCCATAAGGCTGTCTTTATACCGCTTGCCGTGTGACATCAAAAGTACATGCATACCTACATATATAACTAAAAACTAAATGAACCATAGTTGAATATAGTTCGAAAAACTGCGAGATTTTCTTTAGAGGATATAAGAAAACCAAGCGGGGGGGGGGGGATCAAGCGTGTTATTTTAAAGATCTCCCTTGCCCTCCAATGAGTATGTTGCCTACGATAAACGTAAAATTTAATTAACGGACAGCAAAGGAATCGTACTTTTGTGAGGACCTATGGAGCCGTATATTTCATGTTTACTATTTTTGGCTACTCGCTCTGGAAAAGAAAAGTGTGACGAAATAGTACATACGATAAAAACTCGCAACAATCCTGTTATAATTGAAATACTGTGATAAAAAATTTCCGTCTTTTCCAAAGCTTTTTAACACTGTCAATCTTATTTTTAATAATCATAATCATAATCTTTATTTGTTAAAATGCAGGTCTGTTTACAAATGATGTCAGTTTATAAATTCTTCCCAGTGCATTTTTGCCCCCAGGCGTACAAATATACATTATTATTTGGGAAATTAATTAATTACTTCACAATAAATTCTTAATTCTAAAAACTTTCATATATTATTAATTTATATTAATTAAAATCGTCATTCAAAAATTCCATTATATTATAGTAACATTTCTCAATTAAGAATAATTTTAATTTTCTTTTAAAATTTGCCATGTCAAGATTTTTAAAACTATTGGGTAATTTATTAAAAATTTTCGGTGCCATACCAAATATACTTTTGCTGGCTAGGGATGTATTCATTGAGTTTGTTACTAACTTATTTTTATGTCTCATTATATTTTTGTTGATCTCCGAATTTCGGAAAGCTGTTTGGATTACATTTAACAAATAATGCTACCTCATATAAATATAGACCAGTTAGAGTTAAAATATTCATATTCCTAAAATGGGGTTTACAGCTATCGATAAGTTTAATATTACATATTGCTCTTATGCACCTCTTTTGTGATCGAAATACATCTTCTTTGTTACTTGAGTTGCCCCAGAAAATTATACCATAGCGCAGTATAGAATCAACACTTCCGTAATATGCTGTCAGAGCTGTATCACAATTGACTACTTTTCTTAGGTGATAGAGAGCATATGAAAGACTATTTACTCTCTTAGTTATATTTTTTGTATGCTCATTCCAAGTCAACTTTCTGTCAATGTGTATTCCTAAAAACTTTATAGAATTAATTTCATTAATTATGTCATCACCATAAATTATGTCAAATTTTGAATCATTAGTGCGCTGTTTAAAGTGCATTATTTTAGTTTTATTTATATTTATACTTAAATTATTCCATTGCAGCCATTTTATTATGTCAATTAATACATTATTTATAATTTCTACATAGTCATTGTTTTGTTTGTGTATAATCACTGTGCTGTCATCTGCAAAAAGAGTCATAGGGAATTCAGTGCATTTAGGGATATCATTAATATAACATAGAAATAGTAGCGGTCCCAATACACTTCCTTGGGGTACTCCATATAGAATTATACGAGATTTGGACTTATACTTTCTCTCTATTCTTTTCTTTATATCAAGTCTTGTTATTTCAGTTATTTGTTTCCTATTAGATAGATATGACTTTATTAAGTCTAGCGCATTTCCTCTGATTCCGAACTGCTCTAGCTTATATAAGAGTGTGTTATGGTCTACACAGTCAAAAGCTTTACTCATATCCATATACATAGCACAAACCGGTATCCTTTTGTCAACTTTTTCAATTACCTTATACAAAAACTCAAATATTGCTAGATTTGTGGATTTTCCCTTACGGAAGCCTTTTTGTTCCTTGCTTAAAATTTCATTTTTTTCTAGGTAAGCATAAAGTTTTTCATAAATACACTTTTCAAATATTTTAGAGAATATTGGCAATAATGCAACCGGTCTGTAATTACTTAATGTCTCTTTATTCCCTTTCTTATATAAAGGTTTTATAATAGATGTCTTCATTTCTTCTGGAAAAGTACCTTGTTCCATACACAAATTAAATATGTGTGATAGTGGTAAACTGATAATATCTTTAACATGCTTAGTAACTTTTGATGAGATACCGTCATACCCAATACTTTTGGTATTTTTTAACCAATTTATTTTTTCAATAATGTCTTGTCGGGTTATTGGACTTAGAAAAAGTGAGCAACATTTATGCGTAATAAAATCCTTGTAATTAAGTTGTGTCTTTACATTGGGTACTATGTTATTTTTGACACTGTCTATAAAGAAATCATTAAACATGTCAGATATTTGAGCAGGATCAGATATACTTGTATTCTTACAAGTTATTTTAGATATATATTCCTTATTGTTAATCTTATCCTTATTTATGACTTGCCAAGTAGCTCTCGATTTATTAGAGGATGTCTTTATAAAATAATTATTTTGAGATTGCTTCGTTAAATTTATTATTTTTTTGTATATAGTACAGTACTTTCTAAATATATCTTTATTTTCTGAAGTGGGAGATACCCTATATTTCCATAACAGTTCTCTTTTCCGTTTACTACATTTTTTAATACCTTTGGATATCCATTTTACCTTTTTTGTACTTTTTATGATTTTCTTTTGCCACGGAAAACAAAGATCGTATATAAATTGAAAATTATCCAAGAATAAATTGTATGCAGTGTTCGGATTATTTGTGTTATATACTTCATGAAAGCTAAGGTTTCGTAGATGCTTTTTAAATATATCCATATTTTCCATGCTCTTCTCATAATAGTCCAGGATTTAATTATTTCCGTAAAATTTACCGGACATTCGAATACCTGTGCGTTATGATCTGAAAGTGCCAACTCAAGAACTTTGGACTTTCCATTCTTTACATTTGTTATAATATTGTCCAAGCAAGATTTACTAATAGGTCGAGTTATTTCCTTAATGGTCAGTTTTAAATTATAACTTAACAATATATTTTCAAAATTTAATGTCACATTAGTTTGTTTTAGAGTGTCAATGTTAAAGTCTCCACATAAAATCATTGTTTTGTTTTTGTTTTTTGTTATTATTATGAGTATTTGTTCCAAAATATCAAAAAATAGATTAATGTGTTTCGATTTAGGTACCCTGTAAATAGCAACGATAATTACTTTTTGTTCAATAAGTTCAATGGCAGAGCATTCTATAATATTAGGTTTGGATAGATCTTTAATATTTTTGAGTTCTATGTATTGAAAATATTTTTTAATGATAATACAGGAACCACCTCTTCTATCTTTTCTGCAATAGCTACTGGCTAGTTTGAAACTTGGTATCTTTAATAACGTTTCATCACCTAATTTCATGTTATGTTCTGTTATACAAATTATATCAATTGATTCGCCTAGTGAATTTAACTCATCTAGTTGAATGCTAAGTAAATCCAGTTTATTTATTATGCCAGATATATTCTGATGCATGGTACATATTTTGTTAAATGCGAAAAAGCTGTTCTCTAAATGGTATTTGTTTTGTTTCAGTTCTCTGAATAAATGATTTATTTAAATTTTCTTTGCCATTCATTTTACATATGACAGGAAAGTAATTTAGTATAGTGTTTTTTATTTTAATTTTTTTCTCATCCAATGAGTTATTAGCATAAGTCAAGTCATAAAGCTTAGTTGTAAAAAAGTTTTCTAAGGCAATATTATTTATTTCTATATTTAATTTTAAACAAATAAGCTTTTTACTTATGTAATTAAAATCTCGTGAATCTATAAATTTACAATTGGGATAGTTTTTAATAAATATTTTAATGTATTGATTAAGTAGTGAAACGTTTAAATGACGATTATATAGTACATTCAATATAAAAACTTTGGGTTTTTTAAATGTATATAAGGCATTACATAATTCTGACAGACAAAGATAGGGATTACTATCGTTTGCTCCAACCGCAAGAATAACCACATCTTTTTCATTAGTTGTCCGCGATATTTCACCACAGCTCTTCAATATTTCTTTGGTAGACGCATTAGGTTTGACTATTCCCATAATCGTGTATTCATTATTCCAATTATTGTTCCTTTGGCGGGTCATGAGCTGTGCATATCCTTGAACTTGTTGATCTCCTAATAATATTATTTTTGATTTAGTTTTGGTATTCATTGGACCTTTTAAATTAGTCAGTGTTTCTTCATGTGTTGTATCATCTTCTTTGTTTATTACCTCTCTGATAAGTAATCGTTTTGGTCGTTGTGTCTCGTTATTATTATTACTATTTAAATCGACAGTTGGATAGTTTGGCGCTGTAGATAGTTTTGGAGACATATTTAAAGTTTTCCAGTTTATTGGTGTTTTCTCATGCTTTTTGCTGGGTGTAGTTTCAGTGTTGGTATTAGATGCTAATTTTTTAAGCAGGTCTATTTGAACAACTCTTTCTTTTAGGTCCTTTTTTAAAATAGTGATTTCTGTATTGAGGCTAGCGATTTCTTCGTGTGCAGAAAGAAGTTGTGTACTTATATTTTGTATCTGCTGTTTTAGGTCTAATACTAAAGATATATTAGTGTTTGAAGTAGTCGGTTCACTGTGAGAGGTCAAATCAAGCATAGTTGAATTAAACATTCCAGTAGAATGTATCGATGAGTCACTTACTTGAATTTGAGAAATATCTTGTTCCGAATGTGCTCTTCTATATTTCCGGTAAGTAATGTGCTCCATTTTTCGACTCCCCCAAAAATTACAAGCAAAATCGATTATAGATTTGGCATAAATATATCGATTAATCGTTCTTGTTATTTCTGAACGAAATTGTCTGTGCATCGTTTATTTTATAGGTTGTTATCACCTTATCACCACTGTTGTCATATCCGGTTGTCAGATTAGACAGATTATGATTCTCCAATAGCAATCAGCTGACTATCCGTTGAAATGTAAAGGATCTCAAATATTATATTTTTAAAGTGATTTCTGTTAAAAAAAAAATTCAAAAAATCAATGTATGTATGCAGTGGTTTGCTCACCAAAATTTTGTCTAATAGATGGTAACTTGTTTATCAAGTACTTCGGAATATGTGAAATCTTGTGGTGACGTCCAATATGTTGTTTTTTTCTGAATTTATCCAATTTCAACGAAAATATCATTAATTTTAATCGAAAAGTGACACACACGAACTTATTAATAATCGTCCTCCACCGGAAGTGAACCATAAATACAATAAAAATTGATAATTTATTTCTAATGCTTAATTGGTAATAAATAATTGATCTTTTTAAATAATGGGGTTATTTGGATAAATTGATATTTATGGTAAAGTTATTTAACCTCAAATGTTATTTGTTCAAATAAAACCTAGGGGGTTGCTACATTGAAAAATATTACTGTGAAAAAGCTAATTAATTTTGGAGTTTCGCAAGGAAGTATACTTAGTCCAATCTTATTTTTTGTATATCTTTATACATAATGTTCATAGGAGCAAATCTAATTTACGTCCAATGTTTACTAACCAGAAGTCTCCACATGGGTAATAGAATCCTCGACCACCGAATTACTAGCCCGAGCTCTTACGCTACGTCAAGCGATGCTTGACAGATGCGTTTAAAAAGTGGCTTAAGCAAGTGACAGGCGTATACATTTTTATTCTAAACGCTTGGCCATCTGGAGGATCCTATATTTGAACGAAATCGTTGATGACGAGTAGGCTATGTCCACCCACCCCTTGTGAGATATTTATGCGAGTGATAGTGATATTCTAGAATTTAAGAGACTATTTAGTATGCATTAACTAGCAAAAAGAGGTCGAGTTGAACCTCAAAAGTCAGAAGGAAAAAAAAAGTAAAAATAATACATTTTTACGTTCGTAGTAGATGTGATTTTTATGTTTTTTCTAGGGGAATGTAACGTATCCTTGAGAGCAACTGTCGAAGGACTTGTAAAGCACACCACAGACATATCCGTTGAAAAGCTGACAAGAACTGATAAGTGTCTTCTACATGTACAGGTATGTAAATTGGAGTTTATTTATTCGAAAACACAAACATTACACCCTCATGCATACAACTACACGTGCTGAAGATGATGGTGGTCTTAAGTATGGCGCCATAATAACCTTGTGTTTGTTCCGGCATTAGTGACCCAAGTTCCTGTACTCTTATGGTACAGCAGCGTGTTCGCGATGCCACTGGCGTTGCAAACACCCATAGGCGGCGGTAACTGCTAAATTCTAAGCAGGCTGTCAGCCAGTCTGCTGTCCTACAGCAATAAAAAAAGACAAGGTGAAAATTATGTGATGACGAGAGCCTTCTCTGGTTCATCTTTTCATTACCTGATGCGATGATGAATCTGTGATGGAATGAGTTGATAATATGAAGACGAAATTATGAGATATCATCGAGACGGTGATGAGATGAAGAAACGGTAGTGAAGAGATGAATACGAGACGGTGATGATATATGGTGACGTGTCAATGATGAAACGGTGAGGTGTTGAGAACGATGACGGGATACGATGGTGTGATATATGAAAAAACGAAGTCACACGCGTACATACACATGTCATAAATATTGCCCTTAAATACCACGTATGTTATTAATTTTATATTTTAACAACATATGTATGTATGTTAGGAGAGTATGCGTGCTACGAATGCGCATTTGACCGTAGCGAGGGCGCGTCTCAAACAAATGCACGTGGAACTGGAGAAGGCCAACTGCAGCGCTGCGTTGCCTACAGTCAAAATTAAATAAAATATAATTATACAATATTCTCGTTTTTTTTTTACACCCCACCGCCTAGGGGCTGGGAATCCCTTGCAATGCGCCTGAATACCCCCATAGATGACAAAGAGGACGCACGTTGCTGGGTTACGCACTAAAACCCACCCCAGTTTTGCCCAAAGCCCGGGATCCCTCCCGATATATCATATTATGTCAAATGGGATATGCTTTCGCGCGCGTTTTTCGCCCAGGCGGGATAACATTGTGGCATGGCCTTTGGACAAGTTTTTTATCTTTACAAGACAAATAATTTGGTTAATTTTTTTATAAGGATTTTATGGCCTGGTAACGAGACCTTTAAGCCAATAATAAATAAGTGTATTGGGAAATTCCACACATCGCCATCTAGCCCCAAAGTAGCGTAACACTTGTGTTATAGGTACTATACTACATATATATACTTTTGTAAATTAATACTATACATGAACACCCAGACATGGGACGGGAGTCGAACCCGTGGCCTCTGCAAGTGTACCGTCGCGTAAGCCATGCAACAGAGGTCGTCAGAGGGTATTGTTTGTATAGAGATAAAAGCTGTAAGGATTATGGTGAGAAAAATAAACTTTATTTTCAAGATATATTTATTAATATAAAATTATTTAATAAATAAAAATCAAAAATACAATTAAATAAAATAACATATCACAATCAAAAGCCCAAAGGACTTGTGTCCGGCACCAATAATTATAACATATTAAAACAATACTAATTAGAAGTTTTAGCAGACATTTTTTAGATCTTCCCCCACTCCCCCTATAAATAGTTTTATTGCTGTGGAACAGCAGACAAGACGGCTCACTTATGGTGAACGCACACTTGTGCGAGCCGAACGCGCCGAACGAATCGAAGTCAAGGAGGCCTCACACACAAATCCTCACCAGAAGAATCGACCGCGTCGAAGAAATCGTTTCTATTTCCTTTACGCCTGCAATGCAGAAATAGTACTCGCTCGTTGCTCTGTTATACTCAACTGATAGAATACGAGCGCATCGGTCGAGTCGACCGCATAAGCCGCGCCGAATCTGATGACGTCATCCGAATTCATGTATGATTTCTGGGGTTCCTCCAGATTCGACGCGGGCAAGTGTGCGAGGTTTCATGAGATTTCATATACAGAAATCTAAAATTCGTTTCGTTCGACTCGGACAAGTGTGCGTTCACCATTAACAGTAAGTTGTCGTCGCTTAAGCCTAGTTCGGACTGGTCGAGTATTTTAGTCGAATGCCGAGTAATTTAGTGGCTAAACTACTCGCTACTGCACAGAAATCGTTCGCATTTACGGTCCATTACAGTACACAAGTGAGTGGTGTTTTGCAAGATAAACGGGATGCAACGCAAAAGAGTGAATAAACTGATTAAGCTAATCGTAATGGCTATTTTAGAAGAGGTGGATGAGGAAGTTTGTGTGATTAAGAAAAAAAGCCATGGGTACGAAAATGGATCGATAGAAGAGATAAACTAGGAGCTACTAATTGTCTGGAATTTGCATTGGAAGACCTCAAAGAATACTTCGATATTTTTTGAAAGAATACTTCGTCATTTTTGGCGGCCACTAATGAACTCGACAAATCAAAAGGTTCCGACTTGTTTAGCCGGTGAGCCAGTGAGCACGCACGCGTGGTGGGAGGCGCTACTCGCCCGATAAAATAGAACAAAATGGATTGACTCGACTTGAGGTCGTAAAGGGTGATATGCGTGCCAATGGGCTCACTACCAGGGATGCCGAAGACCGTGCGAAGTGGAGTAGAAAAAGCCGGAAAGCGGACCCCGGGCACCGAAACGCAAGTTTGGGTTGCAACCGGGATGAACGCTGAGATGATGATGGATTGACTCGACAAAATTACTTACTAACCTACTTGACTAAATTTTTGGTGTTCAGACACATTTAGCCAGTCAATTACTCGGTACTCGACTAAAATACTCGACCAGTGAACTAGGCTTTATGGATGTTTGCGACGTTAGGAGCAACGTGAACACGCTGCTGCTACAGGAACCTAGGTCGTTTATGCCGGAACACAACACAAGGTTGTTATGGCGGCATGCTTAAGACCAAAGGTGGTCGCCATCCAGACGGGCTTGGAGCCCTACCATCTAGCAAATGTTGTTTTGTCGCCTTTTACGACAGGCCGCAGCGGTCAATATTTTTATTCCGCCCCTGTGAGAAATTACCAATGTATGTATGTAATTAATTTACTTTGGTTTCAAAGAATTATATCTTTTTTAAATAATTGTCCTTTTTTTAGGGCGGCCGCTGAAGTGTTTTAAACGTCAGTAACGACTAATTAAACGCGCGCTTAAAATCCCTTAATCGCATTTGATAATAAATTAATAACATATAAAAAAAATATAGGTAGGTATATATTTAATTATAGGAACGAAAACATTTTGTAAATGCTTTTAAAATCACATTCTGTTTACAAATTGGAATTATACGAACTATTACTAAATAGATATACCAGGGATGTACTAGGTCCTATAAAGACCTACAAGGTCCAAGTCATTACTTGCTAATTGATAATCTATCAAAAAATTAATTGAATCCATAGAATCGAAACATAGACTTTCAGGTCAAAAATGTTCCAATTCGACCAGAGATCGTCAAATTCTATCTACTAATATTAAACTTTGGAAGAAGATAAGAAAATCACAATTGGTTCCACTTAGCATTTAAAAGCCTTAGATGAAGCCACCATGAAATTAGTAGTGCGCATCAAGTCAGTGCTATGACAGCACCGGACTTCAAGGTCCGAGGATAAAACACTTAAGGAGTAAAATCTTTTAACAATATTTTACACTTTCATATATATATATACTTAAGTTAATATTATATATCATCCTTTTATATACTTTTTCTTTCCTTTTCAACACATTAAACGCCAAAATAGACATAATTTTACCCCCTGTGGGCCGCGTCAGACATCGTATGTCCGCAACCGCACGCCCTTGATCACTACAAAAACCTTTAGGCGGCCGACGGCCACCGCTTCGACTGTTCTTACTAAAGCCAAGGGACCCTAAAGACACGGCCTTTGGCTACTTGGCATACAAAATCGAAAAGACGAATTTGTGGCCATCTGGACTTAGGAATTGTTTTTAATTATTCCTGGAGTACATCGCTGTTTTCGTAAGTCGTCCATTATTTTTAAGTTATTTCTCGAAAATATTTGCAAAAATACATCCCAATGATTTTTTGAAGATTATTGATGTATTGGTGTGGCCCTGGGGGTATGATGTCACCATGGTGTCCGTCAAGACGTTCAACGTGTTAAATTCAAATTTTACGTTATTAGAAAGGAATCCAAAGATATTAAGTAATTTTAAATAAGTACGTGTTTAAAATAATAATCTCTATAATATTTAATAATAATTAATATACAATCTTCCTTTTCCCTTCCTTTTTATATTTATTTTCCTCTTTCATTTTAAATAGTTCTCTTAATCGAATCGAAATAACAATGTTAATATTATAACAATTTAAACTTTGTAAATTAATAATTTATTAAATACGTATTTAAAATATTTAGTCTAATACTCGTAACAAATAGCTTTAATTTTTTTGATTCAAATAATTTAATCCACAAATATACTCTCATCTTCCTTTTTGTATTTATTTAACAGTAAAATATATTTCCTTTATGTATTTGTTTTTATATACATTTTTGGGCTTAATAAATTAATTATTATACCCAGAATTAAAAAAATTGTCCAATTTAAGACTTCATGTACATATTTATGTATACATATACTCATGTGTTTTCGGTACATGTATTGAAAATTCTAGAAAAGAAATTCACACAGAAAATTACAACTATCGATTAGAAAGTCGTCTGTAATTACTGGACCGATTTTAATTATTCTTTAACGATTAGTTACTATTATCAGTGAATTTATTATGAAAATTTCTTTCGTATTTGTCAAACATATAATACTTAGATTATGGTTTGTATTAATAGTTACCTTTTAAATCCGACGCTTCTTTTGTTCTTCCTTCGAAATTCCAAAGCTTCCTTTTATGTTCCTTTTTAAATGTCAAAGCTACATTTTGTATTCCGTTTTAAATTAATCTTCCTTTAATCTTCATTTTTATATCCATTTATCGTCCTTTTTACTCCCATTTAACAATGGCGTCGATTCGATTTCCTTCTCTTTGGTCGGGCTATCTGGTTTCCCATTGGCGAATTTTGACATTACATTTGAAACTACGTAAGGCACTCCCGAGAGGTCAGAGGAAAGAGGGTTATAATACTGTCGATAGCAGAACATGGCTGTTGTGAAACCGAGGACTGAGCCAGCTAGGATATCTATAAGGGAGAGTTATAACATTAATTAAAAATTAGACGTCCTTCGTAGCAAGTGTCATCGGGACGTTTGTGGGAGTTTCTAGTCTGGGTTTTTTTTATTGCTGAGGTCAGGCTAATGGCCTACTTAATAGTGAGCAATTGCCGTCGCATACGGATGTTTGTGACGCTAGAGACACCGCGAACACGCTGCGGTACCATAGGGGTACAGGAATCTTGGTCATTAATGTCAGAACACAACACAGGGTTATTATGGCGGCATACTTATATACTAAGGGTGGTTGCTATCCAGACGGCCTTGGGGCCCTACCACGTTGAAAAACGGTATGTTTAGTTTATATACAGTAGTACCTCTACAAATTGAATTTGAAGGGAGGCCCCCAATAAATTCGAGTTATAGAGTTTTCAACTTATGGAGGATTTCGACTTGAGCGAATTTTGTCCGGATACTTTTTTTTTATTGCTGTAGGACAACGGTTAGGCTGACGGCCCGCTTAGAATAATTTAACAGTTACAGTCGCCTATGGCTGTTTGCAACGTCAGTGAACGCCAGTTTCCAACAGGAACTTGCAAACACCTATAACAGGCGACGGTAACTGCTAAACTCTTAAGTGAGTCGTCAGCCTGTTTTTTGTCCTACAGCAATAAAGACAAGTGGGCCATCAGCCTGTTTTGTTCAAGACCAATAAAAAAATCATGTTTACGAGACGCGTCACGTAACCCTGGGTTAAATCAGGGTTACCCTGGAATGAAGGTATTTATTTCAGGTCAGTCACTCACCTTCCCAATGGTGGTGATAGTCACAGGTTCTGGATAACGCCACGCACGCGGCAACCATTAGGGGCGCAAGGCATCCCACCACCCTGACCCCGCTGCCTCGTCGACGGGACAGCACCCCCAATCTTCCGCAGAGCCAAAGCGCTCCGATACCCAGCGAGCAGAACGACACTAAAAGTTACGTTTTCCACTTGAACCTTAAATTGTTCCGTGCAGGGGCTGAGTAGAATACTAACCCCTATGGCCTGGGTCGGCCTGTTGTAAAAGGCGACAAAGCAACCCAGTCTAGCTACGTGGTAGGGCCCCAAGCCCGTCTAGATAGCAAACCTTGGTCTATAAGTATGCGGCCATAATTAATTACTAAGCTTCTAATACCCCTATACCGCTAGCAGCGTGTTCGCGGTGCCACTAGCGTTGCAAACATCAGTAGGCGACGGTAACTGCTTTCTATTAAGTGGACCGTCAGCCAGTCCTTAGTAAAAAAATCTAATCCACGATCCTCCTTCAGGAAACTCCAAATCCCATGATAGCATATTTATGAAATTTTTCTCGCTTAATGTGCATATACTTGTAGCATTTTTCATCCGTGCAGGGGCGGAGAAAGAATACAGACTTCTGCGGCCGGGGTCGGCTTATCGTAAAAAGCGACAAAACAACCCAGTCTAGCTACGTGGTAGGGCCCCAAGCCCGTCTGGATGGCGATCACCTTTGGTCTTAAGTACCTATGCCGCCATAATAACTCTGTGTTGTGTTCCGGCATTAGTGACCCAAGTTCCTGTACCCTTATGCGACAGCAGCGTGTTCGCGATGCTACTGGCGTTGCAAAAACCCATAGGCGACGGTAACTGCTAAATACTAAGCGGGCCGTCAGCCTGTCTGCTGTCCTAAAGCATTAAAAAAAAGAAGAGCCCACGAAATCACATTCTTGCCCCAAGCCTACTGTTTGAGCGCATCACACGGAGTCCTAGACCACCCACCGTTAGCCTTCCAGCTGTGGGGTATGCTTCAAGTATTTCCACTTAAAAAAGGGACAGGTAATGACAGGTTAAGTCATATCCTCGTGTGTTTCATAAGACAGGTTAAGGCCCACTAATAAGCAGTTACCGTTGCCTATGGATGTTTGCGACGAAACGGACACCGCAAACATGACACAAGGTTATTATGGCACATTTAGAAACCAGGGGTGATTGCTATCCAGACAGTAATCATGCCTAGCTCCGTGTTCTTACCGCCCCTGCACGGAGATACTTACAGCTGCTGTGTCCACTTGGAAACGATTTCCGTCCTTCCATCACCACCATGGGATCCCCCGTGCATTGCAGATCTTCCGTCTCCATTCCATCTGGAAAACATCTGTAGAAGAAATCCGGCCTGGGACGACCTGAAATGTTTAAGAATGGGTCATCTTTACGATCTCAAAGCCTATTAAATTTAATTGATGGGAAATCTTCAAAATTGCAAAAAGTACTTAGAAAACTCCGATTTGGACGGACTCTTTTTTCAGCTTATGAGTATTAAATGATATTTTGCTGCGGGAGCGATTTTTTTTTATTGCTGTACAGCAGGCAGACTGATAGCCCACTTAGAATTTAGCAATTACCGTCGCGTATGGATATTTGCAACGCCAGTGGCATTGCGAACACGCTGCTGTCCCATAAGGGTACGGGAACCCGGGTCACTAATTCCGGAGCACAACACAAAGTTATTATGGCGGCATAAGATCAAAGGTGGTCGCGGTGAGTTGTTTTGTCGTCTTTTACGACATGCCGACCCCGGCCGCAGAGGTTAGTATTCTTTCTCCGCCCCTGCACGGATATTAGCGAAAGAAAAATTGTCGTTTAAAATACAGAAATCATCCACTAATACTGTAGCAGCACTTCGTTTTTCCTTTGAAACTCTGGAACTGACTTTATCAAGAACTCAAGCAACAAGAAAACCTACGAGCAAAATCTCTTCTCTCAACAACTAGAGGTCAAGAACCCCTACCTCTAAAATACATTAAATAAAAAAGAGGGTCTCGTCAATTTTTGTACAATATAAGTAATGGAAAAATCCATGCTCATTATTATTTATTGTAAAATTTCACCGCCCCACCAAGCTAAGCCACTAAGTGCGGAAAGAAGACCGGTGCATACAGACACACAGATGGACTTATATACGTCCATGGACGCATGTCGCAAACTGAACGAATGAACGAGACTAGGAACGCTTTGAATGAAAGACAAGTTTAAAAATAATATTATTATTGTGAAAAAAAAATGTGGGGCGCTCAATAAATCAGCCCTCGAAATTATCGATTGGTACAATTAGTCCAAAATGGTACGAAAGATATGGCACAATATTTTTCGTTTGATAATTAATTTTTATATTAAGGATTATTTTTAATTTTATAGTTCGATTTATCATTAAAGCGTGTTTTTTTTAACCGACAAAAAAACGGAGGAGGTTCCCAAGTCGTCGTTTATTTTTTCCTTTTTTTATGTATGACCACGCATAACTTTTGACAGAATTGATTTATTTTTATGCATGTAGTAATTAGTAGATTATAGCCACAAAAAATTATAAAGTTAAAAGCTTTTTAATAATAAAATTAAACCGCCGAAAAAACTGAAAAACAAAAAATAAAAAAACCTCCTTTTTATTAACCTTAATAACTAAGTTCGTAAACTAATTAAGTAATTTTGAGTCGGCGCCAAACAAGCAAATTAATTAAGAAAATGCCGAGTGTTTACGAAGTTAATGTCAGCGAGAGAGACAGCAATTCGAACAGGCACACCCGAAATTGCTTAGGTATACCTCACATTAGTTAAGAACAGTTAACATTAAGGTTAACAAAAAGAAGGTTTACTATTTTTTGCTTTTCAGTTTTTTCAGCGGTTTATTTTTTTGTGAAAAAGTTTTTTAACTACATTTATTCAAATTAAAACTTGCTTTAAATATTTCATCAGGCGTAAAATACGTCAACATTTCTTAAATCCTGGCGATCCTAATCAAAATAATGAGATGATAACTAATGTATTGTCATCGGTCCTTGATAAGTCTGCAACGTTTAAATGGAATCTGACCGTTTAAAGTGGTTCCAAATCGAGTTCAAAGGAGTCTGTTATAAACAAACATGCATGTGAAACTAATAAAAGCGTGTAATGACTTACCTACAATTAGTTTGAATGTGTCTGTAATGACTCCATTAATACCCAGAGCAAGTGACCATGCTAGGAGTATCTGCAGAAGAGGATAGAAAATACATGGAAACCGTTAGAGAGAAAGAGAGAGATTAAAGTTGTAACACCTTTTCAAGCTAGAGGAAATGATTTTGAGTGTATGTCGTGTAGCCAAGTTTAAGTCCTGACAAGAATTTATTTTGAGAGATCACAAATAGAAAAAAAGGTATTGTTAGGTTTATCCTATAGGGGTGAAGAATCCGGCGACAGGAATTCCTGCGTAAACCAAATTTATCTAATATTTATACGTGTAATTTATCAGGAAAGATCAAAGAAAGGCGTCAGTGGAAATAGGCGTCACAAAGTCTTTCTTGATAAGGTAAAGCATAATATTTGGTCAACATCATCCCAGCTTTGGTGTCCGGGGTCCGCTTTCCGACTTCTCCCCACTTCGCACGGTCTTCGGCATCCTTGGTAGTGAGTTCATTGCCACACATTGCACCCATTACGACGTGAAATCTTTTCTGCCGGGGCCTGACAGAGGCGACATGGCTAGACATTTGTTCCTCACGTAATGAATCGGTTGCCGTAAAATGTACCTTACAAGCGTAGGTGACTTCTGAAATTTATACACAATGTCATGAAGGCTGCCGAATGCGGGAGTTCCTAACGCGGTCCTTCGGCGTCATTCCACACACCCACCGCAGCATATTCATCTCCGTGACACGCAGTTCCTGTTTGTTTCGCTCTGACGCTGGTCACGCTTGTTTTGTCGCTTTTTAGGACAGACCGACCCGAACCGAGAAACCGTACAAAAGAACAGACCTAATGATGATCTTATAGACTTGTCCTTTCAAAATATAATACGGCAAGGATTTTATCTAAAAAAAGGTTTCCATACATATTTTAGTGTATGATATATTTATTATACAGGGTGACTTTGACAAACCCGTCCAAATTCACACAGAAGAATCTTTAGTAAAAGTTATAAGAAACATGTATTTTAGTTTTGTATCACATAGTACAAAAATGTTGAGTAATCAGCATCACAGTCATTCAAAGAACTCGCAATTTACATAATACGGCGCTAGAGTGTCAATGACCTCTCCATCTGACCTAGTAAAAGGCCGAGGACGGGCATTGCACCGGGCGAGCGAATACGCACTACTCATTTACGCGGGAGAGACAGAGACAGGTAATAACAGGTTAACGTACGAAGGTTGCACCATAGAACTATTCTGTACGATTGAATTAATGATCATAATTATATGAAATATTTTATTTTGAAAATTTCACATACAATTTTTTTGCAAAAATGGGTTCCTTAAATGATGTTTAGTGCGTAAAAAAAATTTGGACGGGTTCGTCAAAGTCATCCTGTATACTAGCTGACCCGACAAACGTAGTTCTGCCATAAGAATTTTAAAAAGGTAGCCTATGTCCTTCTCAAGGTCCAATTTGTGACTATACCAAAATTCATCAAAATTGGTTCAGTGGTTTAGGCGTGAAAGCGTAACAAACAAACGAACTCACTTTCGCATTTATAATATTAGTTAGTGTACATCTTAATATATATATATAAATTACGTGTCACGTTGTTTGTCCGCTATAGACTCCTAAAGTAGTGAACCGATTTTAATAAAATTTTGCACACTGTAGTTTTATTCAACTTAAAAGATAGGACAGTTTATATCTCAATTTATAATCGCAGTTATATTTTATTGCGAATTATTGGTTTATTATCTGACAAAGAGTCACAATTATCCGTTAGTTCGATAGGATTCTAACAGATGGCGGTATAAGATAATTAGTTAACTGGATTGAGAAGTATCCAATAGATGGGGCTGTTTTTTTTAAATTTGTATGGCAGAACAACGTCCGCCAGGTCAGCTAGTAAATTATATATGTGTTACCTCAAGAGCGTCATTGCAGTCATTGCAGCCCGCCCATGCTATCATGGACAGTAAACAGGGGGCGGACAGCACTATCACCCAGAGGGCGCCACCGGGCACGTAGGACTCTTTTCGAGGGTACTTGTATTCAGATTCTAAATCAGTTTTATGGACGACACGGACGAAGGGCGACATCGTCTCCATGTAGCTGGGGATAAAAATAATCTATTTCTGACGGCAGTTATGCTATAATGTGCACATTAGATGAGAAAAAACCATGGAATTCGAACCCGGGACCTCTAGATTTGCCTCCAAGTGTAATACCACTGAGATACCAGATACCTAATATCCAATCCATATTTATGTATAATAAGTATTTATTAAAAAAAAAGTAGTGTATCAGTTGTCTAGTACCCATAACACAAGTGCTATGCTATTGGGACCAGATGGCGCAGTGTCAGTGTGATACCACTTGGCTACATATCTATTCACATATTTCTCCCATCAGTAGTGGAGTAAGAATACTACCCCTGCAGGTGGCGACAAAACAACCATAACCAGATGGTAGGGTATGCCTGTCTGGATGGCAACCCCCTCTGGCCGCCAAATATGCCACCATAGCTTGTGTTGTGTCCCAGCATTAGTGACCCAGGTTCCAGTATACAGCAGCCCGTAGCATCGCAAACATTCATAAGCAACAGTAAGTGCTTACTATTAAGTTGGCTGTAAGCCTGTCTGATGTTCCACAGTAATAAAAAAATATAAACATCAATATAACACCATAAAAAGAGACCACAAATATAGGAAACCCTATATAATGTCTTTTATCAAATTCTCTCCACTTTATATTCTAAAGATATATAGATAGGTGTCTCTTTTAACTGTGAGTTTTCCATTTCATCGAGTTTCAGATCACAATAATGCTAAAGAAGTTTTCACTTCAAGAAAACTACATCTATTTTAAATTGTTATAATAAATACCTTATCCATTTTACCAAAAAATAAAATATAAACAAATCGCAAAAAGGGTTTTTTGGATGTCGATTTTATAATAATCAACATGATATAAAAATTATCATAGCAACTTTTAATTATTTATTAAAAATATCTCCTATATTCTTGTTTTTTATATTACTATTCCTTACTTTTATAATGAACCATAAACAATTTGATTAAAGTTTAAAATTTTTTAAATATTCCTAGAGCCTTGAGTTGTCTTTATTGTGTAACAAGGGATTAATCACACAAATAATTGTTCAAGACTAAATACAATGTTCTAGATTCAGCTACAAAATACATTCTATTGGAAACAAATTAGCATTATTATGTATCATAATAATTTTTTTATTTAATATCTTGCGATCAGGCATACTATGAGCAGATGATTTGCAGAGCAAGGTCTCCAACGAGCCCTCTTCTTAATGTTAAATGACATTCTATGTCCAGTTCGCTTCAGTGTGTTGATTGATTGTGGAATCTTAATCTGGACAAATAATATACTTTTTTTTATTTATTTATTTAAAAGAATAATTTACGAAACATTCAACTACACCCAATAAACCCGACAGAGTTTGTCTTGGATGTCACATTCACATCTTAAAGTAATTACAATTCTTAATGTATATTATTTATTCGCATCCTAACTTCAGTAAACTACAATTTTTTTTTAATGACAACAAAACAGTACATGACATCACTGCATAATAATAACAAGAGTGAGTAGGATGGCAATAACATGAATCTCTTTACACTTAAAGACATTACATACAGGTTGATATTTTCCATGCAGTATATGGTATATTAAATAATTATTAATTTATAGTTAAACATGGTTAGTATAATATAATTGTATTATATTTTAAAACAAATATAATAGTTTTAATTTTGCTATGTACAATAAATAATAGTGAGTAGTTTTGGAACAGACACACTAACAGCCCACTTAATAGTAAAAAGTTACCGTTGCTTACAATAATTCGCAACACTAAGAGCACTACAAATATGGCAGAACACTATACTAAGTTATTATGGTGTCTTATTGAGATAACAGTACGGAGAAAAATTATTATAGTTCATACCTTTGATCTCGAAAGAATTAATATAATTTGATGAAAAACTGACATCTAAAAAAATATCTATTCAAATATATCTTATTGCAGGTCCATAATAAAATATATGAGAGTAAAAAAAAATTATACTCGCTTAAATATAACATATCATAAATAACTCATTACTGCATTTAAAAATATAAAAACAATTTCGCGCGTGTTTTAATAAAATAACATAAAATTTAACTATTTTACAATATTGCTGTAATTTTTTGTGTAGTTATTTAATTGTATTAATCATTTCATTTAATCTTTATTTATATATTTTGATTTAATAATTTTTATCGATGTATAAATTATTACAAATAGCATACCATATGTTTTTAACTTACCAAAACGCTGAGACCAATCCAACACGTATTAATATTTCTATGAATAAACTAAAACTGGCTGAACGTATTAATGGCATTTTCGTATATTAGTTATGTTAATAAATTATATTATCCACTACTATTACCGTACGAAATGAGTAAATTAATTTCGTGATAAATTGATAACACTGACTGACGTGTTTTGTTCGTTTAGAAATTAAGTACATATAACATTAATATAGATTTCTGAACGAATATTGCGTTTTGTTATTGCTATTCAGTAATATAAAATTTTTGTAATAATTTAACTTTGATATGCTGGCAAATTCACAAGCCGCGGCATGCCAAAAAAAGACAAAAAAAACTTTGTTAAGTAAAAGAACAAATGAAATCAAGCTGTTAAACAAATATTAGAAGAAGAACGTGCTTCTGGTTTTCACTTAACTTTATTTCTTGTGTTTCTTCGCTTATGAAAAGATATGTGAAAACACTGAAAACTCAATTGGATACGTATTGAAATCTGGGTAAACGTTTATGAAATATAAAGAAATTATTAATATGAGTCCTCGAAGCGGTAGTTTAGGTTGCAATTGGGATTTAACCTTATGATAATGATGGTTGTCATTTTGGTTGGTCTTGGTTTGTATTTATTTTATAGGGTTTAGCGAGCTGCGAGACCAGTCGCTGGCAAGTTTCGTACAGTGCTCGTGGTATTCACCTATTTAAAAACTAAATAAATAGAGATAGATAGATTGAAATCTATTCTATCACAGTCTGTAAAAATAGTTAAATCGTTTTTATAGTTGTTGTCTACAGCGGACTTTGTGAAAGCAAGGATTTCTTGAAAATTCTTAGTGTAAATGCAGGGCTGTATGGGAATCCCGTGCGCACGCGCCATTTACCACCATCTCGTTGCCATGTAGTTTTGTACACTTTGAGCGCCCGGACCACGGGAAATGACGTTAGTCTAACCGTATATTCGACAACAATTTTAACTAAAAAGATTGCATCGCATTTAGGAAGCAAATAATAAACTTAAGAAGTTTTATATATTTATTTCAAGCTTAGCTAAGTAAAAATACACGTAATATTTATTTTAATGTCTTAACAATTAGATGCAACATTATAAAAATTATATATAGTGCTTATTAGACGTCTATATATTTATAACAATAATTATTATAAAGTGTTTATGACTTTGTTTACACCATGTAGGTATTTATTTCGAGTGATTTAACCACGGTTTTTTTATAGCTGAGGAGCAGCAGACAGGCTGACGGCCCACTTAATAGTAAGCAGTTACCATCGCCTACAGATGTTTGCGACGCTAGGGGCACCGCGAATACGCTGCAATCCCATAGGGGTACAGGAACCTAGTTCAATACTGCCGGAACACAACACAAGGTTATTATGACGGCATACTTATAGACCAAGAATGGTTGTCATCCTACGTAGGTTGTTTTGTCGCCTTTTACGACAGGCCGACCCCGGCCGTAGGGGTCAGTATTCTTACTCCAACCGTGCACGGAGAAAATGAGTAGCTTAAAAAATTAGAACTCGAGAACTGTTGATAAAATTATGTGTAGCCTGCGCGTGTTTCTATATCCATAAAATATTATGACTTCGCTTTATTGATCTAAGTAGTTTTCGACCCTAAATATAAAAATTATTAATACAAGATAATTAATGTGGTATATTTTTAAGGGGGGAGATGGCCGTTTGTTTCCCCAAGGAGGCGTCCAATAGTTACGTGAGGTGTTCAAGAGGGGAAGGGGTCAAGCCGAATTTCATCTAATCTTACTTGGGGGAGAGCGGAGTCTTGGCAAATGTCGCGTAGTACTTTTCGCAAAAAAATAGAGTAAAACTGTGATAGAATAGTATTTAATTAATTAAAAGATTTACTAAAATATGGGCAGTATATATAAAATGATACTCAACGAGATTTTACTAACGCCGAAAATATATGCCAATAGGCTCACTACCAGGAATGCTGAAGACCGTGCGAAGTGGAGTAGGAAAAGTCGGAAAGCGGACTCCAGGCACCGAAACGAAAGTTTGGGTTGCAACTGGTATACAACGCTGGGATGATGATGATGATTACGACAATAATTATAGATATTATTCCGTGCCTGCACTAAACATTTCACGGAAGAATCGTAGTTGGGAAGTCACAGAGCCGCGGGTTGCTGACCACGTAATAGAGGAGCACACATGACAGGTTTCTTTTACAAAAACACATTGGTTAGTACCGAAATGTCTTTAGTATAAGACCAACTCTTGTAACTATGTAGATTAAATAAACTTATTTTTATTACTTGATTGACACACGCTTCGATCAGAATCTGTGATCATATAATTTTTTTTCTATAAATAGATCGAATTTCCGTAAAGAACATTTAGGCATTTCGTGTCATCTATATGAACTTAAAATATTTGTATTAATTAAAAAACATATTTTATTTTACATACATATATTACTAACAAAATATCTTAAGTACATACATACAAACTTAATTTTAACATTAGTTAATGTTTTTTCAAGATATCTTTTTCAACATATTTAAAATGATATAAATAATATCTCAATTAGGGCTTATTTTACTAAAATAAAAAAGTGATTTTAATACTTATTTGTTAAGCTTATCAAGTTTAAATAAGTTTAATATGTTCTAACAAAACGCAAATATCATTTTAAATTAAAGGAGTTTTTGGCGGGAGCCCTTAACCATATTTCATTCTCAAGCCGCGACATGCCAATAAAAGACAAAAAAAACATATTTCATTTAATTATTAAAAGAAACTGTCGATAAATGTAAGAAAAATTTATGAAGTGGTAGTGACTTGCAGTACTGACGAGGTCACGTAATTGGCCGTTATTTTCATACATAAATGAACAAGGCCTTTGACCACGCCATTTGTCTATTTTTGAAATTTTAACACGTAATAAAATTGAGACTCGTACACATTACCAAAATATAAAATTCAAACATTTAAATTTAGACCAATATCTATAATCCATAGAGAATATAATCAAATTGGAAGGGTGAAAACTATAAAAATTTCTGCCATTAGGCATACAACAGATTTTATAATGAATTCATTAAAAACACATCCCAACACTTACGCTAGTGTCAAAATATTCAAAATAACCACTAACCGCTTACCAGACGGTCTTCTTGGCAGTGTAGGCTTGTCAACAACATGCAGTTTTTAGTTTTCAGAAGAGTAATGGAGCAAATAGGAACGTACCGATTCATTTTCAAGTCCATTTAGGTCACTGAATCAGCCGTGTCTCGAAATGTAAGCATTTAGCAGACAAAGCCGTTGTCGTTTTGTGCGATCTTGGCGGGCATTGTCATTATAAACCGTATATATGTACATATAAGGCACATAGTAAATTGATATTGCTTTCGTACTATAAACTTCTTGAAAATAAATGTTTATCATATCCATTCCTATTTGATTATATTCTTTAAAGTTATTTCTATGTAAATAAATGCATTAAAATGCCGAAAATTTAATTATTTTTATATAAAATAAATGTTTCTTAGGAATATTTCTTTTATATGAGATTATGTTCGTCTGGATGGATTTATAAACGTGACATTAAAAACTTTTTACAGAGACTAACTTTACAATGCGTTTTTAACGAGTACATTAAAAAGTTTTATTTTAATGAGATGAATAATTCATCACAGTAATTCATACAGGTTAAATTTAAATAGTTTTAAAATGTGACATTAGAATTTATATATAGTGATGTACGTAATATAGTGATGTAATTTTTTAATGAAATTGACATTGAAATACGGACGGTGGAGGTAAGGAAAAATGTCTTTTATTGGGCAAAGTTGAAAAATATAGTTTAAAAAACACGCTTTAATGATAAATTGAACTAAAAAGTGATTAATAAATTTTA
The DNA here is from genome assembly GCA_963693495.1 of Malacosoma neustria. NCBI lineage: Eukaryota > Metazoa > Arthropoda > Insecta > Lepidoptera > Lasiocampidae > Malacosoma > Malacosoma neustria. The sequence goes on along the minus strand of OY856401.1, from coordinate 1,593,995 downwards.
ATATAGAAATAAAATAATGAACGAAAAATATTAGTACCTACATATTAATGTTAAAAAACCGTGGAGCGCTTTGTGCCATATCTTTCATACCATTTTTGGCCTAATCATACCGATTGAATATTTACGAGAACTGATTTTACTAGCGCCCCCACGCTTTTTCACAATGATATTAATATTTCCCCTTAAGAATAAGCCTTAAGCCATTGTTAATAAGGTTAGTATTACTGGAGAAAAAAAAATCGTTTCACATCTTCGTGACGCTAATATTGCATTTCATCCGTAAAAATTGACCCTCATGCGCGCAAAGACGTTTCACTTCAAAGTTTCAGTGCTTCGCTTTACACGGTTTTAAAACAATGTAAAGCGAGATACATAACAAATTGAATTCCATTTTACATGGTTTGGGCGGTAGCGGATATAACCAAAATACTACAATTCAATTCAATTTATTCATGCTTATATATAACAATACATTATACATAGACCCTTTTGAGGTATAGCATATATACATTGTCAATTTTTACTATTTTGTACAACTGTGCGAAAACATATTTTTGCGCTCCGTTTAAAATTCAGCGTACGCTACAGCAGCGACACCTTTATTTTACGCGATATAATGGACACTTTTCCTTATCCACCCTCCATACTTTGAAATAGGTTTTTATAGATTATAAATAATACCCCATAGAATGCGTTCTTGCATTTTTATAGTAGTCAAAATATTCGTACGGTGATTTTGCATGTTTTTTAACAACATCATCTAGCTGCATTTGATCACCCCAGTCCGCCTGGAATTAGATTAATAATGATAAATATAATGGGAAATTTTAACAAAACGCCATCTTGTCCCAAACTAAGTTGCATTGCACTTGTGTTATGAATACTAGAAAATTGATATATATAGATATATATATATATATATATATATATATATATATATATATATATATATATATATATATATATATATATATATATACTTTTCTTTTGTTGATAAATACATATTATACATACATAGGCAGGAGGGGTAGACCCAAAAAGTGCTGGCTTGACGTCGTAAAGGGTGATATGAGAGCCAATGGGCTCACTACCAGGGATGCTGAAGACCGTGCGAAGTGGAGTAGAAAGAGTCGGAAAGCGGACCCCGAGCACCGAAACGGTAGTTTAGGTTGCAACCGGGACACTACGCTTAGATGATGGTGATGATGACATATTATACATAAACTATAAGACTTTCTCCTTGCAGGGGCGAGATAAGAATACTAACCCCTACCGGGGTCAGCTTGTCGTAAAAGGCGACAAAACCCTAGCTACGTGGTAAACCAATGCCCGTGTGGATATTAACCACCCTTTAGAGATATGTCGCTATAATAACCTTGTATTGTGACCGGCATTGGTGACCCAGGCTCCTCGTCACCGTTACTGGAGTTGACCTAACACCCCCGACTGTTATAGAAGCAACCGTCGCCTCTTTCTGCGAGATAGTCATGTCTGTAAAGGAGGCGACGGCACGGGAGCGAGAGCGGCTAGGCTTATGCCCCTCGCGGCCATGTAGGGGGGCACTCGATGTCGGAGGCCGGCGAACGACCATCGGCCAGCGGCAGCTACCTCTGGGTATGGGTAAGCTGCCTGCAAATTGGCCTCGATGGTGAAGTGCGTTGGGACACCGCGCACTTGCCCACCTTACGTGGGATGAAGAAAACGGATACGACCAGGTACTGACTGGGGTATTCGTTTTGCGGAGTGTGACCCACGTCCACTGTGGGAGCAACGCTGTCTGGAGTGGTGGTAGTCGGCTCGCGCCACCCAAAAAACCAAGAACCCAAAAAAAATAGTGACCCAGATTCCTAATACCTCTATTGAACAGCTACGTATTCGCGGTGCCTCTAGTTTCGCAAACATCTTACCATTAAGTGGGCCGTCAGAGTTTCTCAGCATCAGACGCTGGACGGGAATCGAACCCGTGACCTCCGCTAGAGTACCCAAGTGCGTCAGCCGTTACGCCAGATGTTGTCAATAGTTGTAGTGATGTCTCAGTCACATTTTGAATAAATACGGGGACAAGTCTTATCCGTGCAGGGGCGGAGAAAGAATACTGACCTCTGTGGTCAGGGTCGGCCTGTCGTAAAAGGCGACAAAACAACCCACCCTAGCTACGTGGTAGGGCCTCAAGCACGTCTGGATGGCAACCACCTTTGGTCTTAAGCATGCCGCCATAATAACATTGTGTTTGTTCCGGCATTATATATATATATATAATATATATATATATATATATATATATATATATATATATATATATATATATATATATATATATATATATATATATATATATATATATATATATATATATATATATATTAGTGACGCAAGTTCCTGAACCCTTATGGGACAGTAGCGTGTTCGCGGTGCCGCTGGCGTTGCAACCCATAGGCGACAATAACTGCTAAGTTCTAAGTGAGCAGTCAGCCTGTCTGCTGATCTACAGCTATAAAAAAAGTCTTGTGATAAAATTATATATACTAATATTATTAATGTGTAATGTAACTCTGTCTATCTGTTATGTTTCACGCCTAAGCCGCTGAACCTATTTTGATGAATTTCGGTATAGATAGACTGGAGCTTGGAGAAATATGGCAGAACAACGTTTGAAGGGTCAGCTAGTAATAAAATTATAACAGCCAACATTCAGCAGTAGTTATATACTTACGAAGTTTGGGAACAGAGATCGCTTCTCATCGAACTTCTTCTCATTGACGCACCGAAGTAAGTACAGCCTCTCGACCCACGGCCATATCATGTAATCAAGCATACCTGGGGTGTTGCCACCGAAGTAATTTGTACCTGGAATAGATGAACCGTCATATTTACATCCATAACAGAAGCGCTCCACGTCTTAATTTTTGACTAGATGGCGCAGTGAGAATTGAGTGAACACTTGCTATGAAAGGAACGGATACCATGCAACTGGCGAGGAGCGCGGCACGGTTCTCGATACCACTGTCCATCCGCGACTCACAAGTTCACTTTGAACTGCTATTTTTATTATTATTTTCATTATGCTATTTTTATTAATTTTTATATCACGTTGATTATTAAATTGTAAAAGGCCACCTAAACGGGCTTGGAGTCCTATCATAGCTATGGTTCTTCTGTCGTCTTTTACGAGAGACCACTCTCGGCTGGAGTCAGTATTCTTCCAACCCTGCACGGATAAATATATGCCTTATTTCATTCAATCCCGACACATCTCCCATCCATACATCCATATTAGTATAAATAAAACGTACCCCGACTTGCAAGATCTTTTTCAAATATATCAAGTGTCTGAATTATTTGCTCGCTGCCGAATGCAAAGTTGGTGTCGAAACATTCTAAACTGCCTTTTATCAGCTGAAAAGAAAAAATATAATTATGTGTGTGTGTGTGTGTGTGTGTGTGTGTATGTGTGTGTACTTATGTACGTACGTAAGAAGTTTTACTTCTATGGCGAAACAGAAGAAAAAATATCTAAACATTTCATCCCCTATGCCACAACTATTTGTTTTTAGAAGGAATCATAAATTGATAAAAATTCAATTATAATGTAAACAAATGTAATTAATACATGCTCTTAAAATAGTTTCGTACTATTTGATACTAAATGGCAGCACTGTCTTTTTATATCGCGCAATATTTGGGGGACAATTGTGAATATAGTTATACAGATCGACACGAAACTCTTGAGAGACCGTCATCAGCTAACTTCAGTATAAATTTTACTCTCCAAATTTTTAGCACACTGCATAAACGGGTTGACTTTGACAAACCCGTCCAAATTTTTTTTACGCACTAAACATCATTTAAGGAACCCATATTTGCAAAAAAATTGTATGTCAAAAAATATTTCATTCCTCCGTACGTTAACCTGTTATTACCTGTCTCTGTCAGTCCCGCGTAAATGAGTAGTGCGTATTTGCTCGCCCGGTGCAATGACCGCCGTCCTCGCCCGCTTACTAGGTCATTGCCATTTTTTTGCTGTACCGATGGAGAGGTCATTGACACTCTCGCGCCATATTATGTAAATTGTGAGTTCTTTGAATGAGTTTGTGATGCTGATTACTCAACATTTTTGTACTATGCGATACTAAACTAAAATACACGTTTCTCACAACTTTTACTAAAGATTCTTCTGTGTGAATTTGGACGGGTTTGTCAAAGTCACCCTGTATATGCAATGGCATGGCTTGCACTAGTGCCGCACTCTGGCAGGTTGACCCATATTAGATGGTTTCCTTACCTCTACAGGCTCTATCTCCCTCCCCATGGAACGGACTGTATACCCGTCATAGGTGTTCCTTCAAAATACCACGCTTGGTCACATAGAAAGGAGTGGGGCTTACGTTTCCGTCACGTAGTCAATGTCATTTAAAGAAAGTCTCGCGCTTTTTCGAGCTATATTTAAATATGGCGCGTTTAACGTTTAGTTTTTACTTGTATATATAGGCATGCATGCACTTTTGGCAACACGCGGCAAGCGCTGCATTAATAAAGAAGAAGAACAAAGAAAGCTTTATTTAGGACATTGAATATAGTATTACAGATATTTTTAAATAATTTAAAACTAGTGCCCTAAATTGGACTTAACTCAGCATTATGCTGGTTTGAGGAAAAGGCCGTGACGTTACAACGAAAAAGAAAAAGTTATTAAACAAAAATAATATACAAAATCGTACATAACAGAACTAATGAAAACAAAAGAAATTCTTCTTCTTCCTGGTCTTATCTCAAACTATGTGGGGTCAACACATGTTCTCTCTTTACACTCTCCTATTAGTCATCATTCACACCTTTTCTGGCATATCATCTTTTGCACAATCCATCCATCTTTTCCTCATCATAATCCAATTCATTCATCATAATAAAGATAATATGAGCCAAATTAAATAAGTAGTAGTAAAAATCTGGGGTATTCTCATATAATACGTCACCAAGGGGGGATAATATTTACAAAAATAGGTAATAACTTACCTCGTTGAACCTCTCGATGAGTAACCTATCCTGCGCCTTAACGTAGGGATCCCTTGAATGGAGAGGGTTCCTGGCATATTTCTCGTCCAAATAGTCGCATATCACCACACTCTCGAAGAGGTACTTGTCCCCATCATCCGTGGGGATTTCCAGAACTGGTATTTTCACTGGAATCAGATATTATATAAGCACATCTGTTTTGGACTACAGCATCCTCAACTCTTCCTTATGACTTCTCCGTGCAGGAGCGGAGTAAGAATGCTAACCTTTGCGGCCAGGGTTGGCCTGTCATAAAAGTCAACAAAACAACCATCTAGCTACGTAATAAGCCCCTCTGGATGGCAACCCTTGGTCTATAAGTATGCCACCACAATAACCTTATGTTGTGTTTTGGCAGTGACCCAGGTTCCTGTACCTCTACGAGACAGCAGCGTGATCGCGGTACTATTAAGTAGCTGCTTACTGTTAAGTAAGCCGTCAGCCTATCTGCTGACATTGTGTATCTCATCCTGGGAATCGAACCTTGATTACTTACATCGAGGATTCTTTACCCTGAACCAGTCAGGTAGCCGGAGGGGGTCTAGCTTGTATACCTCGTACTTCACTCTCTTAGCCTCTAGAACGAGTAGCACCCGATGGCCATATGGGTTCATTTCCACGTGGTACAGACGAAGCTTGTCCATGAGGGGTGTTGGTGGGGTCGGACCTGAAAAGATAAGATATTGTAAGATAAGTTTGATATGCACACTAGTCGAGAAAATTATCGTGGAATTCGAACTCGAAACCTATTTATTAACCGACGAAAAAATGGACGAGGTTCTCAATTGGACGCGTATATTTTTTTTCTTTTTTTTTTATAGTATATGACCACGCATAACTTTTTACAAAGTAGTCCGATATTAAAAATTCTTTTTTTATTGGAAAGTGGGTTGAAGTTGAAAGAGGGTGGTCCCATATAAATTTGAAAAAAAAAATCAACCGTCAGGGTACGAAAACAGAGAACTATTGATTGTTCACTCACTGATTATAATATCTATGACCACGTAACTTTTGACAGAATTGATTTATTTAAGCATGTAAGTAGTAATTAGTAGATTATAGCCACAAAATATTATAAAATAAAAACTTAAAAAAAAAATAATTAAGCCGCCAAAAAACTGAAAAGCAAAAAAAATAAAAACCTTTTTGCTTTTCAGTTTTTTCGGCGGTTTAATTTTTTTCATCTTTCTGATTAGTCTCCGCGTGTACTACCACCGAGCTACCTAGGTCAAAATCTTTATTGGCAGTAAATCTTAAAAAAATATCTATATAAATAAAATGATAAAGGTCTGCAGTTGTACGCGCATTACGGCAAAACTATTGGATACATATAATATCTATTATATTTTCTAGGTTTTATTTTGGCCCGTATCGAAAAATAAAATTATTGCGATATCTTCATTTAGTATATATATATAAAATTCTCGTGTCACAGTTTTCGTTGCCATACTCCTCCGGAACGGCTTGACCGATTTTGATGAAATTTTTTGTGCTTATCCGGTATCTATGAGAATCGGCCAACATCTATTTTTCATCCCCCTAAATGTTAGGGGTAGTCCACCCCTAAATTTTTTTTTTAATTTTTTGACATTTTATTATATGTATATATGGCAGAACAACGTTTGCCGGGTCAGCTAGTTTAGTATAAAGTTATTAAAGTTTTAAAAAACAACTATTTTTATAAGCTATACGTGTTCAGTAATGTGAGTTTTCTTGCCGCGGAGAAGTGGGGCAAGCGGTATAGCGCGCATGCGTAGGAGGGGGGAGTTTCTTCTACCTCTGCCTCATGACGAAAGCAACGTGGACGAAGTCGCGGGTATCAGCTAGTTTGATATATTTATATTAAATACGTATTTTTCTAGTAGACCACATAGCCGGAGGGCTCGCGGCGTGGTAGCGTTGGACTCCATATACAACACAGTCAACAAGGGGACGTACGGCGCGCTGCATATCCGCCAAAACTCCAATGTTCCTCATTTACCTCTGTCTATCGCACGCACCGTCGCCCGGCAGATGGCAACGACCCAGGAATATTCTATTAGTAATGAAACCGTTTACTTAAGCTACAATTTTAATTTTATCAAAGATAAAAGTTTGTGACTGATAACAATGGCAAATCTTTATAATAATTTATAAAAGAGTATTCGACCATAAATGTAGTCAACACGTTTTTAGAAAGTCGGAAATTTATTTATATATATATATCTTCTTCCTCCTGTCCTCATCCCACATTATAAGGGGTCGGCACATGTTGTAATACTTAGTTTTTACAACGGGCCGCCTGCCTGACGCTAACCCCTTGTTAGGGAATATATATGTATACTTAGATTAGCTTGTTTCAAAATAAATATTTCTTTTAAATTTCACATGACAGTGTAGGATCTAGGATCATGACAATCATTGGAGGCTGGGGATCCAATGATTTTTAATCACCGGGTCTCTCATAATGACGACGTAAAAATAAAATGTTTATTCAATGACGTGTCAGCGTCTGGCAATGGTAAAAAAGTCAATGCCATTTAATAATTATTGCAGTTATGTGCATTGTTTCATTATCTCATTATTCAGAGACCAAAAATAAATATTAGAGGCAAAAAGTACTAAGTTTTTCATGTCTCACACACACACACGTTTCATACTTTTGTTAGCTGGTCTTGGACTGAATCTTTTATAGTGGAGTAAGCATAGCGAGCCCTGCCGGGGGAGGCCTGTCAACAAAACAACCTTAGGTAGGGTTACAAGCTCGGGATGCCAACAATTTAACCCCTGTTTTCCAAATATCGCCTCGGGGTTCGGCATAAATAACTCAGGTTCCAGTTCCCCTTCGCAGATGACGGTATGTTAGCGGTGGGGCGTTGCAAACAACGACATATTTAAACGGTGGTTGCCATCACACTTGGTGCGCTACCTAGCTGGTGTTGTTTGTCGCCATTTACGACAGGCCGCCCCGACACGGTTCAGTATTCTTACTTTTGTTTTATTGTTGTAGGACAGCAGGCAGGCCGACGGCCCGCTTAGAATTTAGCAGTTACCGTCGGTTAAGAGTGTTTGCAACGTCAATGGCATCGCAAACACGCTAATGTCACATAATGGGTACAGGAACTTGATCTCTAATGCCGGAATACAACACAAAGTTATTATGGCGACATACTTAAGACCGAAGGTGGTCGCCATCCAGACGGGCTTAGGGCCCTACCACGTAGCTAGGGTGGGTTGTTTTCTCGCCTTTTACGGCAGAACCCGGCCGCAGAGGTCAGTATTCTTTCTCCGCCCCTGCACGGATAAAATTCATCATCTGGCATACGAACATTGCATCAATGCTCTTGACAATATGCTAATGAATTCAAATAGCCTTCAAAACAATTGCACAATCCATGCATGCAATGAATGCTGTACTTTTGTAATCAATTACAAAAGACGTGTAATAATAATAATATGTATATTGGAACTAATCATACAACACCACCTAGTCTAAATATAGTATAGCACTTGTGTTATGGGTTATCAACATCATTCTAGTGGTAAATCCCGATTGCAGCCCAAACTTTCGCTTCCCGACCAGGGTCGGCCTATCGTAAAAGGCAACAAAACAATCCACCCTAGTCACGTGGTAGGGCCTCAAGGACGCCTGGATGACGACCACCTTTGGTCTTAAGTATGCCGCCAAACCTTGCGTTTTGTTCCGGCATTAGTGACCTAAGTTCCTGTACCCTTATGGGAGAGCAGCGTGTTTCCGACTTTTTCGTCTCCACTTCGCACGCTCTTCAGCATCCCTGGTAGCAAGTCCATTGGTGGCACGCATAGTATCTAGACCCGGCGGTGGCGACATGGCCAGACATTTGTTCCTCACGTAAGTAGGCGGTTGCAGTAAAACGTGGCCATAGCAACGAAGGCGACACTCCCGCAATTTATCCGCAATGTCACGGACGTGAAGGCTGCCACGAATGTGGCAGTTCTTAACGCGGTCCTTCTGCGTCACTGCACACATCCATCGCAGCTATTTCCATGACGCGGTTCCTGCTTGTGTCGCTCTAGTGCCGGCCACGTTTTATGGTCGTATAAAAGGATATGCCTAATGACTAACATGCCTGTCCCTTTAAGTTAACCGGCATCTTGGGGACGCAAACAAGTTATTCCTTTTTCACTGCTATGGGACTTCATACAGGCTGACGGCTTACTTAATATTAAGCAGTTGCCGCGCTAAGGACCGTGAACACGCTCCTATCTACATAGGGTTACTGGTACTTGAGTCACTAATGCCGGAACACGACAGCGTTATTGTGGCGGTATACTTTTAGACCAGGGTTGGTAGCTAACCAGAAGGGCACCGAGCCCTACCACTCAGGATTGTTTCGATGCCTTTTACATGCGGCTCTCTCCACCAGGGGTGAGTATTATGGTGAACGCACACTTGTCCGAGCCGAACGAGTCGAACGAAACGAATTTTAGAATTCTGTTTAAGAAATCTCAATCTCATTATCCGCCCCTGCATGGGTAAATGTTACATATCGACGGTTAAGAATCAATAATGTCTATCTCAATTTTTGGCTGTGTTTACTTTTTTTAAGTCAATAGATTTAAGTCCAATTTGGCATAGGTTGTTCAAGCAGTTATCTCAATATTAACAGTATTTCCTAAGTTATTTGCCCATTTTAGTAATTTTAAATTTTCTGGTAGCATAATAGCTGAAACGAAGAAATGTTCCTTTAATCTACTGTAAAGTTGACTTTTTGAGATAGACACTATTGATTCTTAACCGTCAATAAGCATGCAAAATTTTACCGGCCTTTCGGAATTAAAATATAAAAAAATCTTTGCCGTATGCTGTCACCTTATTTATCCAAGACATTGTTAAAGTTAATATTAAATAAATAATTTTTATTTAACATATAAATTCATATTTTCCACTTTAGAAGGCTTGTAAAGATCGTAAAGAGCGGCAAGTGCACCATATGCCACATTTTCCATCTATTTCGCTATGGTTTTCTACATTTATTTAAGGTCATTAGAAAGATATTTCCAAAATCAACCCTCTTTAATTTCTTATTTAATTAAAATTAAATTGCACTTAAATTTATTTCAAGAATTTTTTTATATTTCCCAACAAATAATGATTAAATGCAAATAATTATGTAATTATTGCGATAAAAGAAATGCATACAAATGTGTTTTACTTTTTAATTCCCTTAAACGTTTTGTTTACATGAACTATAAAAATCGATTAATTCAACAATGTTAAACTTACCAGCATTTCTTTGTTGATAATAAGACATTTTTCACGATTTATACAGATATATTTAAAAAAATTATTCACTATAACCCCGTCTGTCGTCTACCGCTACAAATGTAGAAATACCTACGTAATATTTAAAATTATATCTTCGTATGACATCATTGTGTGACCCGATTACCTGCTAGCCGACCGAATTATATCCTCCAAAATAGTAGAACTATTCGTAAAAGAGTGAAAGCATTCTTAATTCGATCGGGTTATCTAGAAGGCCAGTAGGTGTTTGTAATTTTCGATGCTTTTGTGAGCATTGAAAAAATGTAGATACATACCTAGAATTAATTTAAATAAGTTAAAAGCCTGATCAAAGGGCGTGACGTGCTAAACATTAAAGATGACTCATATTTTTAATTATAGATAATGTATACTAGCAGAAATTGGCAAATTTAACTACCTTGCCCTCGTTTGATCAATAATTAATTGGGTCAGTTTATTTCCGTCCGCAAAGAAAATAGAATAAATTTCCTTTTCCTAATGAAATTATTATAACTATTTCATATTTTATATAAAACATCCAATTATACTTTTATCTTTTTTATTTTAGGGGTATATTATTATTCTTGAAGTAAATAATTGTGTATAATATAATGCTGAGTGCGATAATAAAACGTTTTCTGAGTGTTGCCAAAAAAATTTTATTCCAATAAATCTTCATTTTAAAAGTTAGATTGTTGTTTTAATTTGCTATTTTGCATCTTTAAATCTACATAATATATTAATTTAATTAACAGTTTTCAAAAGTAGAATATCCTTTTTATTTAGTATTTTTAAAAGTTTGAAAGAGTACGCTATCATACAGGGTGACTTTGATAAACCCGTCCAAATTCACACAGAAGAATCTTTAGTAAAAGTTATGAGAAACATGTATTTTAGTTTTGTATCACATAGTACAAAAATGTTGAGTAATCAGTATCACAAAGTCATTCAAAGAACTCGCAATTTACATAATACGGCGCTAGAGTGTCAATGACCTCTCCATCTGACCTAGTTAAAGGCCGAGGACGGCGGCATTGCACCGGGCGAGCGAATACGCACTACTCATTTACGCGGGAGAGACAGAGACAGGTAATAACAGGTTAACGTACGCTGTTTGCACCATATGATTATTCTGTACGATTGAATTAATGATCCTTTACGAAATATTTTATGGTGAATATTGGACATATTTTTTTTTGCAAAAATGGGTTCCTTAATTGATGTTTAGTGCGTAAAAAAAATTTTGACGGTTTTGTCAAAATCACCCTGTATAAGTGAACGGTAGGGCTAAGCTATTTAAAATAAAAACGTTGCTTAAGAGCAATTAAACAGACTGGCTCAACATACGCAATACCTTAAGGTACATTCTGTACCTATTTCAACTCACCGAAAACGTGTAGTATACCGGGTCACCTTAAATCTGTATGCCCTTGATGATTTTTGTCGTTATGTTTAAGATGATATTTCATTTTATAAATGGTTGTAAATTTATCACTTGATAGTTCCACCATCATTAAGTAGTATGACGACTGCCAGTGTGTTTAATTCAAATATCACTCCCATAAGTAATTGTAATTTCACTGAACAAGATGTCTTAAAAGCATTAGTAAGTTTGGATATTAATAAAAGTCCTGGCCCTGATCTTTTGCCTCCCATTTTGCTTAAAAAATGTGCAGTCACACTGTGTAGACCGTTGTATCAAATTTTTAGACAATCTATTGACTCTGGTACTTTCCCAGATAAGTGGAAACTTGCACACGTAACGCCTATTCACAAAGATGGCGAAATCACTGACATCAGCCACTACAGACCTATTTCTTTACTATCTACGTGTGCCAAAGTATTTGAGTCAATAATACACAAGCGAATCTTACCCCACTTACAAAATCAACTTAACGCTAACCAACATGGTTTCCTACCCCGAAAATCCACGTCTACTAACCTATTAGAATTTGTGTCTGACTTAGCTGTAGCTCTGGATAATAACAGAGAAGTACACGCCATTTATACCGATTTCCGGAAGGCTTTTGACTTAGTTAATCACCATTTGCTCCTAGATAAATTACAGCATATGGGTATTCATGGCTCTCTTCTCAGATGGTGTAAGTCTTACTTAGAAAATCGGTCTCAACTAGTAGCAATTGGCGGTCACAAATCCTTCATGTTTAATGTACCTAGTGGAGTTCCTCAAGGTTCCCATCTAGGACCTCTATTTTTCCTAGTTTTTATAAATGACCTCTGTGAGTGCATCCAAAGCAAATTTAAACTTTATGCTGATGATCTGAAATTATATCGCACTATTGAAAACCTCTCTGATATTCTTAGTCTACAGTCAGATATAGACAATATTGAAATGTGGTGTAATAATAACTTTATGGTCCTAAATCCTGATAAATGTTACCACATAAGATTTACAAGAAAGAAAAACCCTTGCACATTTACATATACATTAGGAGCGACTAAAATTAAGGAAACCTCTACTATACGTGACTTAGGGGTCATAATGGATAGTGCTCTAAGTTTTAGATATCATATAGACAGAATAGTTAAAAAGTCCTCGCAATTATCAGGGTTCATCAGTCGTCAAATGAAAATCTTTCGTGATTCCAGCCTATCTGTAAATGTATTTAACTGTCTTGTTCGAGGTATCTTGGAGTACTGCAGTGTAATTTGGAACCCTGGTTATCAGGTTCACTCAAATAGAATTGAACGTGTTCAGAAACGTTTTCTGTATCAGCTTACGTTTTTGGATAATAAATGTCGCAGTCTCCAAAACTACGAACAGCGTCTCCGACACTATAAAGTTACTGGCCTGGAAAACAGAAGGAAGGTTACAGATATATTATTTTTGTACAAAATAATACACGGGCTGATTGATTCTCCGGACAGTCTTAGAAAACTGTGCTTCTCCGTTCCGCGTGCAAGTAGTCGTCTGCAAAATAGAAAGACTTTCGCTTTGCCTACCAGTAGGACGAATATTGGCCAACATTCCCCTATGTACCGCATGACGCATGGGAGTAATGTCGTTCGTAACCATGTAGATTTATTTACTGGGTCTATTGCCTCAACAAAGTTCAAATTGCGATCATTCTTTGCTTAGACCAACAATTAAACTACAGTGTATTTCTATTCACAGATTATTTGATAGATAAGCTTTGTGTGTGTTTGTATTTGTATGCGTTTGTTTGATGTAGGATAAATATTTGTATTGTATCATAGTTGTGTCTTCTTCCAGAGGAAAACATTCTCGGAAATATAGACCAATCTTTGTAAGTCTAATCATGTTGTTGAATGTTTTCTGTTTAGAAGACCGATATATTAAAAAAAAAAAAAAAAAAAAAACCATCTGTAGCAGAAAATGAAATTACCATAACTGCACGCTGACAATTTCTTTATTACGTTAAAATGAAAATTAAATAACGACCTCTTGGCGTATCGGATAACGCACGTCGATACGCTTACGGAGGTCACAGGGTCGTTTCCCATCCAGCGTCTGGGTGTTTATGTATAATGTCGGTTGCATAGTACCAATAATATAAGTGCTATGCAACTTAGTTTGGGACTAGATGATGTGTTAAATTTCCTAATATATTTATTTATTTGTGTAACAAATTTTTCAGTATATGGCAACATTTAATAAGCTGCCACTTTGACATAAAAGAACTAAAAAAACGTAAAAAAATTGATTTTTTAAATTTCGACATTATTTTCGTTCTATCTCGCTCTATCGTATTGAATAGTAATCGCTGTATCTCGCTTTATTGTATAATAACATAATAACATCGTGACACTGTAACAAAACTTTGAAATTTGGAAATATTGAGATTTTTATAGTGGGACATTATGTTTTCTAATATTTTATATTGTTATGATATTTATTATTGAATTATTATACATAATATTCTTTAGTAATAATTAGTTCAGGTCAGTTTAAACTTTTTATACACCACACACATAGTTTAAACCATTTTAATTCAAGGTTCATGACTTAAAAAGATCATATGAAACGTGACCAGTAATACTAAGTTATTCGCACTTAGAATACTTTGTAACGCTAAGTTATGAAGATAGTGAGTTGTTAGAGCACTGTCTAATGTTGAGTCGGAGTCCCAAGACAGTTGCAGTTTAGAAAGCAAACAATTTAAATAATTAAATATTAAATTTAAAATGTGTATTGAAAAGTCATGACAGACAGAAGTAAAAAAAGTTACAATAGAAACTAGCATATTTTAAATTATACCTCTTTAAACATGCCAGTGCTGTGTGATTAAATAATAAAATGCAGGTTTTAACAAATTAGTGAGTAGCTATAGAGCACTGTCTAATATGTGTATTTATCCATGCAGGGCGGAGAAAGAATACTGACCACTGCGGCGGGGATCGGCCTATCGCAAAAAGCGATAAAACAACCCACCCTAGCTAGATGGCAGGGACCCAAGCCCGTCTGGATGGCGACCACCTTTGGTCTTATGTATGCCGCCATAATACCTTTGTGTTGTGTTCCGGCATTAGTGACCAAGTTCCTGTACCCTTATGGGACAGCAGCATGCCATTGCCATCAAAATCCCGTATCCAGCAATGGTAACTGCTAAATTCTAAGCAGGCCGTCAGCCTGTCATACAGCAATTTAAAAAAGTATAATCTGGGTTTATTTCTCGTCAAAAGTCCAATCTGGTGTGGGTAAATAGTTCGATAACCATTACAAAAACTATTCAAAAACAAAAAGTAGACAGCTGGACTTTGGCCCTTAAACTTTGTGGATCTAGACCTCAGACCAGACAGTCAGATTAGACCCAGACCTAGCTTAGACCTTGTAGGTAGGTGTAGGTGTGATATACAATGCTAACAAGTGGTTTGAGAAAATTAATTATTCCCCAATGCCTCCACTCTTCTTGTGATCGAAGATCTCGCCTTGCAGGACCATAGTTTTCCTGGAATTGTCACTTTGTCTGACCATCTTTTGTATTGGAAATCTTTTTTTTTTACCTGTTCTTGTGTACCATTCTGTAAAGGTTTGACTCCATTTTCTTGGTCCCATCCATGTAATTAAGTATACATCTATTGAATATATTTCTCTCTGTGCAAGGGTGGAGTAGGAATACCTCTGCAACTATGGGCTGCCTGTCGTAATAATTCTAGCTAGGTGGTTGGCCTCCAAGCCCATCTGCATGACGCTCGCCTCTGTTCTCTTAATTTGCTATCACAGTGCCAAAACCAAGTTATGTGTACTGGTATAAGTGATCTAGGATCCAATTACCTTCGCAGCATTGCAAACATCTGTAGGCGACGATAACTGCTTACTATTAAGCCGTCAGCCTATCTGCTGTTCCACCATAATAATAACAGTAATCTCTTTATATTTTCAGTAAAAATGGAGGATCCAGTGGTAAAATTAGTAATTAAAGATGAAGTTATCGAGATATCTGATGAGGAGGACACACCTAAACCAAAAAGAAGGTAAGAGTATGTAAGAGGGAGAATATAAAATGCACTGCACTGCAAATAGAAAATCTCTGTTGAACTAATTATATTGTTTGACAATACATGTAACGCCATCTAGTCCATATACTAGATAACTGATATATTACTTATATAGTGTTCTTTTGTAAATAAATACATATACATAAACATCTAGACTAGAGGTTCCCAGATTTTTTTTTCACAGACCAATTTCAAAATTTAGTTGGTTCCGGTGGACTCCCTGCACCAACATTTCTACCATATTCCCAAAACTCGACAAGAAATGTGAAGATTAGATCTTACTATGAAAATTTGCATTGTGGCTGAATTCCAACCAGGAATTAATAGTTAAAAAAAAAAGTGAGAATTGATTGGTTAATTAATTAATTGATTGTGCTGTGAGTGGATATCAAAGAAGTGATTCCATCCAAATTTACTTTTTTGACATCTACTTACTTATTACACTTTCCATCGTAAGAATATGTTCAAATCTGATTTTGAAGTCATCATGCAGGGCAATTAAATGTTGATATCTCTGAATTTCCTCATCATGGCATTGTACCTGTGACAAGTTGGAAACTGGAAAAATTAGCACCGACTAATATTTTGCTTCATAAATTCCATTTTTCCAAGAAAAGCTGAAATTACACCCTTTGTTTTTATTAAATTGAGGTTGTCCCCTTGTAATTGTAAATTAATGTCATTAAAATTTTTCAACAAATCTGTCAAATACGCGATCTGCTTTCAAATTGATCAGGTTTTCTTTTAAATCTGAATCTTTACTTTCCAGAAACTCTAAAAGTGATTAAAAAAGTGAGTAATATATTGTTAAACATGCACCTTTCGACAACCAGCGTCTTCATCATTTTCGTCAGGAGCCATTTAACACAAACTCCACCACACCTTCGTCATCTTGAAATTGTTGCTCTCCTAAAGCTTTCTTAAGCGGCCCAAACAAATGAAAATTGCAGGCCGATAAGTCCGGGCTGTAGGCAGGATTTTTAAGTTGAGTCCAGTGCATTTCTTCCAGTTTTGACATTGTTAGAACTGCAGTATGGGATCTGGCATTGTCATGGAGAAGGATGACTTCTCGAATCCATTGTTTTCGTCTTTTGCAGCGATATGTATCTCTCATCTTAGTCAATAACTCGCAGTAGTAAGCAGCACCATTGATTGTGCGTCGCTCGTGTAGAAAGTCAATGAGCAAAATGCCTTGCTGGTCAAAAAACATTGTTGAGAGAACCAGCATTTTCCACTCGTTCTCATCCTTCTTTGAACTCCAGGTGAACTTCTTTCAACTTGGCATAAGCCAAACAAACACACGAGTCCTTGACAATGTTGATCCTCGAACTGTGCACTTAATCTGAAAAATATCCATTGCTTGAACTCCTTCACGAGCGAGAAATTTTATAATAATGCGTTGCGCAGTAGAAGAGTGCACTTGCTGCTCCGACATCGTGACGGTTACTGACAAACCGTACGATTAGGGGTGTGAAACGACTGGCTCTCCCCACTCTTACTGACCCCACCCAAGCAATTTAAAAGCCCGCGCCCATTTCTACCAGCCGTAGACGTTCACTAACAATAATTGAAGAAAAATATTCTTGCAGAAGAACGAGAAAAAAAGATCCGAACGAACGCGTACCCTGTGACCAATGTACAAAAACGTTTGCAACGAATTATGAATTGAAGAAACACTCACGAACACACAGCGGAGAGAGGCCGTACATGTGTACAACATGTGGAAAGACGTACACGCAATTAGGACATCTCAGTATACATCAATTACATCATCAAGGTAGTTTTTTTTTTATCTGGGTCATATATTTGAAGAATACAGGTAGCCGCGTTTATTTAATGGCGAGGGGACGCGCTCTTAAAGAGATAGGGCTCAAAGCCCTGTTTGCATTCCCATCCTGGCATGGTACTCCCTTGATGTCGCAGTTGCTGCATAATAGACCCCAGCCTCAGGGGTCAGTAATCTTTCTCCGCTCCTACACGGATAAATGCATGAGGCACGATGGCAGGAGTTGAACCGTTGAGCTGGACGTCGGTGCGCAGGCCGTTTGATGGGAATACGCAGTAAAAGGTCGAACACACGAAGTGTGGCCACCACTTTAAGTCCTAATTCATTTTCCAAATAAAAATTATGTTCCTAAATTTCGGGGGCACTGGACACTTTATAAAAATGTCGTTAACAGAAAAAGAAATAAAAGAACGAATCTTCACGGTGCTCATGAGTGCTGCAATGGCCGTGGCTGCGAGTGCGGGCGAACGAAATATGGCCGACGCACGTCACGCGCAGTTCCGCCAATCAGCGGAACGCTCGATTTTGTTGTCAATGTAGCACGGGTGAATATTCTGAGGAATTGTTTCAAATGGTGCCTTTGTTCTCTTTCTATCTTCGAACTGCCCGCCATCTGCTGGGCGTTTATCTGATTCTCCAAAACGTTAATATTGCGCACAGTGAGGTAATGGAATGACCTTCTGCCACACTACGACATTGGGTATTTCAAATGGGCGTCGATAAATTTCTCCATGGACGGTACCGTGTTAATGGTGCCCCAGGCTTCGCAGACATCCATTGGCGACAGTAACTGGGCCGTCAGCGTGTCTGTTCTGTTTCACAGCAATAGAAGAAGAAATAAAATGAAAAAGAACCATACTAGATGGCAAAAAGAGCTGTGATTAGAGTGGAGTTCTTTACTCTTTATTAAATTATAATCCCCTCTAGTTGTCTTGTAACCATAACTTGATTTGTTTAATTATAATTATTTATTTCCTTTCAATTACAGGTATAAAAAACTTCAATTGCACAGAATGTGGTGCTTCCTTCTACAGAAAGGCGGACTTGGACAGGCACGAGAAGATTCACACCGGCGACAAGCCGCACACCTGCGAGATATGCTCGAAAAGCTTCGTCCAGAAGAACAACCTCATTATGCACTTAAAAATGCATGTCGGTGACAGACAGCATGCGTGTGACGTTTGCAACAAGAGATTCATCACTCGGAGTAAGTTGATGCTACATTCCAAGAGGCATGACAAAGAGAAGAAGAATAAGAGTGTTCTAGGGAAGATGGAATATGAGATTAGTTACTAATAGGAATGGGGTCCATGGAAATACTGGATCAAGGTATAAAGTTATACTTGATTGGAGAACATTAAAGCGTGTGACTGGTTGTTGGGATCAGTTGTTTAAGTTTTTTTTAATCGCTAGGGAACAGCAGACAGGCTGAGGGCTCATTTAATAGTTAATAGTATGTTTTCATTGTCTATGGATGTCTGCGATGACAGGGCAACGCTGCAGTCTTTGTAAGGCTACTGGAATACAGGTCACATATGAACATAATACGATTAATCATCACCTCAGCGTTAAATCCCAGTGGCAACACAAACTTCTGCTTCGGTGCCTGGGTCTACTTTCTGAATTATACTTCTCAACTTGAGAACGGTCTTCGGCATCCCTGGTAATCAGTCCATTGTCACTATCACCAAGAGTAGGTATGATATACAGATGGGTTTGGAGCCCTGTCACCTTTAACACCTTTATATTTTTGTTATGAGGTGGAAAATGACAAATGAATTGACAAGGGGACGCACGTCGCTAGTGTACCCACTAAAACTACCCCAGTGTACCTCTATTACCCGGTATCCGGGAGGGAGGGCTGTGATGTCGCTTGAGCATCCCATTTGGGCTGGTCTTTTACACCCTACCCGGCCACAGGACCCCTATTCTTACTGCGCTCTTGAACGGAGAAACCCTGAACTTCCATTATAATGTATAGCGTTTGAAACAATGTGCAAAGGATGAGGTCAGCTGGTTATCGTCTCTATATTTCTTGCTTGGGAAGTCTTAATCTGTGATACTGGTACCTCAAGCGAATGCCTAAAATGTCTTATACGTAGTAATAAAAAAAAATTACAACACGGCAGTCTCAGTAGTAAAAGTCTTGTAGGATCAATATTTGTGTAATGCTAGGAATTTGTTTTTTTTAGGGATGTTTCTTTCAATTGGATGTTTGTGAGGAAATGAAAGGGATGTGAAAATGTAATGTGAGGTTTTCCACTTTTGCAGTTCTTTTTTTAAATTAAAATTTGTACAATGTGGAATATGATTATTAAAGGAGTTGAGCTACCTTAAGTACCTCACTGACGGTCCATTTTGGCATGGGTCAATACAATGCAATGTACATCAAAGGAATCTGACCAACTAAATTCGAATTACTAAAGCAGTTTTTACTATTCCGTCACCTTATCTCTTACTGCGACATTACAAAGTTAATTCCAAAAAATATCGGAGTCAAATATTAAAAACTATACCAACTTGTTCAATAAATATTATCAGCGTATATGCCAAAGAGAATGAATCATCAAACACTTGAAATATGAAGCATTCAATCTGAATTTTTTAATTGATTAATCAAATATTAAATTTTTTTATATAAACAATTGTTTCCTATACCTGTCACACTAGGAAACCAATCTAGACGTCACGGGTTCGATTCTCACGCACCGCTTAGACATTTACTCTAGCTAAGCGTGCATATTGTAACAGAAATTCTACATAACGAAGGTGAAGAAAAACGTCATAGCTTACTCACAACACGGCTTCCCATTGAGATCACCTGTATACTATATACTTTAACTCGCCATGAACAAGCGTGGCGTGTATACCCATTATTAAATGGTTTTTTAATAACATTATTTGTAATGATATTAAAAAAAATAAGGTGTGGAATTTGCAATTGCATTTAAGGGCAGGAGGAAGAAGAGTATTTGTTTCCTATACAGGTCATCTCCTGTTCTGCTCTTTTACCTCAAAATGGATCGTATGTAGGGTTCTTTATCTCTGTGAATATTGTTACTCGATTGTACATAATTGTGAAAGACTTCGTTTAATGGAGTATAAGGAGAACTGACTTTGTGTTTAAAAAACTGTCGAAATGCGTTAAAAAGCCGCCACAATAGCACCAGTGTAAATTTTAGACGAGTGCCAAAAGTTTTTACAGTGGGATAGAGACATTTTTACTTAATTAGCCTTCAACATTTCATTTCTAAGTACCACTGGGTAAAAGATCCTGTGGGCAACCTGCTATGCAAGGACCTCGCGGTGAAGGAGAGATGGCACTCGTATTTCCACGAGCTGCTGAACGCGCAGCATAAAGAGATGCAGCCTCCAGACTCCTCCAAATCAAGGACTAGTGCCACTGGTAACGCTTGCAGAGGTACAGAATTGTCTTCGCCGCATGAAGAATCGGAAAGCTGTAGGTTTCGATGGAGTCCCCATCAAAGCCTGGAAGGCGATGGGCTCTCATGGTGTGGGCATCTTAACCGACCTTTTTAACCGGACACTCTTCACTGTACCCCAAGCCAATGGAGATTGAGTATCATTATAATAATAATAATAATCTTTATTTGTAAGAAACATGGTGAATACATAGGTGACTTGTTCAAATTTTATAAATGTACAACACGTTTCGCCATTTCTGGCATACAAATTTGTTTACAAACCTAAAAAATAAAAATCTTAACATTAAATTATTTTATATATGTTACATATTTTTGTTTACTACTCCACTACTACTTTGTTTATTACTCCAGTCTTCCAAGGCAAGGGGTCGGTGCAGAAGTGAGGTAATTACTGTGGTATTAACATTATGGCTCACACCATGAACCTCTTCGAAAGGGTTATAGACTCTCGGATTCGACAGGAACTTGACTTCTTGACTTGCAGAAGGCCTTCGACTATATTCCTCGCGCGATAATCTGGTGGGTATTGCGATCCAAAAGGGTCCCAGAGGCTTATATTGGCACCATCCGAACCATGTGCTGCGATACCGATTCCGTGGTTCGGACCGGAGTACAACACAGACAGACGTAATGTCAGATAGCATCAGAAACTCACTGTGTGCTGATGATATCGCGCTGGCAGATTCGGACAGGGGTAGGTTGGTGGGACGTATGAAGGCGTGGAAGGAATCACTTGAGAACGACGGTTTTAAACTTAATGTGGCGAAGACCGAGTACTTGGCCTGTAACTCCACAGATCCCACACCCGTACGCATAGATGGCAACACGGTCGAGCGCACGGACCGAGTGAAATACCTGGGATCTGTATTTCATGCGTCTGGTGACATTGACTTCGACGTTAAGGCACGCATTGCTGCCGCGTGGGCTAAATGGCGTGAGGTGACTGGTGTCACCTGTGACCCTAAAATACCGGTTAAATTGAAGGGACAGGTATATAAGACCATCATTAGGTCTGTCCTTTTATACGGATGTGAAGCGTGGCCGGTGCTGGAGCGACACAAGCAGGCACCGCGAGTCACGGAGATGAATATGCTGCGATGGATGTATGAAGTAACGCGGAAAGACTGCGTTAGGAACTCTCGTATTCGCGGCACCTTCATGTCCGTGACATTGCGGATAAATTGCAGAAGTGTCGCCTTCGCTGGTATGGTCACGTTTTACGGCAACCGGCTACTTATGTGAGGAACAAATGTCTGGCCATGCCGCCACAGCCGGGCCCCGGCAGGAGGGGTAGACCCAAAAAGTGCTGGCTTGACGTAGGAGATGCCGAAGATCGTGCAAAGTGGAGAAGAAAATGTCGGAAGGCGGTTTGGGTTACAACCGGGATTCAACGCTAAGATGATAATGATGAGCCATCAACAGCTACATTCATAGCATTCACTGTATCTACACTAGCGCCACTGTGGCGGGTTTATGAACTATAATTTACAGCGTACACCTTTTCAATTTCTCCCCGGTCCTCCTTACTTTCTTTGTTTAGCTATAATGTATTTGAGGGTAGTTGGATTTTTTACTCTGAAAAGAAGCCTTGAAACCCTATTATGTTAAAAATATGTTTTTAAAACCGATCGATGGTGAATGTAATTAGATTAAGTTTTTAATGTTTTAATTAAAAATTTATTTCTTTTTTATAATGTTTTATTTTTAACCTTTTTTAATAACAGCTAAAGCGAATTAACGGTACCACACAATTACGCCTATATTAGGCACATTGTGTTTGACGTGTTCCAGACCTGAGAAAATGTAGAAAACAATATTTCCGAAAATTGAACGCGGGTTCTTGATGTTCAATTCAACTCGACTAAAGAGGTTTGCAAAAAGTTCTGGGTGTACATTCCTTCAATACTGTTTATAATGATGTTGTGCATGCCACGTTGGGACTAGATGGCATTGTGTCTTTTTAAAATATCCGTGCAGGGCCGGAGAAAGAATATGACCTCTGCGGCCGGGGTCGACCTGTCGTAAAAGGCTACAAAACAACCCTAGCTACATGGCAGGGCTCCAAGCCCGTCTAGATGGCGACTACCTTTGGTCTTTAGTATGCTGCCATAGTAATTTTGTGCTGTGTTCCGGCATTAGTGACCTAAGTTCCTGTACCCTTATGGGACAGCAGCGTGTTAACAATGCCTCTGGCGTTGCAAACATCCACGGACAGAACTTTCACTGGCACATAGCTGATGTAACAAGGAGTAACTAGACTATTTATATTTTAGAAAACAAAAATTAGTTTTTGTTAAAAATGATAAGATTCGGAAATTTTATATTCCAATTCAAGTTGACCTTAGATTTATATCATCAATCATATGAAATGGGGTTCAGCTTAAACTGGACTATGTAAGTTCGAACGCACGTATTCCGGAGGCCGTAGTTGCATTCGATAACACTGACTGTTGGTATATTTCATTTATTTATATTTTAGGGGTACCTGTGCCCGCGACTCCGTCCGCGTGGAATAGTGACTGGACATAATTTTTTGAATATCTTATGGTTTATTTTAGATTACAAACCTTAAAAACTCTAAAATATAATTGAAACATGCAAACAGTCAGTGTTATCAAATTCAAGTGTTACGCCATGCGCCTCCGGAATAGGTACGTTCGAACCTTCAAAGTCCAGCCTAAGTTAAACCCTATTTCATATGATTGAGGATATAAATCTGAGGTTAATTTAAGTTAGAATTTCAACCTACAATGTCCAGCCTAAGCTAAACCTTACTTCATATAATTGATGATATAAATCTGAGGTCAACATAAATTGGAACATAAAATTTTTGAAATATAATTTTTAACAAAACTATTTTTTTTAAATTTATATAGCTTAAAATAACTGTCATTTATTTTAGGGGTGCGGAAATAAAAAAATATCGATACATCGATATTTAATTAAATATCAATATCGACGTAGATATATTGAGGAAAAATTTATCGATATATCGGTCATTTTCAAAAGATTTTGCGTTTTAAACTAATATTGTGTTTAGTTGAATATGTAATATCAATAGTAATTTTTACACAAAATGTACAAAAATCTCAATAAGAAATGTAGGTAACAAACCTATCAGTATTCCTTTTTATTAGGCAATAATTAGAAAAATATCAAAAAAAAAACTATCTTAAAACTAATATTTGACTATATCAAGCAAAACCGTATTTGACTGGTAGCGAAAGATAAAAAAACTGCTCTTTACATGCTCAACTATCAGCTGGCTCCTATTGTTAGAAACCGCCAAATTAACGTCAGAAGCCGCTCTCTCTGAACGTAGAGAGGAAGCCGTAGGTGTCAAGTATTTAAGTGCTCGAACACACAAGACATAACAAAAGAACTCACGAGTGAAAGTGACGTGACGGTTGATGAATGACGGATGGCGGCAGACACACAAACACACAATGCAAACATACTAGTTAATAGTCATAGACCATAGACAAATGGGAACCAACACATATGAATGGCTTAGAAAAAAACTGGCGAAAAATAGCTGACATTTCTATGTATGTACACATGTGAGATTGTATTAGTGATTACAAATACTAATGCAAAGACGATAGATATTTAAGTAAGCTAGTATAATTTCAACCGCCAGATGCCATGATGAAATTGGTCAGTTTTACACCATGTAGGTTTAGAGTAATGACACAACGATAAAAAAGCGAACATTTTTATTGAAAATATTTTAAACAACAAAACAAAAACAGGACAATCTAAGGAGGTATCTTTAATCTTTATTTATGAAGCAGAAATGAGATCAAATTCTATTTGTAATACACCTTTGCAAGAGATCTGTTTAGAAGCTATTTCTTTGCTTTAACAAATTAGTAGTAAATGCAATAAAATCACGTCTATTTGAACACTATCAAATAATTAAATTCAGTCACAGTAGCAGCTTACGGACACCAAACAAAGAAATGAAAACGAAAGTTGCAGGTTCAAACTTGTATTAAGTATTGGGCGCCACTTCATAGCTTAAGTAAACAGAGATCGAGTAAAAACGAGTCAACCTTACCGAATACAAAACACGAGTCAGTTGGACTCGCAAAATAGAATCGAGTCGGCGAGTACAAATTGTATCTTCCTGACTCGAGTACCGGAATCGAGTCCAACTCGCATTATAATAAATTGGTATTCGATTCGAGTAGGCGAGCCATAAACAAGATTCGAATCTGACTCGACCTCGAGTCAAGCCGTACTAGGGGTGTCCACTTCGAAAAACATCGATGTTTTTTTTCGATGCGATACATCGGAAGTGTGCATCGATGTCTTCCGATGTATCGGTTAGAAACATCGATGTTTACTAAAAATCGAGTACTTTTTCTAACATTACATCACAAAGCCCTCACTAATCAGCCCTCTGACACTCCTCCATGCCAACTTAACTGAAAATCACCATGCTTTTTCTTTCCCTTCCTATGCGAGTCCTTATATATAAAAAGAGATGGAGCGAATATTGGCTAGAAACACGACCTTAACTCCATAAAAATAAACTGTAGCTAAAGTAACTTGCAGGTCAAACTAAAATGGACGTTGCGGTAGCTTATGCAGTAACTTTCATTAAAATTTGAACTATGAATGTTATAATAGTTCAACTTTATTTTGATTAAAATAAGGTTGTGTTTGACTTACGATTTTCTTGAAGTTTTTAATTGTTTTCGCTTTTAGTTATTGAATGCTATTATATTACTATACAATAACCAACATAAAACAACGTTTTGGATCATTTTTAATGTATTCCTTCTTAACCAGCTATAAACAATCACAGGGTTTTGTCGCGTGCAGAGATTTTCGTCAAATATTTTGATTTTTTGGTTTGTTTGGATTTTTTAATGCACTGCAATTTGAGTACAGTTATCTATTTATTATAAAAATTGCGCTAGTCCTAAGCCTATTAAAGTATGAAGGGAAAACGCCAATTTTCTTGTATTTATTTAACTCATAATGGAGTAAAATTGTATTTTAAATTGATTGATTGTATTGAACAACTAGGAAACCTGCCAAACCAACGATAAGTTAATTATATAGTGTTAACGCCGTTTGGCTATAATGGGTCTAGGTGAGGATGTTATTTCCTATCTCTTTTCCTCTTACCTATTATCCGCTCCCCGTCCTTGTCAAATGTAGTGCGACCAATTTAAAAATTATTATAACGTCGATGGCCGAACGGTGATTGTCGGTTCCGTATTATTTTTGATAAAACTTAATAATTTAGTAATAATCGGGTGTAAAATAGTGTAAAGGTGTGTTTGATTAATCCTACGAGTGGATCATCCGTGGGCCCACGCCAAAATAAGGACGAGTAACGAGAATCGTGAGTACCCTTAAACATTCATTTCCTTTCAATAGCTCTTCGCCTAGGAAGACCCTTACCAGCGCGAACATATAGTTAACACCGATAGAAATAATTTATTTATGAATAACACTGTGGTATGGATATTCGGCAACGGTTATCAATATCGATATTGAGACTGAATATCGGTTAGATAACCGTTACAAGAAATAGCCAATAACGCACATGTCTAGTTTTTTTCGGTTTAAACAATTAGCAGTCCAACCAGAGCGTTCAAATATTACATAAATACATAAGAATAAGATACCGGATCCGGTTGCGTTCATCTAAGTTTAAATAAAAAAAATTGTAAAATAAACATATTTCAAAACAAATAGAACTAAGGAAAAAAGTTTTTTGGTAATGATTTAGATATCAAACTGAGTTTTCATGAAATTAACTGGTTATCATTGATTCGATGTTTTATGAAAATACATCGATACATCGTATATATCAATAACTTTTCAAAACATTGGATCGATTCGATGTATCGCATTGAAACATCGAGTGATTTCGATGCATCGATGTATATCGAATATCCCTAAGCCGTACCTGCCGTACTCGGCACATCGCTACATGTAATGCAGTTGTGTTGTGATGGTATTTTAATAATTATAAATAAATAAAATGGATACAGGAATAATGATGGAGGCTCTTCCCATCCTGGGCGTGTGCAATTTGTGTTTAAATGAAGGCGTAGTGAAAAGTATGCTCGTTCCTCAAATAAACATGGGAAAATCGGAGATATATTCGGAAATGCTTCTATATTGCTTCGCGATTGATGTAAGTGAAGCCTTCAGTAAAAAGTGGTCAATGAAAAGTGACCGCCACTGGCATTGCAAAATAGGCGATGGTAACGGCTAAATTCTAAGCAGGCTGTCAAGTCAACCTGTCTGCTGTCCTAAATCAATAAAAAAAAAAATATTAATTTTGTAATATCACACACCCTGTAATATTATATACTACTAGCTGACACCCAAGACTTCATCTGCATTGTTTGATTAACAAAGTTTTCGTTAAGAGACATATGTAGGTTATATCTTTAATGGACATTCTAAATAAAATGTTTGCAGATATCCCAAACAGAATTGGGCGATACAAAGAGGTTAATATGCATTCCATGTATAGATAAGTTGAGGGAATGCGAAACATTTAGAACTATGGTCCAACAATCCTTGAGTACCTTGAGAGAAAATGCCAAGCTGCTAAGTGAGTTACTGAATGTTCTAATTATAATAAACTGCATTTTCTGGACATACTGTTGCGTCTGTTAATATGTGTAGGATGCACCTTTAAAAAGTTAAGCATTCAAAGCCCTAATTGTGTTTCCTTCCTGGTGTGAGACTTCCCTGACTCTGTTTGAGGAGGCAATCCTTTCATTGACGGGCCGCCATAATGCCTCGCTGCCCACTTAGCAGTTTATGTTTAAAGAAGTTCGCCTTTATGCTCCAACCTCCCATGCACAAGGGGTACAAGGCTCAAAACTGTATTATGCCACTTAACAAGTTATGCATCTATATAAATTGTTCAGAGTTAACAATTTGATTATTTTATAATTTTATCCATGCAGGGTGGAGAAATAATACTGACTTCTGCGGCCGGGGTTGGCCTGTCGTAAAAAGCAAAAAAACAACCCACCCTAGCTAAGTGGTAGGGCCTCAAGCCCATCTGGATGGCGACCACCTTTGTTTTTAAGTATAATAATAACTTAATAACTTTTTGTTGTGTTTCAGCATTAGTGACCCAAGTTCCTGTACCCTTATGGGACAGCAGCGTTTTCACGATGCCACTGGCATTGCAAACACAATAGGCGACGGTAAATGCTAAATTCTAAATGGGCCGTCAGCCTGTCTGTTGTCCTACAGCAGTAAAAAACAATCTTTTTTTCAGAGGAAGAGAAAGAGGCAAATATAAAAGAGGAGGTATGCGATATAGATATTGAAGAACATGATTTAGATGATATTATACACAAGGAAGATGGCTTAGATGAGAATGGTGAGTATAGTTTTTTTCATTGCACAGACACTGTTGAAAAACTATGAAGCAATCACTAGCAGTATTAGAAAAATGTAGAATGAGAAGAGAAGAGATATGATGAAATGAAACTCAACAAGTCATGCATCTATATACATTTTTCAGAGTTAACAATTCGGTTATTATTTTCCAGAGGAAGAGAAAGAGGCAAATATAAAAGAGGAGGTATGCGATATAGATATTGAAGAACATGATTTAGATGATATTATACATAAGGGTGATGACTTTGATGAGAATGGTGAGTATAGTTTTTTTCATTGCACAGACACTGTTGAGAAACTATGAAGTGATCATTAGCAGTATTAGAAAAATGAGAGAAGAGAGTGAGAAGTGAGGAGATATGATGAAATGAAACTCAACAAGTCATGCATCTATATACATTTTTCAGAGTTAACAATTCGGTTATTATTTTCCAGAGGAAGAGAAAGTGGCAAATATAAGAGAGAAGGTTGGCGATATAGATAATGAAGATAATGATTTAGATGATATTATACATAAGGGTAATGACTTTGATGAGAATGGTGAGTATAGTTTTTTATTGCACGGGAACTGTTGAAAAGCTATCGAAGTGAACATGTAACTTGGCGAGCTCCTCAAGATACTCACATATCCCACAACCCATTTATTGCCAATAGATTGCACAAGTAGAGCAAAGCCTCGCTCATTGACTGGCGATATATAACGCCAACGGTCTATGGAAACAGCGGGAGTTGGTTCACGATTTCCTGATTGAAGAGAACATTGATATACTTCTTGTGCAGGAGACCTTCTTAAAGCCTAGTATTGGTGATCCTAGGATCACTGTGCCTTAGATACGCCGTTGGAGCACCTTGAAGTTTCTGCCTGCAGATTAGCAATGACAGGCCATCAGCCCATAGTCATCATTTGCATGTATCTGTCTTGGAACCGTCCGCTACTTCAAGCGGAGCTTGCGTCCCTCTTCAGCTTAGGCCCTTTGGTTATTGTCGCAGGTGACCTAAACTGCAAACACTACAGCTGAAATCGCTCCAGTTCCAATCCCAACGGAAGAACTCTCATCCGTCACCCTAATGACTTGCTTTTTGGCATCCTAGCTCCCATTACGCCAACCCGGTACCCGCCGAATCGTGCTACCGGAGGCAGCCCCAATGTTCTTTATTTGGCTCTTCTTAAGGGCCCTCCAGTTTCTCTCAATCGAATATCACCATGATATCGACCAGTTGTCCTTAAAGTAGGCCCTCCGGCCGATCAGGCACCTCAAACCAAGTCAATCGTTGACTGGTCCAAGGTCAAGGATGCATCATAACAGGTAGGATACGCTGATCTTGAGCAGGCCCCAGACTAGAACAATGGTCCTAATGGGGTCTGGGACCTGCTCTTTCGAGAATCCACTCGGCAAGTCACGCGCGAGGAACGCCGATTGGTACTCCCGAGGGATGCGAGTGAATTGATGAGAAGTAAGAGAGCCGCTGCCCGAGCCTACGATACATTTCCCTCCGAAGACAACCGAGTGACTCCCTGCTCGTGAAGTGAATGCGGGCATTTAGGAACTCAGAGACCAGCGTTGGGAAAATCTGTTTTAGGAGATCTCGCCAATGCACCAGGCTTACTGGAGTATGGTGACGTCACTGAAAGCGCTATCTCTCTCGACCATGCCTCTGGAGAAACCCAATGATTCCGTTGCTTTTGATGACGAAGAGAAGGCTGAATATCTCGTAGAGAATCTCGAAGAGCAATGCTCCCCAGTCACCACAAACGTCGACCCGGCCCACTTACTCGAGGTGGACACCAAGGTCGAACGCAGATCCTCCCTTCCCGCAGAAGACTCAATCGAGCCGGTCATAGTGAAAGAAGTACAGGACCTGATCAAAGACCTCAAGCTCCGGAAATCTCTTAACTCTATTCCATCAAACTATATGACTGCATCATCCCATGGGTTGATGAGGTCAAATACCTTAGGAGTCACCCTCGATGAGGGCCTGTACTTTGGAAAATATATCAGGACGGTGAAGAACAGAGCACGCTTCGTGCTCGACCGTCTCTATCCTATGATATGCAAAATCTCCCTTAGGAATAAGGTGACACTACAAAATGTGCGTCCGCCCCATCATGACTTACGCGAGTGTAGTATTCGTCCATGCCGGCAAATGCTAGATCAACTCGATATAGAAACTGCAAATCAAGTTCTTGCGCATAGCAGTCCAAGCGCCACTTTATATGCGTAACGCGGACCTACACCACGACCTAGAACGTTCTCACGGACGCAATCCTCTCCAATCCGGCATGGACCAGCCCGACTAAATAGGTTTAGGGATGCCTTCCGCCTCCCATAACCTATAGAGTTACACATTCCACACAATACACGAATTACACGTAGAAATCTGTGTTGCGGGGGAGTTTCTTTCGTCGTTTCTTCTTTCCCAGCTACACACATTCCGAAACGGTAGTAGATTCGACTAGGAGCGGCTTCAGCTGTGAAATCGACATTACCCCAATAAAAACTTGCCATTCATGGCTGTGCTCCCTTATTCCCCCATGCAGCGGTCGAGTCGGGAACGCACCACACAGGAGACGCGTCCCCGAGTACGCTGCTACGGTTGATCGATCCCGTGGGAGCGGGGCCGAAATGCCTTATCCGCCCAGAATCGCTGTTACGTCGTCTGAAACCCCAAAGTCTTCACCTAACAAAAAATAATAAAACATGAAATCCTGGAACCGACTTTTATTGGAGTACTAGCTGTGCCCGCGACTCCGTCCTCATGGAATAGTGACTGGGCGTTTTTTGGATGATATAAATCTGAGGTCCACTTAAATTGAATAACAACCTACAAAGCCAGCCTAAGCTAAACTCTATTTCATATGATTGATGATATAAATCGGAGGTCAAGTTAAATTGGACTTTAAAATTTCTGAAACTGATCATTTTTAGCTAAAACTATTTTTTTTTTCTAAAATTAAAGTAGCCTAAGTTACTCCTTGTTACATCAGCTATCTGCCAGTGAAAGTCCCATCAAAATCGGTCCAGCCGTTTCAGAGATTAGCCGGAACAAAAGACAGACAGACAAAAATTGTAAAAAATGTTGTTTTGGTATATGTACCGTGTGCGTCCGAATGCACTTAGTAAAAAGCGGTTATTTTAATATTACAAACAAACCCTCCAATTTTATTTATTTTTATAGACTACTACCTAGAAGAACCCCGAAGAAGAGCTCTTCACTCAACAACTAAACTATTGGAGGCCAGGCACAGATATACTGCCGCCACCACCCTGACTATGTTTATCTAGCCAGATGCGTGGTCGTAGGAACAAGGCGGATAACCCCATATACCCGCATCACTAGTTTCACTTAGGCCTGCGTGCTCCGGTGGCTCCACGCCACATAGGAGTAGTCGCCGCAGCTTATGCCGAGGTAAAGAGGTTCGCCTTTACCCCGCAACCTCCCCTGCACAAGGGGTGGAAGCCACAAAACTGTATTGTGTCACTCGACAAGTAATGCATCTATATAAATTCTTCAGAGTAAATAATTCGATTATTATTTTCCAGCGGAAGAGGAAGTGGCAAATATAAGAGAGGAGGTTGACGATATAGATAATGAAGATAATAATTTAGATGATATACATAAGGACGATGACTTTGATGAGAATGGTGAGTATAGTTTTTTATTGCACGGGCACTGTTGAAAAGCTATCAAAGCGATCACTATTACTACTATACTATTAGTACTATACTACACTATAGTATTAGAAAAATGTAGAATAAGAAGAGAAGAGATATGATGAAATGAAAACCCTTGATTGTTTATTAGCTAAATCTATGTACAACGAAAATATGTACGATCTCTTAGAGTGAAATACATTGTGTAGTAGCACCGCGCTTGTCTAAAAGGGCGCGCGTTGCGCAAATAGCACATCTTCTGTCTTGCTCTTACATATGTTTTCTCATTCACGTTCATTTATCTATTTTTGCTAGCGTCTATTTACATATCATTTTCGTAAATATAATAAGTAAATAATAAAATATAATATAAAAATAATTACTATTTTTAAGTCGAATGCGGAGAGTTATGGCGGGATTACCCTGTACATGATTCTTATGACACTGCTTGATACATTAGAAACTATCAGATCCATTCTGAACGTTTCTGTTACCACCTGTACCTTCCCAGAAACTGGAAGTTAGCAATAGTCCAACCGATCCCTAAAATACTTCATCCGACTGACTTATGGCCGAAATTAATAACCAATCCTGATCCAAATTTTGCTATCTAAGATCGATATTTCAATCCATTTTTAACAAAACACGTGCCAATAATCAATCCATGGATTGAAATTTCTATCTTTCAAACCAATCTATCCTTGGGAGGGTCAATCTAAGATTGAAGATTGACTTTTGTATGGAAATGACAGTTTGAGCTTTGAGCGTGCCAATAACCTATCCGTGCAGTTTGACGTTTCGTTCGATCGGTGTAAACAATCTTGGATTGCAATCCCCCGAATACCTCGGATTACGGTCACGGATCACTTCGGAATAAGAAGAAATGTGGCATAAAAATTTTCAGTGATAGTGATAATAGTGATTTGGAAATATTATCTCAATTATCCGATTGGGATACTGATAGAGAAAACGAGTCGCCGCGTTTCTTCACCAAGAATCAAAAGGGTGAATTATATGCAGTGCCTGGATGATACAGAGTTCATTTTTTGATTTCGCTTATCGAAATCTGCAGTATAACCCTTTTAATTGTATTGATGCCGTTCATACGTGTAACGTCAACAAGGTAAATAATGACTCCGTTATGGAAAACATAAAAGCAATATACCTACATACACTGTTTTTCTTTAGAAAATCATTTTTGTCCATTACACACACGATTTTTGCAATCAATTACACTATCTAATAATGTTTAAATGTCTAAGGAACATCTAAAGTTACATATTGGAATTTTTTTTAATTAACCTTTTAAATACACAATTTATTTAAAACTCTATTCAAAAATCAACTTGTAAGTAAAACAAGGTGTATCTATATATTTACTGCTAAAGATAATAATTCTTTGCAATATTTACTTTTCAGGAACTATGGGGTTTCACCACTGCATCAGCTTTTATTATCATTAAGGTTTTATGCATAGGGTACAATGCTTAATTGAATTACTACTGAGTAGCTGACTTTGTTGGGGTATCCAAATCGACAGCAGGTAGAATAGTTAGTGACATGTCATCAGCAATCGCTAATTTGTACGATGAACATATTATTGTCCACCAAAGAAGTGCAGAAAGGTTCTACCAGATAGCAGGATTTCCTCGAGTTCTTGCTGCAATTGATTGCACTCATATTCAAATTCAATCACCATGTGAGTATTGTATAATATTCAAAGTCAATCTGATTTTATTAACTTTGTAATACATTGAAATGCTAACATTGTAATATGTTTTAGGTTGAGCAATTGGTGAAGAATTTAGAAATTGCAAAGGATACTTTTCTCTAAAAGTCTAAGCAATCTGCGACGCTGATTTGAAATTTATGAATATGGTAGCCCGTTGGCCAGGTTCTACACATGATGCTACAATATTTAACAATTCAGTTCGTAGGGGTGACTTATCACTGCATATTTTATATTGCTTTGATTGTAGTTTAATATTATTTTCCACCAACTCTTAATATATTTCAGCACCATGTGATACAGGCCAGTTTGGTAACCGTTGGATGATTGGTGACAGTGCCTACCCAAATAGGCCATATTTATTGACTCCACTTTTAAATCCTGCTACAGAAGCTGAACAGTTCTGTAATGAAGCACATATTAAAACTAGGAACACAATAGAAAGGTGGTGAAAATATAATTAGTTTAATAATAAAAATAATCTAAGTACTGCTTTGTTACAAAAATAGGCAATTTTTTTTATTTTGCAGAATCTGGGGTCTGGAAGCATCATTTCTCTATTGTGGCATTGTCAATGCCTTTGTAGCTGCCTAAGGTCCAGGCGATAATAATTGCAACTGCAGTATTGCATAATATTTGCAGAGATTTCAACATAGAAGACGTTACATCAGAAGTGGAGCTGCCAGACACTGAAATAATTGAAGATTATTATGGGGAATCTCAAGATTTCAGAGAAAGAGCAGATCTTATAAATAATTATTTTGTTTAATATATTAAATGTTTTTTGAGTAGAAATGCAAACCAAATGGAATAAAAGTGTCCCTAATTTATTGTACTTTCATTATATATTTATAATCTTAATATTTTGATAGGTATGCATAATAGATGCAAAATTAACCAGTTATTGAAAATTATCTCTCACTAACTTATTAATCCTTAGAAGACAACACTAATAATATCAATAATGTTTAAAATTTTGTCTGTTCATGTGTGTCACTGAACTAATCGATTGGACTGATTTTTGTGTGTGTTTAACTATCTTGGGACCCAAGGATGGTTTTTACAATTGGACAATGTCTGCTGGGCCCGCTAGTTATATATATAAAAATACTAAAATTATGTGGAATACGGCCTACATACCACAGAAAACAATTTTAAATGCAAAATTATTAATGTAAACCTGAACAATAAAATTAAAACTTACTATACTACTTAGATAAAATCTTACATTTGTGCTTAATATAAATGTGCCATACAGTGTACACAAAGTTACATAATGTAAAATCAAATCAACCTTTCCAACAAATTATTAAAGAATAAAGATTGTTGTATGTATAATAATATGTAATATTTTGGCTAAAAATTAAAATAGCTATAGGATACACTGTAAGTGTCAAACATTACCCATGTTCCGTTTCAGCTAAATATTTATACATATTGGTTTAATTTGACTTTTAAATTAGAATCACTATAGATTTTACCTAAAATATCGTTTATTTTTAAATAAATAATATGTTAAACAATTTATTAAATAGTTTAATGCATTATTTTTATTTGAAAACATTTAAAATAATTCATTGTGTAATTAAAATGTTTACGTGTAATGGAACGCCTGGGAGGGAAAAGATCACCAGCTATCCGCCGTTATAAAAAACAAGGGATCGCCGAAAGATGTTATTGGCACGCTGGTAGGAGATCGATCGACGGATAGGTAGTGATCTAAGATCGAAATCAATCTTGGATTGGAGATAGGTTATTAATTTCGGCCGTTAAAGGACTTACAACTGATAACCATTTTACCATTCTTATCAAAGGTTTTAGAAAAGGCGGTTTGTCATCAGCTGACCTTTTTTTGGAATCATCAAATCCTACCTGAATTACAATCGTGATTTAGAAAAGGCCGAAGCACGGTGACTTCTTTGCTAGATGTTACAGACAGTATTTCATGCGCTCAGAATGAATAAATGTGCACAATCCTTGTACTTCTTGATTTCTCTAGAGCATTTGATTGTATTGTGAAGGTGTGGAAGGAGTCGCTTGAGAACGGTGGTCTGAAGCTCAATGTGTCGAAGACCGAGTACTTGGCCTGTAACTCCACAGATCCCACACCCGTACGCATAGGCGGCGACACGGTCGAGCGCAAGGACCAAGTGAAATACCTGGGATCTGTGTTTCATGCGTCTGGTGACATCGATTGAAATGCCGTTAGAAATGGAGAAATTAAAAATGTGGGTTATAATAGGAAGGACAATATCTAGAATAGGGAGGATCATGTTACGGCTAACACTGTCACTGCCTACCGCCTTCGATGTAATTGATACAATACTTTTCTCAACATCACAGTCAGTGAACTGAGTAAAGACAAATTGAGAATAATCTGGGGTTGGAAGCGAAGAGAAAAGTTTAAGTGTGCTTTCTTTACATGTCTTATCAATATGAGACGATGAAACAAAGTGGCTATTCAAAGAATCAACATTTAAGTTTGAAGGAATCGAGTTATTTTGCGGCTTTCCAACTCCCAATGATTTAAGGAATTTCCAGACTTTAGCTGGATCTCCGTTTTGAACTGAATCGTGAATGTGGCGACGTTGAGCATCTCTACACACCTTATTGCAGTGGTTACGGATCAGAACGTATTTTTCCCAATTTGAAAGAGTTGGTCGACGGTTATATCTGGTTTTCGCAGTAGCTTTCTTCGACAATACCAACTTGATTTCTTCAGTAAGCCAAGGCGCAGGTAGATGCTTAATTTTGATGGCTCGAACTGGTGCGTGCTTGTCATACAATTTCATTATGATCTCATTAAGCATATTGACTTTTTCATCGATACAATTGCTGCTGGTAAGAAGCGTCCAATCAATGTTTAAAGCGTCTGTTTTTAGATTCTCAATGTCCATACCACAAAAATTGCGTTGCAACAGTAATTTGGGATTCACTTTAGGAGCTCGAATTTCAAACGACAAGAAGATACCTTTTATACGGCTGTGAAACGTGGCCGGTGTTAGAGAGACACAAGCAAGAACTGCGTGTCACGGAGATGAATATGCTGCGGTGGATGTGTGGACTGACGCGGATGGACCGCGTTAGGAACTCCCGCATTCGTGGCAGTCTTCATGTCCGTGACATTGCGGATAAATTGCAGGAGTGTCAGCTCC
The DNA here is from genome assembly GCA_963693495.1 of Malacosoma neustria. Classification (NCBI taxonomy): domain Eukaryota; kingdom Metazoa; phylum Arthropoda; class Insecta; order Lepidoptera; family Lasiocampidae; genus Malacosoma; species Malacosoma neustria. The sequence continues at coordinate 1,557,035 of OY856401.1, read as the reverse complement.
GTTGGTACGGCCACGTTTTGCGGCAACCGGATGATTACGTGGGGAACAAATGTCTGGCCATGCCGCCTCCGTCGGGCCCCGGCAGGAGGGGTAGACCCAAAAAGTGCTGGCTTGACGTCGTAAAGGGTGACATGCGTGGTAATGGGCTCACTACCAGGGATGTTGAAGACCGTGCGAAGTGGAGTAGAAAAAGTTGGAAAGCGGACCCCGGGCACCGAAACGGAAGTTTGGGTTGCAACCGGGATGAACGCTGAGATGATGATGATTTGATTGTATTAATATTAACTTGCTCCTCTCTATTACGGATTAGATAGTAAATCAATTCAATGGTTTTCTACCCATCTCTATCTAATCATTAGCAGTTCGTTAAACTTTATATTAGCAGTAGTTCATGTTTATTATCCCACAAGTTAGGTGTTCCTTAGGGCTCTATACTGGGCCCTATTCTTTTTGTTTTATATACTGCTGACATTACGAACCAAATAAAGCATTGTAAGTTTCATCTTTATGCGGACGAAACACAAGTCTATATCTCATGTAAACCTTTAGAAATACATCATGCGATTTGCAAGCTAAATGAAGACCTTTCTAGAATATCCATGTAGTCAGAACAAAATTATTTGCGTCTTAACCCGACGAAAACCAAATATCCTATGTTTGGTAGTAAATAAGATAAATCAAACAATTCAGGTTACACTCATGGGCAATGCAATTATAGCTACATGGTAGGGCCCTAAGCCCGGCTGGATGGCGACCACCTTTGGTCTTAAGTATGCGGCCATAATAACCTTGTGTTGTGTTTCGGCATTAGTGACCCAAGTTCCTGTACCCTTATGGGACAGCAGCGTGTTTGCGATGCCACTGGCGTTCCAAACACCCATAGGCGAGGGTAACTGCTAAATTCTAAGCGGGCCGGCTAAATTCTAAGGCTGACGCCTGTCTGCTGACCTACAGCAATAAAAAAAATTACTACTGTCCAGAACTCAAAGGCTAATCCAGCGAGTCCAGAATGCTTGTGCCCGATTCTGTTTTGAGATACCATTCAGAGTAAAGGCATGTTGGTATACTTGCGGAGGACATGGGTTCGTTTCCCGTCTTGCGTCTGGGTATTTATATGTAATATCTATTTATTTACAAAAGGATCTATGTTGTTTATTAGTTGTCTAGTACCCATAACACAAGTGATATACTTACTTTGGGACTAGGTGGCGCTGTGTGATTTATCCCAATATATTTATAATATTTATTTATTTAATAAGTGCACAACTTGTAATATTTACAAGATTCTTTGAAATTCAAAATTTCTTTCGAATCGCTTATGTGGATTGGTGATGAGGGTTTGTGAAGTGACAGATGAAGAGTACCAGGACAGCACCAAATGGAAGCAAAAGACATATTGTGTGGATCCCAAATGATTGGGACAGTGTCAAGCTAATGATTGGCTATCAAATATATCTTACCCAAATTCTCTTACTCATCTCTATTTCTTCTTGTTTCAGCTCAAATCAAGACAATAACCTGCAAGGTCTGCGGAGACACGGCATCAGGGCTACACTTTGGAGTCATCACTTGCGTGGCGTGCAGGACCTTCTTCATTAGATCCCTAAGCAGAGGTCGGCATCTAGATACATATATAATTTGTTGCAAACTTGTATAGGCAACCACTTTATGAACACCTTCCAGACAAGGAAGCATATTACTTTTTCGATTGCCAAAGAACAGCAGAGAGGCTAATAGTCCACTTAATGGTAAACAGGTGCCCATGGAATACACTGCTGTCCGCGTCAGTGTACTAGATCCTGGGTCTCTAATGCCGGAACACAACACAGGATTATTATATTGACATACTCATAGACCGAGGGTGGTTCATGTGGTTGCTAGACGGGCTCTGTACCCTACCACCTATACTACCGGCATGCTATGATGGCCGTTTTGACGTTTGTCCACTCCATGAAGTTTCGTATTAATTAGTAATTACATTTGAAGGAGCAAATTGCTGTTCTTCATTGTCAATAGTGATGTGCAGTTAGTCATAAAATTTATTGAATGTATTATTGGAGGACACAAAATTTATTTATTACATTGATTTCTAAACTATATAATATTAGGGTCCCACGAACATTTATTTTTATAAGATTATAATTATTGGTGTACTTATTTACCACACAACTCGGCATTTGTTTTTCGAAATCCAAAATTAAAAGAAATGAAATTTAATACGATCGTCACATAGGATCGCTGGCCACACAACTACCACCTCCGGCAAACTCGCGTCAATGCTCTATGCAAAACAAAGCAGTTTCGACTTGACGTGTGATATAGTTTTGACCTGGCTTTGGATTTCGGATATTGATACTGTAGTACTGTTGACCCTTGCTCGTTAATTTGGACTCTGTTTATGCCTTTTGTTGTGGATTTTGTCGAAATGGCCTATATTTTTTTCGAGAATAACTTGACATTTCACATCACTATTGTAATATGTCAAAACGGCCATCACAGCGTGCCGGTAGTATAGCTACCAGGTTGTTTGTGGTCTTTTACGACAGGCTGACCCCAGCCCCTGCACGGAAAATTTTTATGTCATAAGCTCCACCGTATTCCACTACACCCGATGACGTGGCAGAACTCTGAATACAAATGGTCGGTAATGGCGGGCGTTATTACATCTAGCACAAAAGGTTGGGTTAGAACAGAGATTGACATAACCACGTCAGCTTGCGGGCTTCTTGGAATGTCCGACTTCACCCCGATTACCTTAGGAGGCGTGGCGCTGCCGAGTTGCTCCAACTTCCGGTACCTCGGATCATTAATCTAGAACGACGGTGAGATAGGTCGAGATGTGAAAAACAGAGTGAATGCGGGATGGATGAAATGGCGACAGGGCTCAGGAACCATTTGTGACCCAAGAGTACCACTTAAACTCAAAGGTAAAATTTATAAATCCATAATAAGGCCTGTCGTATAGTATAGATCAGAATGCTGGGCTACAAAGGGGATGGACGAAAGGGTGTTACATGCTGCGGAGATGAGAATGCTGAGATGGATTTGTGGAGATACGAATGTGGATACAATTAGAAATGAGTATATTGAGGAAGTGTGAAAATAGCACCAGTTATTGAAAAACTTAAAAGTAATAGACTAGCGTGGTTTGGCCATGTAATGCGCAGGGAAGAATGCGATATAACAAGGAAAAATGATAGAAGTGAGATTGGATGCATACAGTATACTACGGACGCCGAGCAGGAAGAATTTCGTACAATGACCTCTTTACCTGCTGACAGTGGTCACAAACATTTTTGTATTAAGTGTGGTTTACATAAAATGTTTGAAGGAGAAAAAATTGACTAAATTATTAATTAAATTATTGTTATTATAATAAATTATTTATTTACCTATTTTATATCATAACAGTTATAAAAACCGAGTTACAATTACTACGAGGCATGCCTTTTAAGTTTTGTCGTTTGAAGGAAAAGACACAACTTTAGCCTTATAGTACTTTTTATTGTTTTTCAAAGTATTCACCACGTAGCTTAATACACTTTTCCATTCTAACCAGTTATTATAACATTTATTCCACTCTAAAATGGGGGTGTTCAAAATGGATGACTCGAAAGCGTCGACTTCTTCTTCACCGGACTGGAACCTTTAACCACGAAGACTTTTCTTAATTTTAGGAAATGTAAAGAAGTCGTTAGGGCTTAGGTCAGGACTGTATGGAGGATGGTTAAGAATTTCTACTGTTTCCTGCTTCAAATTGCAACGTTCACCCCCCTCCCCCCCACCCCCGCGACGCTTGATATATAATATAAGCGTATATGTACCGATGTACATATATTTACGAGGAGATTCGATTAGTAACGACGATAACCACTTAATATTGCGAAGATCTTAGAGGATCACAATTGCTTCTGTCGATCCTATGTCCTTGCTCTTGTTACAAAGTATATTTATTGAATTTTATCAAGATCAGCACAGCCGTTTCGGCGTGTAAAGGTGACAGACAGACAGAGTTACTTTCACATTTATAATATTAGTATGAATTTAAGTCAGTCAGTAAATACTAAAAATAAGTCTTTTTTTTTTGGTCTCGGGGAAAAACCTCTCTTGATGGGTTCCCCCGGCCCGAAGGGACCGAGGGATATGTGGATCTCCGGGATTTTTCCGACTACCCACTAAAAACCCCGCTGTTCTATCGCCTACGCCCGGGCCCACGGATATATGGCCTGCCGATCTTGTAGCCCGGGCCGGCGCTGGCCCGCCCTTTATCTTAAGGCGGGCCCTTCTAAAGTGTTGGCGCCAGGGGGTCAGTGTTTCGTCCCCCCGGCGCTCTCCTGTAACAACTCTAGGAGATGAGGGGGGCCGCGGAACAGCACGCGGCCCTCCCTTGCGGCAATAGTGCGGGCGGCGGATCCTCCCCCGAGGGGCCGCCTCTAGCCGCTTTCTACGGCGGCCGGAGGTCATTGCTCGCCCTCCGACGCCGACGACGTGACTTGTGTTGGCGGGAGGGGAGTGTGGTGGTGGACTTCCGCTCCCGCTCCGCCGCCTCCTTTGCGGACATGACTGCCTCGCAAAAGGAGGCGACGGCCGTCCATCCAGGATCGCCCCCGACCATGGACAGAACCAGGGCCGGGAGCGACAGGTCCGCGCCGATTTGGGCGACGAGGGCGCGGCGCTCCTCGCGCTACGCAGGGCACACGGCGACAGTGTGGTCCACCGTGTCCTCGTCGCCTGCGCCACAATGGTGGCACACCGCCCTATGCGACACAGGTACCTCCCGAAGCAACCGTGCCCCGAGAGGACCTGCGTCAGGCACCGTGAAGGGAAGGTCAGGGCACCGTGGCGCCTTTCCACCCATATGTGCAGATAGCTGATGTAACAAGGAGTAACTTGGCTATTTTTATTTTAGAAAAAACAAAGTTTATTTTTTAAAATGATCAGTTTCGGAAATTTTATATTTCAATTTGTAGTTATTTCGTCGTCAGATTGTCGGTAGATAACGACGCTGTGGTTATGTTGTATATAACCAGTATAATTAACACGTTCGAGTTAAAAACCATACGTACAAAAACCACTTTAATATTGTAACTATTATTATAGTACTAACAGAGGGCTAAGAACATAGAAAAATAATTTTTGTTTTATGTCAAGGTGGCGAGCGATACGCTTGGTGTTTGCCAATGGTCTGCTATCGGCCAATAAAAACGTGTCTTATGATCGCGTATTTAAAACCGGTTTTGGTTCGTGCGCTGGGCCGGCCGTCGCACAGTTTAAACATTTGTTTCTAACGACGTTATTATATCGTATATGTATAGGTAGATAGATTTTTGCATTATTGTTTATATACAATTCTATAATATTACTAAATAAATAAATATTATGATATAAATATTAATATGATTAATATAATTATTAAATTATAATACATATACAATAACAAATAAATATTGAGATCGCCTACACAATTTAAGTTGACCTCAGATTTATATCATCAATCATATGAAATAGGGTTCAGCTTAGGCTGGACTTTTCGGAGGCGCATGGCGTAACAGTTGCATTCGATAACACTGACTGTTTGCATATTTCATTTATTTATATTTTAGGGTTTATAGGGTTTGTAATCCAAAATAAATCATAAGATTTATCCAAAAAATTGCTGCTCAAAGAAAGAAAGAAAGAAAAACATTTATTTGTCAAAGAAAACGACACTACTCAAGAACACTATTACATAAAACTCTTAATATAAAACCAATGCCGCAATCCTGACAAACGAGGTCGGTCACTCAGCATTTTGCTGCATCGAAGTTATTCCGACAAAGCGCTGGTTTTCAGTGCCAACCCCCAGTTTTACTACATCAAAACGATCCAAAAGCAATTCAATCAATTGTACAAGGCGTGGATGATACTGCAGCTAATAGGATGACAGTGAACGTTAAAAAATTATTATTACCTAAATATTAATTATAATAAATAAACTAAGAAACAATACCATATTATATACACAAGGAAATATATAACAGACATAAGAAAATAACCAAGTGTCAAACAATAAATGGTTAAGCAATTACAAATTAAAAGATAATTCTCAAATAAATAGGGTCTTTTTTCTGTTCAGTCATTAAATATTTTTTATAATTTATCTTAAATGAAGTAGTAGACTTTTTTTCTCTAAAAGGTGGTGGAATGTCATTCCAACAGCGAGTGGCAGCATATTTAAAACAACCCCTAAATGCTACTGTTTTATGTATTGACGTCACCAGTTTAGTTACAACGCGGGCGTTGTAACCTTTCGTTTTATCACCTCTCCAATCAATTTTATTATATATAAATAAATAGGTTTACGATTAGAAATTACGTTAAACATTAGGCATGACAAATGAAGCTTTCTTCTTGCTGACATTTTCAAGACATTATGAGTGTTTAGAAAAAGGCGTGACGTGGCTTCTTCTCGGTATTTGAAAGCAGTATCTAACACAAGAATTTTGAATACGCTGTATAAGACGACTGGTTCGTGATGAAAGGCAAGGTCCATATACAGTATCACAATAATTAAGCTTTGAGAGCACTAGACTCTCCACCAATTGCTTTCTTAAATCCGTATTTATGTAATCCCTTATAGATATACAGGATCTTTAGCCGATAGAAGCAATTTCTTGTAATTTTGCTGATGTGGGATTCAAATCTTAGTTCGGGATCTAATGTTAGTCCCAGACGGCATGCTTCACTTACTAGCTCAAATGGTTCTTGTTTTATTATAATACAAGGGTTTGCCGTTTTTATAGTGCCAACTTTTCGGCGGTTCCCCATTACCATGAACTTCGATTTTCGTGGATTTAAACACAGGGAATTCTGTTCCGACCACTTAACGATTGCTTCAAGATCGCTGTTTATATTCTGAACTGCTTCATCTGTTTTTTCCGGATGAAAAGATAAATATAGCTGAATATCATCTGCGTATATGTGAAATTTACAGAATTTTATCGCCTTGACTGCATCAGCAGTATAGATAATGTATAGTAATGGTCCTAAAATAGACCCCTGTGGAACTCCCCTCACAAGGTTTAGAGGCCTGGATCTTAATATTGTTCCATCAGGTTTTTGTATTTCTACTTGCTGTTTATCATTTAGGTAGCTATAAAACCATTTTACAGTATCTTCATCAAAACCATAATAAGTAAGCTTAGACAGTAACAATTTTATATTTATGGCATCAAATGCTCGCGAATAATCCAACAGAACCAATGTTGTAACTTTTTAAACCAGCCCGAGCTTACACAATATTCCCTATAACATCACACAAAGCTGTCGCAGTACCAAAACCTTTCCTAAATCCCGATTGAAAATCAGGTAAGATGTTGTTTATATCTATATACTTTCATCATCATCATCATCCTAGCGTTAGTCCCGGTTGCCACCCAAACTTTCGTATATCTATATACTTTATTACTTGTGAATATACAATCCTTTCCAAAACTTTGGAAAGAAAAGGAACTATACTCACCGGACGCAAATCTTGATTACATGTGGGATTATTAATTTTCGGTGTTTGATTATGGCCCGCTTCCACACATCAGGGAATATTTTTGAATCTATTGATTTATTAATTATTTGCGTTATAGAATTTAATGAGTTGGGTAAAGTCAATTTAATCATGTCATTATTAATTTTATCCATTCCTGTGGCAGACGATTTGAGAGACATTAAGATTTTAAATATTTGATCTGAAGTAAGAGTTTGCAAATAGAATGTTTTTATTCGTATCTATTGTGGTAATAATAATTTAATTGTTCCAAATTAACTAAAGGCACTATTCCACGCGGACGGAGTCGCGGGCACAGCTAGCTTAAGATATAATTTTACTGTACCTACAAGCCGGATCTTGATCAACATACTACCCCCAAAATACACTTTTTAATATTCTCCTTTCTTCTTCTTGCATTTATTTCAAATTATGTGGAGTCGGCACAAAATGTCCTTTGCTTCCACTCTTACCTATTTTTTATTAGTCTCATCTCAGCATTCACACTTTTTTTGGCCATATCATCTTCTATTCGTTCTAACCGTCCTTTTTTTGCACATGCCATTCTTCTCTACGTATTATATGGCTATACCATGCTTTTTTTTTGGTCTCGGGGAAAAACCCTCTCTTGACGGGTTCCTCCGGCCCGGGGGGACCGAGGGATATGTGGGACTCCGGGAAAGATGTTCGACCATCCGACTAACCACTAAAAAACCCCGCTGTTCTCCTATCGCCTACGCCCGGGGCCACGGATATATGGCCTGCCGATCTAGTGGCCCGGGCCGGCGCCGGCCCGCCCTTTGTTAAGGCGGGCCCCTTCTAAATTGATGGCGCCAGGAGTCAGGATTTCGTCCCCCGGCGCTCTTCTGAATCAACAGTTGAGGGGGGCCGCAGAACAGCACGCGGCCCTCTCCCTCGCGGCAATAGTGCGGGCGGCGGCTCCTCCCCCGAGGGCCCGCCCGCGGCCGCTTTTTACGGCAGCCGGAGGTCGCTGCTTGCCCTCCGGCGCCGCCGGCGTCGGCGGGAGGGGAGTGTTGTAGTCGACTCCCGCTCCGCCGCCTACTTTGCGGACTTGACTGCCTCCAGCCCCTAAAGGATTCTGGACGGGGCGGGACTTGCATCTCCGCTACGTGCCAGTCAGGCGTGGGTACGACTACCAGACGACACTCCAGAAAACCAGGGAGTCGTCCAACGCCGTAGCCAACCCAGCCAGACCGACGGACAGCGGAGATGCCGTTCCCGTCCCAGGAACACTCTCTGTGCAGGCGCAGTCGAAATGGGCATGGTTTCGACTATCAAATCAGGGCCCGGGACAGAACCCGGGACCCCAACCAGTACTCGCAACCATCCCACCGGGGACCGCGCCACGAACAGAGAGCGAAGTTGGGAAAGGATGTGGGAGGTAGACGGGAAGAAAGGTGGGACTCCGCCGCCTCGGACGGGAAGGGGAATGAGGTGGCGGATGCTTGGGCACCTCGGGTACGCACACCCGTGCACTCCTCGGACAGAGAAGCGCCCCTGAGGGAGACTATACCATGCTAGTCTATTGCTTTCAGCTTCTCAATCACTGTCGCTACTTTCAACATTCCCATGTAATATTATAGTTTTGTTTTGAATATTTTCTTATATAATTTTCGTTCATCTCATATCAACATTGTGAATATTATGTTCATATGGTCCTTCAAGCCGGAACCATACCAGCAATCGAAAATTCAAAAAATGCTGCAATTTTCACTACTAAGATGTTTTTATGAATAATACATATCCGTGTAATTTCCTCAAAATTTTTGATACAAGCGTTCGTTTTCAGCGGAGAAATACCAGTGCTCGAGGAAGAATGCGTGTGTGGTGGACTGCTTTTACAGGAACCGCTGCCAGCACTGCCGCCTGCAGAAATGTATTAAGTTAGGCATGAGTCAAGCTGGTGAGTAGTTTTAATTGGTATTTAATAATATAATAATGATAATTTATTTCAGAATCAAGTCCCATATATTATACAATTATATTGTAGGGTCGCGTCGTGGACGAGGCGCGCGCCGCGGCGGCGCTCGGCGTGCCCCTGCCGCTCGCACTCCTCACCCGCATAAACCATAGGCGGAGTCTCAACTCGCTTTCGCTCGGTCGTGAGTGGTGGCGCCGATCGATCCGCGACACAGAGAGCACGTCACTCCATCGCGCAATTCTCGCTACTCATATTAAGTCTGTAAATTATACGTGAATATATCATTCTAAAATATATAGACTTTTACTGTGTTCGATATCGTTATTATAGTTAGTGCCGAAAGGCCCTACAGTGGTGACCTCGATAAACGGAATCGTACTAAATGGCAAACGAAGCACCAGATGTACTGCAGCAGTTAGAACCGCGCCACAGCGCCGAGGTGAGGGACCTCATAGTCAATCCACCTGCGACTGGTAAATATGAAAAACTTAAAGAAGAGCTAATCAAAAGACTGTCTGAGTCACAGGAATGGAAGACTAAACAGTTGCTTATGCACGAAGAACTCGGCGATAGAAAGCCATCACAGTTTCTTCGCAGCCTGTGTCACTTAGCAGGTACGAACGTGCCTGATAAAACATGCTTAACCGCACAGCAAACAAAATTAAGCCTTGAAGATTTGGCCGAATCAGCCGACAGGATCCACGATGTCGTCCCCTCAACCATGTCCGTAAGCAGCCAGGCACCCAGCACATCTAATCATAATGATCCTACAAACAGCACTATGGAAACATTAACACAAACGGTGGCAGCACTGAGCCGCAAATTGGATGCGCTTACCACCCAGCTCCAACATAGACCGCGCGCACAAACAAGGTGTTACGCCAACCTGACGGTTGTGCACAAATAAAAAAACGACTAAGTACTGAATAATACTATAGTTTATTTTTAAAAAACGTAGCTACAATGAATTAATCTTAACAACAAAATAAATTGAAATTATATTAATTAAGTAAATAAAAACCTATTGTGGCACTCGGGGACTGCCGCGGTAAAGCTATTGCATAGCATTTTAATCAACTAATGCAATTATAAATATTTATTTATTTTTTATTTTTGCAGTAATTATTTTTTTTTCTAAAGTATCGATGTTTTCTATCGATATTTTTAGGACAACATATATCGATACTCGATAATAAAAAACTAAAACTATCGATGTTACGATACCGATGTTTTTATTATCGAGTATCGATATATCTTGTCCAAAAAATATCGATTGAAAACATCGATACTTTAGAAAAAATATCGCCATCCCTACGTAGAGTCGTACCATATACATACACGTTAAGCGAACGCTCGGCCGAGCTACATGGTAGGCGGAGTGGGGGGGTGTTAGGTTTTTTTCGTTACGGAATTTCTTGATTCGGTCGCCGCGCTCAAAGCCCGCGATAAAAGCTATGCAATAGCTTAAAAGACAAAACAAAAAAACATTAAAGTCTATAAGACTATATCTGGGGCGTGGGTTCGCGGCACAGGGAAGCCTTTCAGTCACTAAAAGAAACCTATTGGTGCGCTCTCAGCTCTGCAGCTCTCAGGCGGAACGATGAATGGACAGCATTCGGCTCGTACTGTGGACGGGCAGCCTTCAGTCCGAACAATGGACCCTCCGATTCTGAAATGCGTCGAAATGACCCTTGTAGCGCGAAAGACCCGATACCCAGACACTCGGAGAGACCAGGAGTAGGCGTCGGTATCTTTCGCGAAACAATTAATACACGAAAATGGAGTGGTGATATTAGGTCCGGTTGAAATATAGTACAAATCAAAATTTTAAAATAAAAATAATTACCCAACCTAGAATCAAACCCCAACTGTTTCTACCTCGGACTAATCACTATTCCACTACGCCATGAGATACAAAAGAAAAGATTAAGATTTTAAATTTAACAAGAATACAGGTAGTTTTTTTTTGATATTATTTCGATAAGAAATAGTGAAATAAGGAAACGTTGTGGTCTGAAAGAAGATGTAGTGACAAAAATTGAGAAAGGTATGCTGATGGTTTGGCCATGTTGAGAGAATGAATGAAGAACGATTGACGAAAAAAGTGTATAAGGCGAGTGTGAATGGAAGTGTTGGAAGGGGTAGACCTAGGCGGACGTTTCGAGACCAGATCAAGGACGTCTTGAAAACAGGCCAGGTCAAGAGTACCCTAAACCGAAGGGCATGTATGAAGGGAATAATGAAAGTGGACGAAGCGAAACAAGTATGTAAGGATCGTAGCAAGTGGAAAGAAGTGGTCTCTGCCTACCCCTACGGGAAAGAGGCGTGATTATATGTATGTATAATTAAGTAATGACCTTTGATATTTTGTTTCGTCGGTACTTAAAGAAATCCGTCTTATCACAGTATTTTAACAAATAAATCTATGTGCATGAATTACAATATATGAACTAATACAAGGTTATTATTCATATAACAATACATCGGTGCCAATCTTTAATTATCTACAAAAACCAAGGCTTATTATTTTTAAATACAATATTGAGATTTAACAAATTAACACTATAGTTATAAAAATTAAGATACGTACAAGCCACGATGTCTACTCACATACGCGTGGAATACACAATGGGAACGCGGTCATATCTCTCCTGGTTCCTTGTGGAGGCAGGATTGATTGGATAAAATTATTTATGATAAATTAATGAAGAAAAATACCGCGGCGAAACACATTTAACTGAACACGGAATGACTAAATAACAAGGTTATGATTTACTGAATTTTTAACACTCGTTGTCACATTTAGGTACGTTCCAAAACACTAAGGAACTAATTAGCAAATTTAAACTTTTATAAAAAATAGTACTAAAATTAACCTAGGCACAAAACTAGTCAATAGCGACCGACCCTATCGGAATTAATTATATAAAACTCACACACATTATTTAAATAAAATACAAATTAATTTAACACAATTACGGACCACCATTGTGGCTGAGTCTTCTGGTGTCGGAATTCCTCGGCGTCTGTTACGGTTTAGCCTTTTAATAATGGCCGCGGAACGACGTACTCCTACTCTGAGAGGAACTCTGCCACTGATCGAAATTTCTAGAATTTGGTTAATGCTTCTGCGGCATGGAAAGAACTGAATAGCGCCTGACCTTTGGACCCACTACTCAGAAAAAAACCGGCTGACAGTGACAGGGCAATGGGTCTGAGCGGTAAAGAATTATTGTATGACGTAAGACCCAAATGACCTGTCATTCGTTCCGATCACTCGTTCTCGAATTTCGATGATCCTACTCAACTGAATGATTTCTAGATGGTTCGATTCTCGGCAGCCGCATTACCTTATATGGTCGTATTAATTTATTTCGTTATTACCTACTTTTTAAGGCGCGCGCGATCGAAACAATTACTTGTTCTGTTTGTATGTAAATACCCTCAATATTAGATAATGTTATTGAAACTAATTAGATATGATTATTAAATATTAGGGATTAATTATTTGACTCTTGTTACCACGTAACAAAGGTCAACAAGGAACAGATCACAGTCTCGCTCACATTCGCGCGCTCGCCCAGTCGACCACCCCCACTGTTGGTATCACTAGCGGTTTGGCAATAGAGCTAAGAAATGCATCCCGCCGTGTAAATATCAACAGGCTTCGGTAAACCCAAGAGGCAGCCACTAATGACGGCGACCGACTGCCTAACGATCACAAGCCGCCTGTTCATCACGGACCGCAAAACCAAAACGCAGTACTTAATTGATACGAGTTCTACAATATTAATAATTCAGTCAAAATCAATAAACGTTACCAAATTAGGAATGTGATTAAAAATAAAATAAAACTAATATTAATAAACTACAAAATAAACCAAACAAATTAATAAACCCTAAAATCATTGAATATAAATCTAATTTGAATTTAAATTTAAATGGGTTTAGTTTCAGTAAGTTCAGTTAAGATGTCAAATTTTTATTTTTATTTTTGAAAAATGTGACACTGAACCCATTTACTTAGCAATGGAGAGTCCCATCTATCAGAGAATGCTCTGAGGATTATGTTGGTGCTATCGCGAACCCGTGCCAGTAGAGAAGCGCATCTTTTGCGGATAATTGCAGCGAAACCATCTATCCGAGCTTCTACAAACATGCCGGACGCACTATGCCTCGACGGAAGCCCCAACAGCATCCTCAGGCCATTGTTATATTGGACACGTAGGTCGCTGTATGTTCGGCGAGTGTAGTTGACCCACAGGCCACACGTATAAAATGACTGACAATAGGCTTTGAAGAGAGTTTTCTTTACATCTAATGTGCATCGTGCAAACCTACGAGCCAGCATGTTACACCGAACAGCCAGCGACCTACGTTCCCTATCTATATCCAACACATCACTTAAATTTTCGGTGACCCAATGTCCCAGATATTTAAATTTAGAAACTCTCTGCATGGGTTGCTTAAAAATCATAATCACACTCTTCTTAACATTGTATTTGAGGCCATGACTTACCGAATACCTTTCACATATAGACAGCAGACGTCCTAGACCTCCGACCGATGGACTCAGCAGTACCATGTCGTCAGCGTAGCTTATGTTGTTTATGCATACCCCATCAATGTGACATCCGACAGGAGTACTGCTGAGTTCACCGATCAGCTGGTTCATGTAAAAATTGAAAAGACGAGGCGAGGCGCGTCCCCCCTGCCTCACTCCGCATTCCAACTGATAAACATCCGAGTACGCCTTCTTCCATCTAACTCGGTTTTGCTGGTTGTGGTGCCAGTATTTTAACAGAGATACAATTGATGGTGATACAGCAGAATCACGCTCTAGTTTCTTCCAAAGTATATCATAATTTACGAGATCGAATGCCCTCGACAAATCCAAGAAGCAAGCAAATACTGGTGTTTTGCTTGCGGTATAATAGTGTACAGTTTGTTTAAAGCACATTATTGCACTTTCTGTTGATAAACCAGATTTGAAACCAAACTGAGCATCGTGTGACTTTAGGTACCCTTTAAGTAGATTGTCAAGGAGACTGTCAAATACTTTGGCAATCACTTTAGCCAGGGATATTGGCCTGTAATTGGAAATGTCAAAGGCATCGCCTGTTTTATTTTTAATCACAGGTACTACTTCGGTAAACATTAGGTCATCAGGTAGGTAGCTATGACGTATAAACAAATTAAACATGGATGCCAACACTCTAGGGAGGTGCTCTCCAGCATACTTCAGGTGTTCGATACTGAGACTGTCGTGGCCAGGAGATTTTCCCTTAACCGTAGCCCGAATGACGGCTACAACTTCCTTTGCAGTGAAAATACTATTTTCCACCTCATCCCCCACGCGAGTCCAAGTGCTGGCCGCCTGATCATGTAGTTGTGGCTCAACTTATTCATAAAGTTCTTTAGGAAATTCAATAAATTTCAATTTAGAATTAAAGTAATCAAAATAGTCCTTGATTTGCCCTTGATCTCTTTTCCCCCAAATAATTGTATTTATAATTTTACGGGAAACAATAGTTTTAGGCACAATAAATTCGATATTACATTTAATTAATAATGGAAAATGATCAGAAGAATAAACATCATACAGCACCAGAGAGTGGTCAACAGAGCTTCTCGCCGCAGCACTCGCTATACAGTGATCCAGCCAACCCAGTGATCCATTCGCACTACTAAACTACGGACGCCGAGCAGGAAGAATTTCGTACGTTAACCTGTCTCTGTCACTCCCGCGTAAATATAATGAGTCCTCGCTTGCACAGAGCAATGACCGCCGTCCTCGGGGATTGTAAACAATTGTAAAGCAATTTTGAACACCGCCACTTTAGAGTGGAATAAATGATAGAGTAACTGGTTTGAGCGAATGGAAAAGTGTATTAAGCTACGTGGTGAATACTTTGAAAAAAAAATAAAAAGTACTATAAGGTTCTAGTTGTGTTTTTTCTTCAAACGACAAAACTTAAAAGGCATGCCTCGTAATAATTGTAACTCGGTTTTTATAACTGTTATAATATAAAATAGCTAAATAAATAATTTATTATAATAACAATAATTTATTTAATTATTTAGTAAATTTTTTCTCCAAACATTTTATGTAAACCGCACTTAATACAAAAAATTTTGTGACCACTGTCAGTAGGTAAAGAGGTCATTGTACGAAATTCTTCCTGCTTGGCGTCCGGAGTATAACAAAAGTATGCGTGTCACTTTGCAGGAGGTCCAGATCCACACACGACCAAGATTGCTCCTCACAGATACATAACATTTGGTTCGCAAAACGTTCACCTGGATGCGCATTAAAATATTCCAGTAAGAAAACCGATTCGGTATTACATTTTTCAATTATGGATATTATCTCACCAAAACACTGTAAATTCCACGAGATTATTAACCGAGTTTGTAGGCATATATACCGAAAATATTAATATGGAATGATCTGAGATCACTATGTTAATAGCAACCAGGCGATCACTCTGACATTGTATTATATTTACTGCATGAAATAAATTCCTCCTCCAAAGAAGCGCAACTCCTTAACAACTTAATGAAATCATAATGAAATAATGTGATGGCTGAGTGGTATTGTACACGAAGAGTATATATACAGGGTGTCCCGTAATGAATGGATAACCTTGAAATGCCAAATAGTACAGCTAACCAGCACTCAAAAAAAAAAATTCCAATTGGTGTCCATAAAATGTTTTTTTTTTTAAAGTACCTTTTTACAGTCTTTACATAAATTTACACCACAGTCTTAAATTAATGAAATTTGTTGCGTTTTCTGTGTTAAATCATTTCTCACAAACCATACTATTGGAAATAAAATAAATACTATGTGTACCTATTGTACAGTAATTGTACAGTCTACGGTTTCTAGAATATACAGAAGGTTTGTGGAGACAGCTTCTTACAGAAGGAGACGTGGTACAGGCAGGACTCGAGCAACCACCGGTCGTGATGATCGATTTGTTACAACTTCCCTGCGAAATCGTTTCCTCACGTCAGTTAACATCAAAACAGAGTTTAATGAAGTGCGTGGAGTAAACGTGAGTGCACGAACAATAAGAAGAAGGTTAAAGGAAGCGGATATCACCCCTTTTAGACCAGCAAATGGTCCAAAGTTGTCTGTAGCTCACAGACAAGCTCGCTTAAGATTTGCGCGTGATCACCTGAATTGGACAGAAGAGCAATGGGCCTCCGTATTGTTCACGGACGAGTGTAGGACATGTTTATATGGTGCAGATGGTCGCAGAAGAGTCTATCGTCGACGTGGGGAGCGATATGCTCAAAGTTGCATTGAGGAGCGTGTTCCTTTTGGAGGCGGTTCGTGTATGGTCTGGGGTGGCATATCGATGAACGGGCGAATAGAACTTGTGTTCATAGACATGGTCCGTCAAAACGGTAATAGAGGGGGGGGGGGGGGGGTTTGACTGCACATCGCTACATAACAGATATCTTAGAAGATCACGTGGTGCCTTACATGGGATTCATAGGCGAAAATTGTACTTTAATGCAGGATAATATGCCCGGCCGCACGCTGCTGCACAAGTTCGACAATATTGCGAAGAGGTTGGGATACGTACAATGAATTGGCTAGCACGCAGCCCGGATCTCAATCCCATTGAGCATGTTTGGGACGATTTAAAAAGAGCTGTATATGCGAGAAACCCTTTCCCCACGACAGTGGCAGCACTAAGAACAGCACTTTCAGAAGAATGGGACAATATTCCGCAAGATCTTTTAATAACCCTAATAAAATCTATGCGGAACCGATTAGAATCCGTAATAAGGGCACGTGGAGATAATACACTTTATTAAAACATAAATAAACCCTTGCGTAAAGTTTGTGTCTATAACCAATTTTTTAATTAAACCAATTTTCCTTAAATTTCTTTAAAAAAGTCTTAAGGTCCTTTCCAGTACACAAATTTAAACTTAAGGATATGACCCTACGCTGTTTTAAATTTCACGAACCAATCTAGAGGTTTCAATTTAAATCTGTATAGAAAGTTTGCATACTTGGTTAAAATATTTATTTCAAAGTCGTCTATTACTTTGATGCAGTTTATGAGTCCGTCAGTGTATTATAAATGTATAACGCTGTTTATCCGTTTGTCTGTTACGTATTCACGTCTAAACCGCTGAACCAATTTTGATGAATTTCGGTACAGAGATAGAGTGAATTTTGCAAAAGGACATAAGCTTTTTTATTATAGTATTTTTTTTATTTATATGGCAGAACAACGTTCGCCGGTTCAGCTAGTTAAAGATAAAGTCATCGAGATATCTGATGAGGAGGACCCAACTAAACCAAAAAGAAGGTAAGAGTATGTAAGAGGGAGAATATAAAAGCAATAGAAATACATTGGATGCTCTCCACCGACTCTCTTTTCAGTCGGGGGAACAAAAAGAAATCAATCTTTCTTCTTCTTCTTTTTCAACCTTTCACCACTAAATGCTGAGTGTAGGTCTCTTCTAATGCACGCCATTCTTCTCGGTTCGGCGCCTTTCGCATCCAGTCCTTACCGGACACTAACAAGGTCGTCGGTCCAACGCATCGGTTGCCTGCCTACATTTCTACCCCACCTGTTGTCCTGTCTACGGCATATATGGCCCGCCCACTTCCATTTTCTGCTAGCGATCACATGGGCTATGTCGACCAATTTCGTTCTCTTCCGGATCTCTGTGTTCCTGATTCGATCACGTAGAGAGATACCTAACATAGCCCGTTCCATGGCTCTTTGGGTGACTTGGAGCTTGTGTATCACCTGCTTTGGCAGCGTCCATGACTCGGCTCCATAGACCATGACTGGTAGGACGCATTGCTCAAAGGTCTGACGCTTGAGGTTAATGGGAATGCTTGTGCTCTTGAACACTTCGGACAGTTTGCCAAAAGCACCCCACCCTAGGCGGATGCGGCGCTCAATCTCGTTATTTTGTCCGAATTTGGCAAGGTTCAAGGTTCGTCCCAAGTAGACATATACGACACGACGCTAATACGGTGTCACAAATACAAGTCACTGCGGTAATACTGATCATAGCTTCTACTTTATTATTCTAATTTTCGTGGCCATCCATTGTCCACCACTGGACATAAGCCTCAAGTGTCACAGGAAATTGCCCATCGGGTTCCGTCATGTTTGTTGAGATGCATCTCCATTCCAACACTCATTTGCTCCAGCGTCATACGATTACGTAGAAACTGGAGAGTAAGAGGAGAAGAGATGAGATGAACTCTTCCTGTGTTAGAAAAGTTTCTTTCAAAATGTGTGTAATTACAGCGCACAGCTGGAAATTAACTTCTCTCCCATATGTGGTGGTTTTTCTTATTTCTACCAATCTTACATAATCGTATGCCATATGTTGGCGAAATATGTGATATTCAATTTATTGTAATGTCACCTCCTGTACAGTTTACCAGGTTTCATGCAATAAATCATCGTTCATTAACATTCTTCCCCCGTTGATGAAAAATATTCTTGCAGTAGGACGAGAAAAAAGGACCCCAACGAACGCGTACCCTGTGACCAATGTACAAAAACGTTTGCAACGAATTATGAATTGAAGAAACACTCACGAACACACAGCGGAGAGAGGCCGTACAAGTGTACAACATGCGGAAAGTCGTACACGCAGTTAGCACATCTCAGATTACATCAGTTATATCATAAAGGTAATTTTTTTAATCTGGACCATGTATTTACGTAAATTTATATACAGGTACCCGCGTTTGTGAAACGGCGAGGGGATGCGCTTTTAAAGAGAGGGTTCAAAGCCTGGTACTCCCCTAATGTCGCAGTTAGTGCATTTTTTTATTGCTGTAGGACAGCAGACAGGCTGATGACCCGCTTACAATTTAGCACTTACCGTCGCCTATGGCTGTTTGCAACATCAGTGGCATCGCGAACATGCTGCTGTCCCATAAGGGTACAGGAACTTGAGTCACTAATGCCGGAACACAACAAGGTTATTATGGCGACACGCTTAAGACCAAAGGTGTTCGCCATCCATACGGGCTTGGGGTCCTACCACGTAGCTAAGGTTGTTTTGTCGTATTTTACGACAGGCCGACCCCAGCCGCAGAAGTCAGTACGCTTTCTTCGCTCCACCACGGATAAGGGAGCGTTCAAGTATTATATAACACAATTTTTGAACTAGCCTACCCTCGCCCCCCGCCCCTCATATAACCCGCCGTAACCTTTTTCTGTACCTCCCCCCTAGTAAAACGTTACGTAACCACCAAGTGACCATTTTTACCTAAAAGTCACAATTATGTGGTATATAGTACCGGAAGGTCGCTAAAATACTTTTGTTATTGTTATAATCGCGTTAATATTGTTTATTAAGATTTGAAATGTCTTGTTTTTAAAAACTAGAGATTTCTATATTTTTTTTTTACTTAAAAAACAATGTTACGTAACGTGTAGTTCCAACCCGCTTCCGCCCCTGTAATGCATCGTTTTACAAGAATCCCCCCGCGCTTCCCCAGCTTCCCCCCAAATTCCTTACGTAATACTTGAAAGCTTCCTAAATGCATGAGGCACGACGGTAGGAGTTGAACCGTTGAGCTGGACGTCGGTGCGCAGGCCGTTTGATGGTTACGCAGTACAAGGTCGAACGCACGACGTCCTAATTCATTTTCCAAATAAAAATTATGTTCCTAAATTTCGGGGGCACTGGACACGTTATAAAAATGTCGTTAACAGAAAAAAAAATGGCGGTGGCTGCGAGTGCGTGAGAACGAAATATGGCCGACGCACGTCACGCGCAGTTCCGCCAATCAGCGGAACGCTCGATTTTCTTGTCAATGTAGCACCGGTGAATGTTTTGAGGAATTGTTTCAAATGGTGCCTACGTTCTCTTTCTATGCCCACATTGAGGTTATGGAATGAGCTTCTGCCGCACTACGACATTGGCTATTTCAAAAGCGTGTGAGCAGTGCCCCTGGCTTTGCAGACATCCACGGGTGACAGTAACTGCTTAGTTAAGCCATAAAAGAAGAATTGGGAAAGAGCCATAATAGATGGCGGTGGGGTTGAAGGACTGTAAAGGCAATGGTGCGGCTTAGGTCTCGAAACATGGTAGCTGCAGTGCAGGAAACAAAGGTAGTGCGGGTTCGATAATTAACGTGGAAAGGAAAGGAGACGGAAATACCCAGCAAGTCAGAAAGAGCGGCGACTCACCTAAGGTTCTCCGATCTGCTACCTTCCACGGCTGGTTCTGCGGTTTGGAGTCTAGGCCTTTATAATTAGTGGGTCACAATAACACCCATATAGAAATTCGTGCGGGTTTAACCAAGACTCGATGATACGTGTCGTCGGCGCGGGCGCTCGCCAAGCAGAGAGAGGGCGGCGTGGCGGTTGTCGAGTAGTTTTATCGAAAACCACCGTCAGACGCCGCAGCAGCTAAACTAACTTGCGGGTAGGCAGGGAAAAAGGAACGGATGAGGCGCCTAACCAGATGGCAAAAAGAGCTGTGATTAGAGTGGAGTTCTTCACTCTTTATTAATTTATAACATAAATGCTTTGAAAGTAGGCGACACTGTGTGTTTTGTTTAATTATTATTATTTATTCCCCCCTCAATTACAGGTATAAAAAACTTCAACTGCACAGAATGTGGTGCCTCGTTCTACAGAAACGCAGACCTGGACAGGCACAAGAAAATCCACACCGGCGACAAGCCGCACACCTGCGAGACATGCTCGAAAAGCTTCGTCCAGAAGAACAACCTCATTATGCACTTAAAAACCCATGTCGGTGACAGACAGCATGCGTGCGACGTTTGCAACAAGAGATTCATCACCCGGAGTAAGTTGAAGCGACATTCCAAGAGGCATGACAAAGAGAAGAAGAATAAGTGTTCTAGAAAAGATGGAATAGGAGATTAGGTACTAACTAGCTGTGCCCGCGACTCCGTCCGCGTGGAATAGTGACTGGGCAGAATTTTTTGGATGTATCTTATGGTTTATTTTGGATTACAAACCCTATAAACTCTAAAATATAAATGAAATAAGCAAACAGTCAGTATTGTCGAATGCAACTGTTACGCCATGCGCCTCCGGAATACGTACGTTCGAACCTACAAAGTCCAGCCTAAGCTAAACCCTTTTTCATATGATTCATGATATAAATCTGAGGTCAACTTAAATTGGACCATAAAATTTCCGACACATCATTTTTAATAAAAACTATTTTTTTTTCTAAAATAAAAATAGCCTAAGTTACTCCTTGTTACATCAGCTATCTCCCAGTGAAGTCCCATCAAAATCGGTGCAGCCATTTCAGAGATTAGCCGGAACAAACAGACAGACAAAATTTGTAAAAAATTTGGTTTTGGTACATGTACCGTGTATACGTCCGAATGCACTTAGTAAAAAGCGGTTATTTTAATATTACAAACGGACCCTGCAATTTTATTTATTTGTATAGATAGGAACGGGGTCGATGGAAATACTGGATCAAGGTATAAAGTTACACTTGATTGGAGAACATTAGAGGATGTGACTAGTTGTTGGGATCAGTCAGTTTAAGTGCTGGTTTTTTAATCGCTAGAGAACAGCAGACAGGCTGAGGGCTCACTTAATAGGAGTTTGCGTCCCCTATGGATGTCTGACATGCCAGGGGCAACTGCTGTTCATGTAGGGGAACTGGAACCGGGGTCTACCCTTGATAATACTCCACAGGTATCTTTCTTTTATCGCTGTGGAATAGCAGACAGGCAAGACCTACCCACTTAATAGTACCTTTTCGTTGTCTATGGATGTCTGCGATGACAGGGCAACGCAGCAGTCTTTGTAAGGCAACTGGAATACAGTTCACATATGAACATAATATGATTAATCATCACCTCAGTGTTAAATCCCTGTGGCAACACAAACTTCTGCTTGGGTGCCTGGGTCTTCTGCTTTCTGAATTTTACTTCTCCACTTGAGAACGGTCTTCGGCATCCCTGGTGATCAGTCCATTGGCACTATCACCAAGAGTAGGTATGATATACAGATGGGTTTGGAGCCCTGTCATCTTTAACACCTTTATATTTTTGTTATGAGGTGGAAATTGAGAAGGGGGACGCACGTCGCTAGTGTACCCACTAAAACCACCCCAAAGTGCCTCTATTACCCGGTGCCCGGGAGGGAGGGCTGTGCTGTCGCTTGAGCATCCCGTCCGGGCTGGTCTTTTACACCCTGCCCAGCCGCAGGACCCCTATTCTTACTCCGCTCCTGAACGGAGAAACCCTGAACTTCCATTATGATGTGTAGCGTTTGAGACAATGTGCAAAGGATGAAGTCAGCTGGTCTCTATATTTCCTGCTTGGGAAGTCTTAATCTGTGATACTGGTACCTCAAGCGAATGCCTCAAATATTTTATGCGTAGTAATAAAAAAAAAATTACAACACGGCAGTCTCAGTAGTAAAAGTCTTGTAGGGTCATTATTTGTGTAATGCAAGGAATTTGTTTTTATATAGATGTTTGTTAGGAAATGAAATGAATGTGAAAATGCAATGTGAGGTTATCCACTTTTGCAGTGCTTTTTTTTAAATTAAAATTTGTACACTTTGTGGAATATGATGATTAAAGGAGTTGAGCTACCATAAGTACCTCACTGACGGTCCATTTTGGCGTGGGTCAATGCAATGTACATCACAGGAATCTGACTAACTAAATTCGAAGTACTAAAGCAGATTTTACTATTCCATCACCTTATCTCTTACTGTGACATTACAAAGTTAGTGCCAAAAATATCGGAGCCAATTATTAAAAACTATACTAACTTGATTCAATAAATATTATCAGCGTATATGCCAAAGAGAACGAACCATCAAACACTTGAAATATCACGCATTCAATTACTCTAGCTAAGCGTAATATTGTATTGCATATTGTAACTGAAATTCTATTAACGAAGGGGAAGAAAAACGTCATGGCTTCCCAGTGAGATCACCTGTTTAAATACTTTAACTCGCCTTGAACAAGCGTAAGCGTGGCGTGTATACCCGTTATTATAAATGGTTTTTAATAACATTATTTATAATGATATTAAAAAAATAAGGTGTGGGATTTGCAATTGCATTTGTTTGATATACAGGTTATCTTCTGTTCTGCTCTTTTACGTCAAAATGGATCGTATGTAGGGTTCTTTATCGTTGTGGATATTGTTACTTAATTATCTCTATTGTACTTAATTGTGAAAAACTTCATTTAAGGGATTGTAAGGAAAACTGTCGAAATGCGTTAAAATGCCGCCACAATAGCATCAATGTAAATTTTAGACGAAAGTGTTTTTTTATAGTGGGATAGAGATATTTTTACTCAATTAACCATCAACGGCTATGTACATTCATAGCATTCACTGTATCTACAGTAGCGCCACTGTGGCGGGATAATTTACAGCCTTTTCAATTTCTCCCCGGTTTCCCTTACTTTCTTTGATAAGCTATAAGTATTTGAGGGTAGTTGGTCTTTTAACCCTTAAAAGAAGCCTTGAAACCCTGTTATGTTAAAAATACGTTTTTAAAACCGATCGATGGTGAATGTAATTAGATTAAGTTTATAATGTTGTGGCGCCTCACTCGCCACCTGATTTCTTACACTGCTAAAATCGAATAATTGTATACTTTCATATATATTCTTCTTTCTAGTTATATGTATACTTTTTAGATATTTTCGAGAGTTATGTTATGTCAATACAAAAATGTAAGAATATTATTCGGAGCTGTCACTAAATTATTTTATATTAAATAAGTTTTGTAATTATTAATTATTTATATCACTCAATAACATGATACACACCACCATTAAAAATAGTGAGCCAGTGGATATACGTGTTTGATTAAATGTCTCGCTTAGAGAATCTACCCCATAGGAGGTCCGGTTAATCCTCCAAAATGTTTTAATTAAAAATTTATTTCTTTTTTTATAATGTTTTATTTTTAACCTTTTTTAATAATAGGTACCACACAATTACGCCTAAATTAGGCACATTGTGTTTGACGTGTTCCAGACCTGAGAACCTGAGAACGTAGAAAACAATGTTTCCGAAAATTGAACGCGGGTTCTTGATGTTCGATTCAACTCGACTAAAGAGGTTTGCAAAAAGTTCTGGGTGTACATTTCCTTCAATACTGTTTATAATGATGTGCATGCCACGTTGGGACTAGATGGCATTGTGTCTATTTAAAATAAAATTTAAAATATCCGTGCAGGGCCGGAGAAAGAATATGACCTCTGCGGCCGGGGTCGGCCTGTCGTAAAAGGCTACAAAACAACCCTAGCTACATGGCAAGGCCCCAAGCCTGTCTAGATGGCGACTACCTTTGGTCTTAAGCATGCCGCCATAGTAATTTTGTGCTGTGTTCCGGCATTAGTGACCCAAGTTAAGTACCCTTATAGGACAGCAGCTTGTTCACAATGCCACTGGTGTTGCAAACATTCATAGGCAACTGCTAAATTCTAAGCGAGCCATCAGCCTGTCTGCTGCCACAGTAATAAAAAAAAAACATATGTAAACCAATGAGACCACAAATGTAGGAAACATTTTATAATTTCTTTTATCTCATTCTCTCCGTGTTATATTCTAGACATATATAATTATAAAGATATACAGGGTGACTTTGACAAACCCGTCCAAATTTTTTTACGCACTAAACATCAATTAAGGAACCCATTTTTGCAAAAAAAAATTGTATGTCAAATTTTCACCATAAAATATTTCATAAAGGATAATTAATTCAATCGTACATAATAAGCATATGGTGCAAACAGCGTACGTTAACCTGTTATTACCTGTCTCTGTCACACCCGCGTAAATGAGTAGTGCGTATTCGCTCTCCCGGTTCAATGCCGCCGTCCTCGGCCTTTTACTAGGTCAGATGGCGAGGTCATTCACACTCTATCGCCGTATTATGTAAATTGCGAGTTCTTTGAATGACTTTGTGATGCTGATTACTCAACATTTTTGTACTATGTGATACAAAACTAAAATACATGTTTCTCATAACTTTCACTAAAGATTCTTCTGTGTGAATTTGGACGGGTGTGTCAAAGTCACCCTGTAGGTGTCTCTTTTTACGTTCATTTTTCCGTTTCATCGAGTTTCAGATATCAACGATGCTAAAGAAGTTTTCACTTCAAAAAATGTATCGTTTTTGATACAATTTTCGATATTGGATATTTTGTATCGAATTATCGGATCAAAATATATCGATAAAAATATCGAGATATTGATTTATAAATATCGATACTTTTTAACATGCTTATTTTACTAATCAAAGTCAATGTGTTACAGCGTTGCCAGATGGGGGGGATTCCCTGCAAATTCGGGGATTTTTCGACGTTGGGTGGGAAATTCGAGGGGAAAGATTCTTTGGGGGGACCTACGGGGGGAAAAATTAAATTGGGAGAAATTTTGGAGATTTTTTAAGTGCCAATAATTCATCCATAGACACAATTACCATCACTACAATTATTATCTAATACGATATATTTTTATCTTATAATTAATTATATGTTTATTTATACATAAACTTCAATTCAATCGTTCATTAATAATTCAATTCATTCGTTCGTTCGTTAATATGCCACCTCTGTCTTTTTACTCATGTTGCCGATTGACGATTGCCGATGCGATAGCAAGAGCCGAGCCGAGAGTGCCTATGAGTTTCGTTATTTCGTTCGTGTTGGGTTGGTAATGGTTTGTTACTGTTTCTTGTTGTTAGTTGATTTTGATGTCGTGTCGTTGTCGTGTTGCTCATTTAATTTTCCAAGTTTTCTTCTTACGAATTGTTTAAAACGCAAGCAAAATGTCGAAATCTAACAAGTCATATGTCAGAACATACCGGAAAGAATGGGAAGACGAAGCGCTATTTTCAGGTTAGTAAACAATGTTTTTACATATTATCGTAGGTATTAGTATCATATTTTACCATAAGTAGGTACATATGTTCTTCGAAAGGCAGCTGGCAGGAAGTGGATGAAAGAGACGAAGATCGGGCTCAGTGGCATGCTTTGGCAGAGGCCTATGTCCAGCATTGGACTTCAATAGGCTGATGATGATGATAATGATGATGAGGTATGTTCTGTTGAGTACCAGGTTATTATTATAGAAACTTTACTCAGAATAAAACATAAGTAATCATTAATATCATAATTATTGGACTTCAGAATATTTCAAAAATAATAGTGTCCCTGTTTAGACATACTACGATTATTTATATATAGCTACTTACTCAGTACATTAACATTTTATTTTTATGAAACAGATCGTCCTGTTCATGATGATGTCCATCATATGTTTATAAAATAAAGATATACCATGTCCTATCAAAAAGTTACGTAAGTAAAGATGAAGTTGGTGGAGGCAAATTAAAAACTACGTTTGCATTGCATTATTTTCTTTTGTGATTTGATTATTGTGTGAATGGGTATTGATGTTGGCCGATGGGTGGTGGTACAATCTTAATTCACTGGAATGCACTAAATAATTGAGTATTGGTGTTGGTTAAATAAGACGAGTAAACTAACTAGGGTTTGGGTGAGCCATATCAGTCGTTTCATTGTCTGTCTGGTTTTCTGCTCTGCCGCCTCCTGCAGGAAAAAGTAGCAGAGCAGGTTTAGTGGCTGTTTTGTACATCTGTCACTTGAGCTTATGCGGCATTTTATTTTACATACATACATATAGTCACGCCTCTTTCCCGTAGGGGTAGGCAGAGATTATATGTATGTATGTATTTATTTATTTATTTTATTTTATATCTGAATTAACTCTAAAAATGAGGTAAACAATAAAGAATTATCTATCTAGCTACTTTTGCTTTTTTATTTCTCTTTTTAAAATAAGTAAAAACTGTTCTGGGGGTTTTTTTCCAAAAAGCTTATTTTCGGGGATATTTTGAAAAAAGTTGGGGAAAATTCACATGGCCATCTGGCAACACTGATGTGTTAGTGTCATAAGTTTCCAATTTCCATGCAATGCAGTCAGTGACCTAAATGTTTTGTTTCGGATTTGGAAGTGAGTCGGTAGTCAGTATAGTAAAGAAAAGAGTTACACACGCCTAGTTAGTTGTGATGTGATGGAATTTTATTAATAAAATGGATACAGAAATAGTGGTGGAGGCGCTCCCCATCCTGGGCGTGTGCAATTTGTGTTTAAACGAAGGCGCAGTGAAAAGTATGCTCGTTCCTCAAATAAACACGGGAAAATCGGAGATATATTCGGAAATGCTTTTATATTGCTTCGCGATTGATGTAAGTTAAGTCTTCAGTAAAAAGTGGCCTATAAGAAATGTGTTTGTGTAACATGTAATCAGTTTTTTAATTACAACGAAACAAAAATTAATCACTAGACAAGTACACTGTTCTTAGAAACTGATGTGCAGTAATTAATTTTGTCATTGCAGTAATCAATTTGTCAGCGGTGCTCCTAGCATATCAAACTCCTAAGCGATGGTAACTGATCACTATTAGTGGCTGTCTGCTGTGCCATGTCAGACTATTTCTATCCCTACTGGGACGGAGAAAGAATACTAACCTCTGCGGCTGGGGACGGCCTGTCGTAAAAGGCGACAAAACAACCCACCCTAGCTGCGTGGTAGGGCCTCAAGCCAGTCTGGATGGTGGACACCTTTGTTCTTGAGTATGCCACCTTAATAACCTTGTGTTGTGTTCTGGCATTAGAGATCTAAGTTCCTTAACCTTATGGGACAGCAAAGTTTTCACAAAGCCAGTGGCATTGCAAAATAGGTGACGGTAACTGCTAAATTCTAAGCAGGCTGTCAGCCTGTCTGCTGTCCTACATCAACAACAAAATATATATTAATTTTGTAATATCATACACCCTGTAATATTATATACTAGCTGACACCCAAGACTTTGTCCACATTGCTTGATTAACAAAGTTTTCGTTATGAGACATATGTAGGTTATATCCAGTGATCGGCACGACCTGTGCCACACCGCGGGATTCAAAGAGGAAATAATAATATGGACATGACATAATTCCCAAAAATTGAGAGTTAAGTATTTGTAAATAGAAGTCAGAATATTAAATAAACTCGTAATTATTTTCGTTCGCCGATTCCAAAGCTGGAATCCCGGGGAATATCCATATTAACATAATGATTGAGGTCATTGACACCATGTGAGAGCACGGGTCGTGCCGATCACTGGTTATATCTATAATGGACATTGTAATTAAAATGTTTGCAGATATCCAAAATAGAATTGGGTGATACAGAAAGGTTAATATGCATTCCATGTATAGATAAGTTGAGGGAATGCGAAATGTTTAGAACGATGGCCCAACAATCCTTGAATACCTTGAGAGAAAATGCCAAGCTGCTAAGTGAGTTACTGAATGTTCTAATTAATAAGATCACGAAATTAAACTGCATTTTCTGGACATTTTTTTTTTTTATAAGTCTTTATCTTGCAATCAGTCAGCTAGACTATCGTCTGCGATACCGCTGTACCCGCTTCCTGCAGAAGACTAACTCGAGCCAGTCATGGTGAAAGAAGTACAGGACCTGATCAAAGACCTCAAGCTCCGGAAATCTTTTAAGTCTATTCCATCAAACTATATGACCGCATCATCCCATGGGTTGATGAGGTCAAATACCTAGGAGTCACCCTCAATGAGGGCCTGTGCTTTGGAAAATATATCAGGAGGGTGAAGAACAGAGCACGCTTCGTGCTCGACCGTCTCTATCCTATGATATGCAAAATGTCTCTTAGAAATAACGGGACACTACAAAATGTGCGTCCGCCCCATCATGACTTACGCGAGTGTAGTATTCGTCCATGCTGGCAAATGCTAGATCAACTTGATGCAGAGACTGCAAAACAAGTTCTTGCGCATAGCAGTCCAAGCGCCACTTTATATGCGTAACGCGGATATACACCACAACCTAGTATGTTCTCACGGACGCAATCCTCTCCAATTCGGCATGGACCAGCCCGACGAAATAGGTTTAGGGATGCCTTCCGCCTCCCATAACCTATAGAGTTACACATTCCACACAATACACGAATTACACGTAGAAATCTTTGTTGCGGGGGAGTTTCTTTCGTCGTTTCTTCTCTCCCAGCTACACACATTCCGAAACGGTAGTAGATTCGACTAGGAGCGGCTTCACCTGCGAAATCGACATTACCCCAATAAAAACTCTTGCCATTCATGGCTGTGCTCCCTTATTCCCCAATGCAGCGGTCGAGTCGGGAACGCACCACACAGACGCGTCCCCGAGTACGCTGCTACGGTTGATCGATCCCGTGGGAGCGTGGTTGAAATGCCTTATCTGCCCAGAGTCGCTGTTACGTTGTTTGAGACCAAAGCAGTCTTCACCTAACAAACAATGCGTGGTCGTAGGAACAAGGCGGATAACCCCATATACCCGCATCTCTAGTTTCACTTAGGCCAGCGTGCTCCGGCGGCTCCACGCCACATAGGGGTAGTCGCCGCAGCTCATGCCGTAGTCGCCGCAGCTCATGCCGAGGTAAAGAATTCGCCTTTACTCCGCAACCTCCCCTGCACAAGGGGTCTAAGCCACAAAACTGTATTGTGCCACTCAATAAGTTATGCATCTATATAAATTCTTCAGAGTAAATAATTCGATTATTATTTTCCAGCAGAAGAGAAAGTGGGAAATATAAGAGAGGAGGTTGGCGATATAGATAGTGAAGATAATAATTTAGATGATATTATACATAAGAACGATGACTTTGATAAGAATGGTGAGTATAGTTTTTATTGCACGGGCACTGTTGAAAAGCTATCGAAGCGATCACTAACAGTATTAGAAAAATGTAGAATAAGAAGAGAAGAGATATAATGAAATGAAAACCCTTGATGTTTATTAGCTAAATCTATGTACAACGAAAATATGTACGATCTCTTGGAGTGAAATACATTGTGTAGCAGCACCGCGCTTATCTAAACGGGCGCGCGTTGCACAATAGCACATCTTCTGTCTTGCTCTCACATCTGTTTTCTCATTCACGTTCATTTATCTATTTTTGCTAGCGTCTATTTATATATCATTTTCGTAAATATAATAAGTAAATAATAAAATATAATATAAAAATAATTACTTTTCTTAAGTCGAATGCGGAGGGTTATGATGGGATTACTTTGGACATAAAAAAAAATAGACATGGACATGATCCTTATGACACTGCCTGATACATTAGAAACTATCAGATCCATTTTGAATGTTTCTATTACCACCTGTACCTTCCCAGAAAACTGGAAGTTATCAATAATCCGACCGATCTCTAAAATACTTCATCCGACTAACTTAAAGGACTTACGACCGATAAGCATTTTACCATTCTTATCAGAGGTTTTAGAAAAAGCGGTTTGTCATCAGCTGACCTTTTTTTTGGAATCATCAAATCCTACTTGAATTACAATCGTGATTTAGAAAAGGCCGAAGCACGGTGACTTCTTTGCTAGATGTTACAGACAGTATTTTATGCGCTCAGAATGAAGAAATGTGCTCAATCCTTATACTTCTTGATTTCTCTAGAGCATTTGATTGTATTAATATTAACTTACTCCTCTCTAAGTTATTACGGATTAGATAGTAAATCAATTCAATGGTTTTCTACCTATCTCTATCTAATTAGCAGTAGTTCGTTAAACTTGATATTAGCAGTAGTTTATGTTTCTTATCTGACAAGTTAGGTGTTCCTCAGGGCTTTATACTGGTCCCTATTCTTTTTATTTTATATACTGCTGATATTACGAACCAAATAAAGCATTGTAAATTTCATCTTTATGTGGACGAAACACAAGTCTATATCTCATATAAACCTTCAGAAATAGATCATGCGATTTGCAAGCTAAATGAAGACCTTTCTAGAATATCCATGTGGTCAGAACAAAATTCTTTGCATCTTAACTCCAAAAAAACCAAGTATAATTTTTGGTAGTAAACAACAGTTAAATAAAATAAACCAACCAATTCAGGTTACACTCATGGGCACTGCAATTGAAAGAGTACTAAAGATACATAAATTGGGTCTATATATCGTCAATGACCTTAGATTTGAACATCACATGGCCCAATCCATTAAAAAGTTGTTTTCATAAATTTAAGGTGCTTTATACCTAGTCAGGTCATAAATTCTGTCACATGTTTAATGTAAAATAATTGTAACAAGTTTATTCATTATGTAACCATTTATATACCAAAATGAACTTAACAAAACATAGATTCTTATGACATTAAAGTTTATTCAAAATGACCTCCGTGATTTTGAATACAAGCCTTCAATCTGCGCGGCCAGTCCTCTATTGCAGCACGAACGAGGTCCATGTCAATATCGGCGGCTGCCTTAATCAAGGATGTCTTGAGTGACTCCAAATTGGGATGAGGCTTTGAACACGCCTTTTCCTCCAAGTGTTGCCATATCTTGTAATCTAACGGATTCAAATCTGGACTGGAGGAGGGCCAGTCTTCGTGCCGGATGAAGTCGATTTCACGCGCCGCCAGCCAGTCTTGTGTGCTCTTCGCTCTATGAGCTGGCGCCGAATCTTGTTGTAATACCCAGTGCCTGTTATTGAACATGGTATGAGAAACAGGTTCCACAAGGTTCGTCAGGACTGTATTTTGATACACAACAGCATTTGTTTTTACACCTTTCTCACAAAAATGTACCTCTGTTAAGCCCCAATAAGAAACTCCCAACCATACCATGAGCGAGGATGGAAAATGACCTCGTTGGACACGCGGAATACGGTTGCTCGCTTCTTCACTACTGTGTGCGTACACCTTATTATTTTGTTTGTTGTAGCTCTCTTCTACGGTAAACATTTTTTCATCCGAAAAAAGAATTTCCCGATATTTTTTTCCCGCGTACCGCTTCAACAAAGCGCGGCATCTCTTCAGTCTCAGGTCCATTAGACGAGCATTCAAACGATGTCCTGTTTTTCTTCGATATGCCCGAAGCCCTAAGTCTTCATTTAACACCCTTTTCACCGTGGTTCTGCTTAACCCCATCTGAAGGGCCAACAGTTTCTGCTTACGTTTGGGATTTCTTTGAATTCGTGCCTTCACAGCTTTTATCACTGCTGGAGTCCTAACAGACCGAGGGCGACCACTTCTTGACCTGTCATCTACACTAGAGTCTTCATTGTATCGTTTGATGGTACGATAAATGAATCTTTTGGTTATATTCAAATTTTTCAGTATGTTAAAAATTTGAATTGGCGCGTAACCGCAACGATGCAACGCAATAACTGCAACACGGTCTTCTTTAAACGTCCACTCCATATTTAAAAAATGAGTAAAATTCTAAAAGTATACATTTTTATTTTCATGAACAATTCGAGATTCGAATTCAATAAACTTTTTTGTGGCCAGCATTCTAAAAGAAAAGTTTTTACTGTGTGACAATACTTATGACCTGACTAGGTAGTATTATACCTTACATTACGAGCAATCAGACTGAGAATACAGTTGGTGGAATCGATAACATTATGTCGTCTTAATTACTGCGATAGATACCATTCAGAGGTCATGTGACGGCTTTCCTGAACGATTACTCAATGTTAAAAATGAAACATCGTCGCATACTTCTCCTCGCGTCTTTTTTTGTTTGGAGTAATAAGAAACAAAGCTCCTATGTATTTATACAGTGTAAATTTCAAGTCTTTCGGGTGTGTAGTTTCAGAGATATTGTGATGAGTGGTATATTAGACGACCTCCGTGGCGTAAAGGCATGTCGGTATGCTTGCGGAGGACATAGGTTCGATTCCCGTCTTGCGTTTGGGTGTTTATATATAATATTTATTTATTTACAAAAGGATCTATGTTGTTTATTAGTTGTCTAGTACCCATAACATAAGTGCTATACTTACTTTGGGACTAGGTGGCGCTGTGTGATTTGTCCCAATATATTTATAATATTTATTTATTTAATAAGTGCACAACTTGTAATATTTACAAGATTCTTTGAAATTCAAAATTCCTTTCGAATCGCTTATGTGGATTGGTGATGAGGGTTTGTGAAGTGACAGATGAAGAGTACCAGGACAGCACCAAATGGAAGCAAAAGACATATTGTGTGGATCCCAAATGATTGGGACAGTGTCAAGCTAATGATTGGCTATCAAATATATCTTACCCAAATTCTCTTACTCATCTCTATTTCTTCTTGTTTCAGCTCAAATCGAGATGATAAACTGCAAGGTCTGCGGAGACAAGTCATCAGGGCTGCACTTTGGAGTCATCACTTGCCAGGCGTGCAGGGCCTTCTTCATTAGATCGCTAAACAGAGGTCGGCATCTAGATATATAATTTGTTGCAAACTTGTATAGGCAACCACTTTATGAACACCTTCCAGACAAGGAAGCATATTACCATATTACTTTTTCGATTGCTAAAGAACAGCAGAGAGGCTAATAGTCCACTTAATGGTAAACAGGTGCCTGTGGAATACGCTGCTGTCCGCGTAAGTGTACTAGATCCTGGGTCTCTAATGCCGGAACACAACACAGGATTATTATATTGACATACTCATAGACCGAGGGTGGTTCATGTGGTTGCCATGTAGACGGGCTCTGCGCCCTACCATCTACTACTAGCTAGGGTTGTTTGTGGCCTTTTACGACAGGCTGACCCCAGCCCCTGCACGGAAAAATTTTATGTCATAAGCTCCACCGTATTCCACTACACCCGATGACGTGGCAGAACTCTGAATACAAATGGTCGGTAATGGCGGGCGTTATTACATCTAGCACAAAAGGTTGGGTTAGAACAGAGATTGACATAACCACGTCAGCTTGCGGGCTTCTTGGAATGTCCGACTTCACCCCGATTACCTTAGGAGGCGTGGCGCTGCCGAGTTGCTCCAACTTCCGGTACCTCGGATCATTAATCTAGAACGACGGTGAGATAGGTCGAGATGTGAAAAACAGAGTGAATGCGGGATGGATGAAATGGCGACAGGGCTCAGGAACCATTTGTGACCCAAGAGTACCACTTAAACTCAAAGGTAAATTTTATAAATCCATAATAAGGCCTGTCGTATAGTATAGATCAGAATGCTGGGCTACAAAGGGGATGGACGAAAGGGTGTTACATGCTGCGGAGATGAGAATGCTGAGATGGATTTGTGGAGATACGAATATGGATACAATTAGAAATGAGTACATTGAGGAAGTGTGAAAATAGCACCAGTTATTGAAAAACTTAAAAGTAGACCTTTGTCCAGCAGTGGGCGTCTTCCGGCTGAAATGATGATGATGATGAATAAATTATTTATGTAGATTTTATATCATAACAGTTATAAAAACCGAGTTACAATTACTACGAGGCATGCCTTTTAAGTTTTGTCGTTTGAAGGAAAAGACACAACTAGAACCTTATAGTACTTTTTATTGTTTTTCAAAGTATTCACCACGTAGCTTAATACACTTTTCCATTCTAACCAGTTATTATAACATTTATTCCACTCTAAAATGGGGGTGTTCAAAATGGATGACTCGAAAGCGTCGACTTCTTCTTCACCGGACTGGAACCTTTGACCACGAAGACTTTTCTTAATTTTAGGAAATGTAAAGAAGTCGTTAGAGCTTAGGTCAGGACTGTATGGAGGATGGTTAAGAATTTCTACTGTTTCCTGCTTCAAATTGTAACGTTCACCCCCCGCGATGCTTAATATATAATATAAGCGTATATGGCTCAAAATCACCAAGGTGCAGATTGGCTTTGCTAGCAATTTAATGTCTTAAATCTTAACTTTATTGAGAAAAAAAATTAATAATGTACTACAGCTAAACTGTTGTGTGTGTACATCAAATAATACAATTTATTAAACAAGTACATTTTACATTAAATATTATAAATGCAGAAAAAGTCATTCCGGGAACGCGTCCTAATGCAAGATCTTAAACAAGTCGAAAATATTAATAAAAAAATGAAGGTATTCAATTCCTGTCATTACTTGATATACCATATTTTTTATATCAAATATAGTTTTACAAAAAGATACTAAAAGATTATAATTTTTAATTAATAAAATAAGTAAAGAAAATCACTGATATGACCGAACGAGAGAAGCAAAAGCAAAGAAAAGATTGGAAAAATGCGTCAAAAAAGATTTTACGTTGAAAAATTCAAATTGTAAGAACTGGTTGGAACTGATTAACTTTAAGAAGATTCATATACATAAATATATATAAACTGATGGACTCATAAACTGCATCAAAGTTCAGGATTACTTTGAAATGATTTTTTTTAATAAGTATGCAAACTTTTTAGATTAAATTAATAAATATGGAGAGACTGGCTCTTAATCTCAAAAAAAGGAAAATTTAAAAATAGAACTGCAGTAAAACAAATGAATATAGCCGGGAAAAGAAAATTTACTCGTAGTATCAGATTTGCGTGTTATTTATAGCAACGTTTTAAATTGATTCTCATTGATTTTTTATTCTTTTGTCAATTTTTTTTATAGCTAGAGTTCAGCAGACAGGCAAACGGCCCACCCGAACAGATGGTCACCGTCGCCTATGGGCGTTTGCAACACCAGAGGCATTACACACACGCTGCTGGCCTCGAAGAAATTTAATAACGCCTTTTTTGAAGAACCCCATATCGTACAGCGCTGAGAAAACCTCAGCCGGAAGCTTATTCCAGATCCCGAGAGTACGCAACATGAACGTTCTTGAGAACCGTTTCGTACAAGAAAGAAGAGGCTCCAAGAAATGGGGATGAACACCAAGCCGATGGCGGGCAGTGCGATGGTAAAAAGACGACGAGGGCACCATTCTAAATAGCTCCTCAGAACACTCCCCGTTGTACAGACGGTAGAATACGCAAAGACACGCAAAGTCTCTCCGAAGTCCAAGCGTGTCTAGAAACAGGAAACATGGGTTCCTTGGACCTGGCCTTGGACTGAAATACTGCTTGGACCGGTTTAGCACACCCAGCTTTTTGGAGGCAAGTTTATCTTTGCCCTCCAATTGTCCCCTAAACTGCACATCATTCGTGATGTCGACACCAAGGATCCCAATACTGCTTGCAATAGAAACAGGGGTTCCTTGGATGAATACGCAGACTTGTGTCTTCGAGGGGTTGAACTGGACAAGGTTTTGTCGTCCCCATTCAGAGACTCTCTCTAGAGAGTTCTCTACTTCAGACACAAGTCTGACCCGACTTTCTTCCAAAACTGCAGGAGAGAGGTTTGCACGACCAGTGTACCGTGCATCGCCGGTGCTATCATCCGCATAGCAATGAATGCCATCTATGGATAACATGTCATTGATATGCAGAATAAACAGCGTCGGCGACAGCACACAACCCTGGGGCACACCAGCATTGATAGGCTTCACACTAGAGCAGCAACCGTCAACAACGACCTTGATACTGCGACCAGCGAGAAAGCTGGATAGCCAGGTGCAAAGACTCTTAGGTATGCCGTAACATGGAAGCTTCGCAAGAAGAGCCCTATGCCAGACCCGATCGAAGGCCTTAGCGATGTCTAGGCTAACAGCCAGGGCTTCTCCCTTGCCCTCAACGGCTTCAGCCCAACGGTGTGTTAGGTAAACCAAGAGATCCCCAGCAGACCGACCATGCCGAAAATCGTATTGGCGATCATTTAGCTGCTGGGAATCCTCTAGGTGACCCAATAGTTGTGCGTTGATGATCCGCTCCATCACCTTTGAGAGCAAAGAAGTTATCGCTATAGGCCTGTAGTTGGACGGGTCCGTCTGGTCACCCTTTTTGGGAATAGGATGGACATGGGCCACCTTCCACGAAGCCGGGACACAACCTTTGCGGTAGGATAAGGTAAAAAGTCGGGAAAGGACTGGAGCCAGCTCAGCCGAGCACATCCGCAGTACAATAGCGGGGATCTGGCCCGGTGGACTTCTTGACGTCGAGGGATCGGAGGACACGCCGCACGGCTTTTTGTGAAAACCGTACCTCCGACATTGTGGAGTCTCCACATCTTCTAATAGACGGTAGAGACTGTCCCCCGTCATCAAGAGTCGAATTGGCTGCAAATATTTCGCCCAAAAGATCGGCTTTATCCTTGGCAGCATGAGCCAGGCGGTCATCAGCTGTACGTAATGGAGGTATGGACGCCCGACAAAAGTTTCCTTCGACAGATTTGGCAAGTGACCAGAAAGCTCTAGTCCCAGAGGGATAGCTAGCGAGACGCTTGCCAATCCTGCCGAGGTGCTCAAATTTTGCTCTCGCAATCCGTTATTTGAGGGTCCTGGAGGCAACATTGTATTTTTTCTTCAAGTCGGAAGTGTTAGGATCCTGACAAGCCCTTGCTGTAGTCCAGGCTCGATAGGCCTTTCGCTTTAGCTTAACAGCCTCAGCACTAAGCCTATCAAACCATGGCTTTCCCGAACCACCAACGGGCACTACAGAGTTAGGAATAAAACATTCCATACCCTGCAGCACCACGTCAGCAATAGAGTTCGCACAGGTGTCAGGATCGTCCGACGAAAAACACAGCGGCCCCCATGGTTAGGACGCATAGAATTCGCGTAATCCATCCCAATCTGCTGACCGATAGCGCCACACTCCGCTTCGCGGTGGGACGAGCCCATTCGCGAATCGGAGGGCGCATCACGGAAGATATCAGGCAATGATCAGAAGTTCCTAATGGAGCCCCGATCGAGATCCGATAATCTTCCGGGTGTGTGGTCAGCAGAAGGTCCAACAAAGACGGCGCATGGTCCACTCTATCCGGTATGCGGGTGAACCCTTCAACCACCTGAGTGAAACCATGGGCAAGAGCAAAATTAAAGGCAGCAATCCCCGGCAGATCCGTTTTTGGAGAGCCAAGCCACTCAATATGATGAAGTCTCCAAGAACGATCACCTCCGCGGCGTGATACTGCGAAAAAACCTTGTCGGTAGCGTCTTGGACACGCCCGAAAAAGTGAGCCGTTTCAGTCCTTTCGCACTCTCTGCCATGGGACCGATACAGGCAGGAGTACACCCGGGTGAAACCACCGAAATCTACCCGTGCCCATAAAATGGAAAGGTCCCTGTCTTCGAAACCGCTAAGACGGCGACAACATACATTGTCTCGGACGTACAAGCAAACCCCAGCTTTTGGGAGGAACAGGTGTTCCAAATTATAGCCAGGGTAGCAAAGGTGATGAGTCGACCGGTACAGATATCTGAGTCTCCGTCAGAAACAATAAAGCCGGTTTTGCCGTTTCCAGGTGATGATGGACGGCATTGAGATTAGAATGAATGCCTCTTATGTTACAAAAGTCCACCTTTTTTATTAGTCTCATCTCGGCATTCACACTTTTTTTGGCCATATCATCTGCTATTTGTTCTAACCGTCCTTTTGTTTACACATGCCATTCTTCTCTACGCATTATATGGCTATATCATGCTAGTCTATTGCTTTCAGCTTCTCAATCACTGGCGCTACTTTCAACATTCCCATGTAATATTATAGTTTTGTTTTGAATATTTTCTTATATACTTTTCGTTCATCTCATTTTAACATTGTGAACAACATGTTCATATGGTCCTTCAAGCAGGAACTATACCAGCAATCGAAAATTCAAAAAATGCTGCAATTTTCACTACTAAGATGTTTTTATGAATAATACATATCCGTGTAACTTCCTCAAAAATTTTAATACAGCGTTCGTTTTCAGCGGAGAAATACCAGTGCTCGAGGAAGAATGCGTGTGTGGTAAACCGCGTTAACAGGAACCGCTGCAAGTCCTGCCGCCTGCAGAAATGTCTCAAGTTAGGCATGAGTCGTGCTGGTGAGTAGTTTTAATTGGTATTTAATAATATAATAATAATAATTTATTTCAGAATCAAGTCCCATACATCATACAATTATATTGTAGGGTCGCGTCCCGGACGGTGCACGGACCGCAGCGGTGTGCTGTGTGCCCCTGCCGTTTGCACCCCTCACCCGCATAGACCATAGGCGGAGTCTCAATAAACTCGCTTTCGCTCGGTCGTGAGCGGTGGCGCCGATCGATCCGCGAGAGAGAGACCACGTCACTCCATCGCGAAATTCTCGCTACTCATATTAAGTCTGTAAATTATACGTGAATATACCATTCTAAAATATATAGACTTACTGTGTTCGACATCGTTATTATAGTTAGTCCGAAAGGCCCTACAGTGGTGACCCCGATAAACGGAATCGTACTAAATGGCAAACGAAGCACCAGAAGCTTACCGCGTAGGAGTGAAGCCACCAACATTCAACGCAGACGACCCTGAATTATGGTTCGCGCAAATTGAAGGTCACTTCGCATTATCCAATATAACTGCGGACCGCACAACATTTTATTATGTACTGTAGCAGTTAGAACCGCGCCACAGCGCCGAGGTGAGCGACCTCATAGTAAATCCACCTGCGACTGGTAAATATGAAAAACTTAAAGAAGAGCTAATCAAAAGACTGTCTGAGTCACAGGAATGGAAGACTAAACAGTTGCTTATGCACGAAGAACTCGGCGATAGAAAGCCATCACAGTTTCTTCGCCGCCTGTGTCATTTAGCAGGTACGAACGCGCCTGATAAAAGACACAGGTGTATTGAGCTAAAAGGAGATTGTTGAGTAATAAATCGGCACTTTTTCAAAGTTTTCGTTTTTATTTTTTAGGCTAAGTATTTATCGGACCGCTCTCGGATCAGACCCCCACAGCTAAATTATTTCAAAAATTCTATCTCCAGTTTCTTTCCTATTGACACAAATTACTTACCAATTTAATAACTTTTGCACGCTTATCAACTTGTTTTGTTTATTTTAAGATATACAACAATGATACTTCCTACAAAAATATCAGTCATTCTTATAAAAGTTTGGTTCACGTAACACAACTTCGAGGGTGTCTCAGAGCAATGATCAAAAGTTGATCTTGCGACCACCCTCAAAACGGCTGTAGTGGCGACTGGGGTGTTTAGTAGATATGCCGCCGCGACCACCCTGTCACCCTATGTTTATCTGCCTGATGCGTGGTCGTAAGAACAAGGCGGATAACCCAATATACCTGCATCTCTGGTTTCACTTAGGCCTGCGTGCTCCGGCGGCTCCACGCCACCGAGGGGTAGTCGCCGCAATTTATGCCGAGGTAAAGAGGTTCGCCTTTACCTCGCAACCTCCCCTGCACAAGGGGTAGAAGCCACAAAACTGTATTGTGCCACTCGACAAGTAATGCATCTATATAAATTCTTCAGAGTAACCAATTAGATTATTATTTTCCAGCGGAAGAGGAAGTGGCAAATATGAGAGAGGAGGTTGGCGATATAGATAATGAAGATAATGATTTAGATGATATTATACATACTGACGCAGGTGAGCACTTATTTATTGAGGTTCTAATAGGGCATACAAAGGTATTACTTGGTGTTTTCTATAGTCCATCTCTTCACGTTAATTATTTCTCAAATTTTGAAACTATCCTACATAAACTGATTCCGTCTTATGCTCACACAATTATAATGGGTGACTTCAATACCTGTCTATTAAAACGTGACAATCGTGCTACCTCTTTAGAAGACCTGGCTCTATCTACCAATCTCACTATACTTCCACTAAAAGCAACTCACCATTTCCCAAATTCTACACCTTCCCTTTTGGATCTTATTCTGGTCTCTTCACTTTCTCACGTAAGTAAACATGGTCAATGTCCTGCTGATGCTTTCTCTTTCCACGACCTTATCTATCTTTCTTACAGGCTTCGTCCACCAAAAGCCAAGCCTAAGATTATATTGCAGCGGCAGCGTAACTTTAGTGGTATAAATTTAAATGATCTGTTAAAAGATGCTCGTGAGGTTGATTGGACCAGGGTAGTCAAGGCAGAATCTATCGATGAGAAGGTGGGTGCATTTAATACAGCCATATTGAAGTTGTATGATTTGCATGCACCTTTGCATCAAATTAAAATAAAGCATCTACCAGCGCCGTGGCTCACTGAAGATATCAAAGTTTTAATGCATAAAAAATGTAAAGCCAGGACTAAATTTAAGACAAATCCAAATGATAACAATAAGTTAGCCTATGTGAATGCTCGTAATCGCTGCAATAGAGTGTGTAGGGACGCACAACGCCGATATATACACGAGTCAGTCCAAAATGAAAATCCAGCAAAAGTTTGGAAATTTCTTCGTTCTTTGGGAGTAGGCCGACAACCTGAACATCCTGTGTGTAAAAATTTCAGTGTTGATGATCTCAACCGGCATTTTTCATCTGTTTCCGATTTTGATCCTTTGACAAAATCAAATACTTTGAACATACTATCTTCACTCCCAATCATCCTCCTTTCTTTCTAAGTCGATTTTCTGATAGTGATGTTAAGAGTGCAGTTAAGTCTATTGCTTCTAA
The DNA here is from genome assembly GCA_963693495.1 of Malacosoma neustria. Taxonomy (NCBI): domain Eukaryota; kingdom Metazoa; phylum Arthropoda; class Insecta; order Lepidoptera; family Lasiocampidae; genus Malacosoma; species Malacosoma neustria. The sequence continues at coordinate 1,515,229 of OY856401.1, read as the reverse complement.
TGCTGTTGGTATTGATGGTGTTAGTCGTAATATGATCCTTCCCATACTGGATGTTATTACTCCTGTTCTTACTCACATATTAAATTACTCTGTGTCTTCCGGTACATTCCCTTCAGCTTGGAGGGAAGCCCAAGTAATCCCGCTACCTAAAAAATCGAACCCTACTTCTTTATCCCATTTTAGACCTATATCTATTTTACCCTTCTTATCTAAAGTCTTGGAGCGATTAGTATACAAGCAACTGAGCGCATTCCTAAATAAAAATTTACTAATGAACCCTTTTCAATCAGGCTTTCGCCCAGGTCATAGCACAACTACAGCATTAGTAAAAATAACTGATGATATCCGGTATGGTATGGATAATGGTCTGCTAACAGTGCTCTCGTTACTTGACTTTAGTACCGCGTTTAATACCGTCGATTTCGATGTATTATTAGGGATTCTTTCTACTCTTAACATATCTCCTGAAGTGATCGGCTGGTTTCAAAGTTACCTCTATGGTCGTCGGCAGCGAGTCCGGCTTGATGAAACTTATTCGTCTTGGCGTGACTTGATTGCTGGCGTTCCTCAGGGCGGCGTTTTGTCTCCATTATTGTTCTCAATTTTTATTAACTCCATCTCCAACCAGTTAACTTCATCCTTTCACCTCTATGCAGACGACTTGCAGATATACACACAAGCTTCTGTGTTTGAGTTATTTAAAGCATTTCACACAATAAACTCAGATTTAAACAGAATAATGCTGTGGAGTGATTCATTTGGGTTAAAAGTCAATCACAAAAAACGCAGCTTATTGTCATCGGTAGTTCCAGAATGCTAGCTAAAGTTGAATGGGAAAAGTTGCCGAAAATTAATTTTGATGGATTATATATTCAGATTGGTGATAAGGTTAAAGACCTTGGTATTATTATTGACAGGGAGCTGTCTTGGCGACCTCAAATCGCTGAACTAAGCCGACGAGTTTACTTCTCTTTTAAGTCTCTTAATAGACTCAGAAATTTCCTACCGATTGCCACTAAAGTTAGGCTTGCAGAATCTTTGCTCATGCCCATTTTGGATTATGCCGATGCCAGCTATCTAGATATAACGCAAGAACAACTTAATAAACTTGAGCGCCTCCAAAATCTTTGTATCAGGTTCATATTTGGTTTGCGTAAATATGACCATGTTTCAGAATTTCGTACAAAACTCAAGTGGTTACCTATCCATCTTCGCCGGAAAACTCGTATCCTTTCACTCGTTTACAAATTTATCTTTTATCCAAACGCCCCTATTTACCTAAGGAATCAATTCGAGTTTCTTAACTCGTCTGGCCTCCGAAATTTGCGTACATCTACTGAACTATCGCTTAAAACTCCTGTTCATACTTCTTCTTTTTATAATAACTCCTTCATTGTTCATGCTATCAAACTCTGGAATGCACTGCCTATTGCTATAAGACAAGCTAAGTCACTACCAACTTTTAAAAAATTGGTTAAAAATCACTACCTATCTTTAGTGTAACAACAAAACATATATTTATTTATGTATTCTACAAATATAGATATTTAAGTATGTTTATCTATTTATTTATTATATTTTATATGTGTTATTGAATTTTATGTATATTATCTATTTATTATGTAAATAAAATATAATTATTATTTATTACCATACCTCCTTTCCACATCAATGTTACACCAATAATGTTCTATAGCCCGGGTTGCCTGGAAGAGATCGCTCTGTAGCGATAAGGCCGCCCATTGTAAGTCAAGTACATATTGATTGTGTAAATAAGTTTCATTGTGTTTATATAATTGGTTTACAATAAAGTGTTATCTATCTATCTATCTATCTATCTATACATAAGGACGATGACTTTGATGAGAATGGTGAGTATAGTTTTTTATTGCCCGGGCACTGTTGAAAAGCTATCGAAGCGATCACTAACAGTATTAGAAAAATGTAGAATAAGAAGGGAAGAGATATGGTGAAATGAAACTCAACAAGCCATGCATCTATATACATTTTTCAGAGTTAACAATTCGGTTATTATTTTCCAGAGGAAGAGAAAGAGGCAAATATAAAAGAGGAGGTATGCGATATAGATATTGAAGATAATGATTTAGATGATATTATACATTTTTTTTATAAGTCTATCTTGCAATCAGTCAGCTAGACTATGAGCAGATGTGTTGAGAGCTGTTAGGCGTTCAGAGCAAAATCTCCATCGAGACTGCTCCACTCTGTCAACCATGTCTATCAAGACTTAGGATTTTTCGCCTTTTAAGCCTATTTATTAGGTCCGGTGTGGTTAGTTACGTGGCAAGCTTATTAGGATGCGTTTCTAGCCTTTTTCTGTATTTCATACTCCAGGTCTTGATCTCCTCTTTAACAGTCCTGATTTTGAGGTGCTCATGAATCTCCGATGTTTTTATAAACCACGGACTATTGGATATTTGCTTCAAGATGTAATTTTGAACCCTCTGTATGATACTTATATTTGAGTTACACGCCGAACCCCATAGTTGGATCCCGTATGTCCAGATTGGTTTCAAGAGCATTTCGTAGATGAGTAGCTTATTATCTACTGACAGCTTGGAATTTCTGCCGAGCAGTCAGTAGAGTCCTCTGTATTTCAGGTTGATTTCTTCTCTCTTCCTCTGTATTATGTTGCTTCCATACGACTCTTCTATCAAGGTGTATTCCCAAGTATTTTACGCAGTTTTGTTGCGGGAGTTGTTGATTGCAGAGTTACTGGCGGAAAGTCTCCTCTATGGAGAGTGAAGGTTACATGAACAGATTTTGTCACACTAGTTTTTATTCTCCACCTTGAAAGCCAGGTTTCAATTTCTTGCAATCCAGTCTGTAGGAAGTCTGAAGCTTCGATTGGGCTATTACTACATGCCAGTACAGCGGTATCGTCTGCGAATGTTGCTAATGTAACGTGTTCGCTTTGTGGTAAATCACATGTGTAAATGATATATAAGACTGGGCCCAGGACAGACTCCTGCGGTACACCAGCTTTGATTGAGTGAAATGGCGATGTACACTCTTCTTCTCTTATTTGGAATATTCTTTCTGTTAGATAAGATTTTATGATGGGGAAGAATGTACAGGGTAGAAGAGTTTTTACTTTATACAAGAGACCGCTCTCGTATCAGACCCCCACAGCTAAATTATTTCAAAAATTCTATCTCCAGTTTCTTTCCTATTGACACAAATTACTTACCGATTTAATAACTTTTGCACGCTTATCGACAAGTTTTGTTTATTTTAAGATATACAACAATGATACTTTCTACAAAAATATCAGTCATTCTTATAAAAGTTTGGTTCACGTAACACAACTTCGAGGGTGTCGCAGAGCAATGATCAAAAGATGATCTTGCGACCACCCTCAAAACGGCTGTAGTGGCGACTGGGGTGTTTAGTAGATATGCCGCCGCTACCACCCTATGTTTATCTGCCTGATGCGTAGTCGTAAGAACAAGGCGGATAACCCCATATACCTGCATCTCTGGTTTCACTTAGGCCTGCGTGCTCCGGCGGCTCCACGCCACCGAGGGGTAGTCGCCGCAATTTATGCCGAGGTAAAGAGGTTCGCCTTTACCTCGCAACCTCCCCTGCACAAGGGGTAGAAGCCACAAAACTGTATTGTGCCATTCGACAAGTAATGCATCTATATAAATTCTTCAGAGTAAATAATTCGATTATTATTTTCCAGCAGAAGAGAAAGTGGCAAATATAAAAGTGGAGTTTGACGATATAGATATTGAAGATAATGATTTAGATGATATTATACACAAGGACGATGACTTTGATGAGAATGGTGAGTATAGTTTTTTATTGCACAGGCACTGTTGAAAAGCACTCGAAGTGAACATGTAACTTGGCGAGCTCCTCAAGATACTCACATATCCCGTAACCCATTTATTCCCAATAGATTGCACAAGTAGGGAAAAACCCCGCTCATTGACTGGCGATATATAACGCCAACGGTCTACGGGAACAGCGGGAGTAGATTCACGATTTCCTGATTGAAGAGAACATCGATATCCTTGTGCAGGAGACCTTCTTAAAGCCTAGTATTGGTGATCCTAGGATCACTGTGCCTTAGATACGCCACCGTTGGAGCACCTTGAAGTTTCTGCCTGCAGATTAGCAATGACAGGCCATCAGCCCATATTCATCGTCTGCATGTATCTGTCTTGCAACCACCCGCTACTTCAAGCGGAGCGTGCGTCCCTCTTCAGCTTAGGCCCTTTGGTTATTGTCGCAGGTGACCTAAACTGCAAACACTAAAGCTAAAATCGCTCCAGTTCCAATCCCAACGGAAGAACTCTCATCCGTCACCCTAACGACTTGCTTTTTGGCATCCTAGCTCCCATTACGCCAACCCGGTACCCGCCGAATCGTGCTACCGGAGGCAGCCCCAATGTTCTTTATTTGGCGCTCCTTAAGGACCCTCCAGTTTCGCTCAATCGAATATCACGATGATATCGACTCCGATCATCGACCGGTTGTCCTTAATTAAAGTAGGCCCTCCGGCCGATCAGGTACCTCAGACCAAGTCAACCGTTGACTGGTCCAAGGTCAAGGGTGCACCGTAACAGGAAGGATACGCTGACCCTGAGTAGGCCCCAGACTAGGACAATGGTCCTAATGGGGTCTGGGACCTGCTCTTTCGAGAGTCCACTCGGCAAGTCACGCGCGAGGAACACCGATTGATACTCCCGAGGGATGCGAGGGAACTGATGAGAAGGAAGAGAGCTGCTGCCCAAGCCTACGATACGTTTCCCTACGAAGACAACCGAGTGACCCTCTGCTTGAGAAGTGAATGCGCGCATTCAGGAACTCAGAAACCAGCGTTGGAAAAATCTGCTTTCGGAGATCTCGCCAACGCACCAGGCGTACTGGAGTTTGGTGAGGTCACTGAAAGCGCAATCTCTCGACCATGCCTCTGGAGAAACCCAATGATTCCGTTGCTTTCGGTGACGAAGAGAAGGCTGAATATCTTGTAGAGAATCTCGAAGAGCAATGCTCCCCTGTCACCACAAACGTCGACCCGGCCCACTTACTCGAGGTGGACACCGAGGTCGAACGCAGATCCTCCCTTCCCGCAGAAGACTCACTCGAGCCGGTCATGGTGAAAGAAGTACAGGACCTGATCAAAGACCTCAAGCTCCAGAAATCTCTTAACTCTATTCCATCAAACTATATGACCGCATCATCCCATGGGTTGATGAGGTCAAATACCTAGGAGTCACCCTCAATGAGGGCCTGTGCTTTGGAAAATATATCAGGAGGGTGAAGAACAGAGCACGCTTCGTGCTCGACCGTCTCTATCCTATGATATGCAAAATGTCCCTTAGGAATAAGGCAACACTACAAAATGTGCGTCCGCCCCATCATGACTTACGCGAGTGTAGTATTCGTCCATGCCGGCAAATGCTAGATCAACTCGATGCAGAGACTGCAAAACAAGTTCTTGTGCAAAGCAGTCCAAGCGCCACTTTATATGCGTAACGCGGATCTACACCACGACCTAGAACGTTCTCACGGACGCAATCCTCTCCAATCCGGCATGGACCAGCCCGACGAAATAGGTTTAGGGATGCCTTCCGCCTCCCATAACCTATAGAGTTACGCATTCCACACAATACACGAATTACACATAGAAATCTTTGTTGCGGGGGAGTTTCTTTCGTCGTTTCTTCTCTCCCAGCTACACACATTCCGAAACGGTAGTAGATTCGACTAGGAGCGGCTTCACCTGTGAAATCGACATTACCCCAATAAAAACTCTTGCCATTCATGGCTGTGCTCCCTTATTCCCCAATGCAGCGGTCGAGTCGGGAACGCACCACACAGACGCGTCCCCGAGTACGCTGCTACGGTTGATCGATCCCGTGGGAGCGTGGTTGAAATGCCTTATCTGCTCAGAGTCGCTGTTACGTCGTCTGAGACCAAAACAGTCTTCACCTAACAAAAAAATAATAAAACATGAAATCCTGGAACCGACTTTTATTGGATTACTACTACCTAGAAGAATTCCGAAAAAGAACTCTTCACTCAACAACAACTATTGGAGGCCAGGCACAGATATACTGCCGCCACCACCCTGACTATGTTTATCTAGCCAGATGCGTGGTCGTAGGAACAAGGCGGATAACCCCATATACCCGCATCACTAGTTTTACTTAGGCCTGCGTGCTCCTGCAGCTCCACGCCACATAGGGGTAGTCGCCGCAGCTTATGCCGAGGTAGAGGTTCGCCTTTACCCCGCAACCTCCCCTGCACAAGGGGTGGAAGCCAAAAAACTGTATTGTGTCACTCGACAAGTAATGCATCTATATAAATTCTTTAGAGTAAATAATTCGATTATTTTCCAGCAGAAGAGAAAGTGGCAAATATAAGAGAGGAGGTTGGCGATATAGATAATGAAGATTATGATTTAGATGATGTTATACATAAGGACGATGACTTTGATGAGAATGGTGAGTATAGTTTTTTATTGCACGGGCACTGTTGAAAAGCTATCGAATCGATCACTATTACTACTATACTATTAGTATTATTAGTACTATACTACACTATAGTATTAGAAAAATGTAGAATAAGAAGAGAAGAGATATGATGAAATGAAAACCCTTGATTGTTTATTAGCTAAATCTATGTACAACGAAAATATGTACGATCTCTTGGAGTGAAATACATTGTGTAGCAGCACCGCGCTTGTCTAAAAGGGCGCGCGTTGCGCAATAGCACATCTTCTGTCTTCTCATTCACGTTCATTTATCTATTTTTGCTAGCGTCTATTTATACAGGGTGACTTTGCCTCACCCGTCCAAATTCACACAGAAGAATCTTTAGTAAAAGTTATGAGAAACATGTATTTTAGTTTAGTATCACATAGTACAAAAATGTTGAGTAATCAGCATCACAAAGTTATCACAAGAACTCGCAATTTATACTTGACACCTACACTCGACAAGTGTCAATGACCTCTCCATCGGTACAAAAATACAAAAAATACGAAATACAAAAATTTCAGTTAAAGGGCGCGTTTGTAATAAGTAAAAAATTACGTAAATCTTTAGTGATATGTACAATAATTAGTAAAAAATCAATTAGAGGTTAACTTACCATTACTGCTTTACACGTATTTTAATAAATGTTCAAAATGCAGTCCGTTTGTCTCTAAGCAAAGTCTAGCTCGTTTTTGAACATTTTCCTTTACCTTTCTAAGCACTAGAGTGTCATTACGCACATCTTCAAACGCTCGCACTATTTTAGTTTTTAAGTTCGCGAGGCTTTGGACCTCTTCCACATACACGTGTCTTTTAATTTCACCCCACAAATAAAAGTCCAATGGTGTTAAATCCGGTGATCGAGGCGGCCATGGGACGGGACCACCACGACTGACCCAACGATTACCGTATTCCGTATTTTTGCACTGTCGACGTCAAGAGAGAACGAACTGTAAACACAATGCACCAACGCGACAACACGCGGCCGACTGATTATTAATTAATAATTTACGGCAGCGGCGGCAGCCGTATTTCGCACGCCGTAATTCCCCGCACACACACACCGCTACGCTGTAACCGACATAGGGCTGCCAAACTAAAAAATAAATCAGGGTATTTATTTATAAATGTACATAGTAAAAAACATAACTTCACTAGCTTCAATGATTTGTTACAGTAGAAACCGAATGTTGACGAAACTACACTGTACACTCATTTTAAAGCCTATAATAAAGATTCATCTTTTTATGGTGGGCTAAAAGTCCCACCTGAAACGTTTAGAAAAAGTATTTTTAAATAATTTTGACAACGTCTTAATGAATCGGCCTGGTAGCAGCACCATTTTCTTTTTTTTGGTCTCAGGGAAAAACCTCTCTTGACGGGTTCCCCGGCCCGGGGGGACCGAGGGATATGTGGGACTCCGGGAAAGATGTACCCACTAAAAAACTTGGGTCACTAATGCCGGAACACAACACAAGGTTATTATGGCGGCATACTTAAGACCAAAGGTGGTCGCCATCCAGATGGGCTTGAGACCCTACCACGTAGCTAGGGTGGGTTGTTTTGTCGCCTTTTACGACAGGCCGCCCCCGGCCACAGAGGTTAGTATTCTTTCCGCGCCCCTGCACGGATAAAATTTAAACATTTGATTGAATAATAAAAAATATGGTTGAATCGCAACATTCGTTTTATTACAATAATCATCATAGGTACAATCCTAGCGCATTCTTACGAAGACGTGTTGACACGTGTCCCGCACGGCGGGCAACACAGTCTCGACTCTTTGTACGCGTACTTAAGGTACATTTCTTCTCGTTTACAATACCGAGGAGGAGTTAGGTAATAAAGGTCAATGTACGAACCTTGGAACATATGATTATTTACACGATTGAATGAGCGACCAAGTTACTAAACATTTTCCTTGGGATGAAATATTTTATTTTGAAAATTTTACATACAATTTTTTTTGCAAAAATGGGTTCCATAAATGATGCTTAGTGCGTAAAAAAATTTTGGATGGGTGAGGCAAAGTCACCCTGTATATCATTTTCGTAAATATAATAAGTAATAAAATATAATATAAAAATAATTACTTTTCTTAAGTCGAATGCGGAGGGTTATGATGGGATTACTTTGGACATAAAAAAAAATGGACATGGACTCATGTCCATGTCCATTGGGTCCAGGATCATTCCTTATGACACTGTCTGATACATTAGAAACTATCAGATCCATTCTGAATGTTTCTATTACCACCTGTACCTTCCCAGAAAACTGGAAGTTAGCAATAATCCGACCGATCCCTGAAATACTTCATCCGACTAACTTAAAGGACTTACGACCGATAAGCATTTTACCATTCTTATCAAAGGTTTTAGAAAAAGCGGTTTGTCATCAGCTGACCTTTTTTTGGAATCATCAAATCCTACTTGAATTACAATCGTGATTTAGAAAAGGCCGAAGCACGGTGACTTCTTTGCTAGATGTTACAGACAGTATTTTATGCGCTCAGAATGAAGAAATGTGCACAATCCTTGTACTTCTTGATTTCTCTAGAGCATTTGATTGTATTAATATTAACTTACTCCTAAGTTATTACGGATTAGATAGTAAATCAATTTAATGGTTTTCTACCTATCTCTATCTAATCAGCACCAGTTCGTTAAACTTGATATTAGCAGTAGTTCATGTTTCTTATCCGACAAGTTAGGTGTTCCTCAGGGCTCTATACTGGGCCCTATTCTTTTTATTTTATATACTGCTGATATTACGAACCAAATAAAGCATTGTAAGTTTCATCTTTATGCGGACGAAACACAAGTCTATATCTCATGTAAACCTTCAGAAATAGATCATGCCATTTGCAAGCTAAATGAAGACCTTTCTAGAATATCCATGTAGTCAGAACAAAATTCTTTGCATCTTAACTCCACAAAAACCAAGTATCTTATTTTTGATAGTAAACAACAGTTAAATAAAATAAATCAACCAATTCAGGTTACACTCATGGGCACTACAATTGAAAGAGTACTAAAGGCACATAAATTGGGTCTATACAGGGTGACTGACAAAACCGTCCAAATTTTTTACGCACTAAACATTATTTAAGGAACCCATTTTTGCAAAAAAAATTGTATGTCAAATTTTCACCATAAAATATTTCATATATGATCATTAATTCAATCGTAAAGAATAGTCATATGGTGCAACCTTCGTACGTTAACCTGTTATTACCTGTCTCTGTCACTCCCGCGTAAATGAGTAGTGCGTATTCGCTCGCCCGGTGCAATGCCGCCGTCCTTCGCCTTTTACTAGGTCAGATGGAGAGGTCATTGACACTCTCGCGCCGTATTATGTAAATTGCGAGTTCTTTGAATGACTTTGTGATGCTGATTACTCAACATTTTTGTACTATGTGATACTAAACTAAAATACATGTCTCTCATAACTTTTACTAAAGATTCTTCTGTGTGAATTTGGACGGTTTTGTCAAAGTCAACCTGTATATCGTCAATGACCTTAGATTTGAACATCATATGGCCTTAAAAGTTGTTTTCATAAATTTAAGGTGCTTTATAGTATTAGACCTTACATTACGAGCAGTCAGACTGAGAATACAGTTGGTGGAATCGATAACATTATCTCGACTTAATTACTGCGATAGATACCATTCAGTGGTCATGTGACGGCTTTCCTGAACGATTACTCAATGTTAAAAATGAAACATCGTCTCAAACTTCATCTCGCGTGTTTTTTTTATTTGGAGTAATGAGAAACAAAGCTCCTATGTATTTATACAGGGTAAATTTCAAGTCTTTCGCGTGTGTAGTTTCAGAGATATTGTGATGAGTGGTATATTAGACGACCTCCGTGGCGTAAAGGCATGTCGGTATGCTTGCGGAGGACATAGGTTCGATTCCCGTTTTGCGTTTGGGTGTTTATATGTAATATTTATTTATTTACAAAAGGATCTATGTTGTTTATTAGTGGTCTAGTACCCATAACATAAGTGCTATACTTACTTTGGGACTAGGTGGCGCTGTATGAATTGTCCCAATATATTTATAATATTTATTTATTTAATTAGATAAGTGCACAACTTGTTATATTTACAAGATTCTTTGAAATTCAAAATTCCTTTCGAATCGCTTATGTGGATTAGTGATGAGGGTTTGTGAAGTGACAGATGAAGAGTACCAGGACAGGACCAAATAGAAGCAAAAGACATATTGTGCGGATCCCAAATTATTGGGACAGTGTCAAGCTAATGATTGGCTATCAAATATCTCTTACCCAAATTCTCTTACTCATCTCTATTTCTTCTTGTTTCAGCTCAAATCGCGATGATAGACTGCAAGGTCTGCGGAGACAAGTCATCAGGGCTGCACTTTGGAGTCATCACTTGCCAGGCGTGCAGGGCCTTCTTCATTAGATCGCTAAACAGAGGTCAGCATCTAGATATATAATTTGTTGCAAACTTGTATAGGCAACCACTTTATGAACACCTTCCAGACAAGGAAGCATATTACCATATTACTTTTTCGATTGCTAAAGAACAGCAGAGAGGCTAATAGTCCACTTAATGGTAAACAGGTGCCTGTGGAATACGCTGCTGTCCGCGTAAGTGTACTAGATGCTGGGTCTCTAATGCCGGAACACAACACAGGATTATTATATTGACATACTCATAGACCGAGGGTGGTTCATGTGGTTGCCATGTAGACGGGCTCTGCGCCCTACCATCTACTACTAGCTAGGGTTGTTTGTCGCCTTTTACGACAGGCTGACCCCAGCCCCTGCACGGAAAAATTTTATGTCATAAGCTCCACCGTATTCCACTACACCTGATGACGTGGCAGAACTCTGAATACAAATGGTCGGTAATGGCCGGCGTTATTACATCTAGCACAAAAGGTTGGGTTCGAACAGAGATAGACATAACCACGTCAGCTTGCGGGCTTCTTGGAATGTCCGACTTCACCCCGATTACCTTAGGAGGCGTGGCGCTGCCGAGTTGCTCCAACTTCCGGTACCTCGGATCATTAATCTAGATCGACGGTGAGATAGGCCGAGATGTGAAAACAGAGTGAATGCGGGATGGATGAAATGGCGACAGGGCTCAGGAACAATTTGTGACCCAAAAGTGCCACTTAAACTCAAAGGTAAAATTTATAAATCCGTAATAAGGCCTGTCGTATAGTATAGATCAGAATGCTGGGCTACAAAGGGGATGGACGAAAGGGTGTTACATGCTGCGGAGATGCGAATGCTGAGATGGATTTGTGGAGATACGAATATGGATACAATTAGAAATGAGTATATTGAGGAAGTGTGAAAATAGCACCAGTTATTGAAAAACTTAAAAGTAGACCTTTGTCCAGCAGTGGGCGTCTTCCGGCTGAAATGATGATGATGATGATGATGAATAAATTATTTATGTAGATTTTATATCATAACAGTTATAAAAACCGAGTTACAATTACTACGAGGCATGCCTTTTAAGTTTTGTCGTTTGAAGGAAAAGACATAACTATAACCTTATAGTACTTTTTATTGTTTTTCAATGTATTCACCACGTAGCATAATACACTTTTCCATTCGCTCTAACCAGTTATTATAACATTTATTCCACTCTAAAATGGGGGTGTTCAAAATGGATGACTCGAAAGCGTCGACTTCTTCTTCACCGGACTGGAACCTTTGACCACGAAGACTTTTCTTAATTTTAGGAAATGTAAAGAAGTCGTTAGGGCTTAGGTCAGGACTGTATGGAGGATGGTTAAGAATTTCTACTGTTTCCTGCTTCAAATTGTAACGTTCACCCCCCGCGACGCTTAATATACAGGTTGACTTTGACAAACCCGTCCAAATTTACAAAGAAGAATCTTTAGTAAAAGTTATGAGAAACATGTATTTTAGTTTTGTATTACATAGTACAAAAATTTTGAGTAATCAGCATCACAAAGTCATTCAAAGAACTCGCAATTTACATAATACGGCGCTAGAGTGTCAATGACCTCTCCATCTGACCTAGTAAGCGGGCGAGGACGGAGGTCATTGCACCGGGCGAGCGAATACGCACTACTCATTTACGCGGGAGAGACAGAGACAGGTAATAACATGTTAAAGTACGAAGGTTGCACTATTCTGTACGATTGAATTAATGATCATATATGAAATATTTTATTTTGAAAATTTTACATACAATTTTTTTGCAAAAATGGGTTTCTTAAATGATGTTTAGTGCGTAAAAAAAATTTGGACGGGTTTGTCAGTCATCCTGTATAATATAAGTGTAAATGGCTCAAAATCACCAAGGTGCAGAATTGGCTTTGCTAGCAATTTAATGTCTTAAATCCTAACTTTATTGAGAAAAGAAAATTAATATGTACTACATCTAAACTGTTGTGTATGTACATCAAATAATACAAATTATTAAACAAGTACATTTTAAATTAAATCATTATTAATCCAGAAAAAGTCATTCCGGGAACGCGTCTTATGCAGGATCTTAAACAAGTCGAAAATATTAATAAAATAAAAAAATTAAGGTATTTAATTCCTGTCATTACTTGATGTACCATATTTTTATATCAAATATAGTTTTACAAAAAGATACTAAAAGATTATAATTTTTAATTCATAAAATAAGTAAAGAAAATCACTGATATGACCGAACGAGAGAAGCAAAAGCAAAGAAAAGATTGGAAAAAAGCGTCAAAAGATTTTAGGTTGAAAAATTCAAATCGTAAGAACTGGTTGGAACTGATATAATAGATATAACTTTTTTTTTTTTTTATTGCGTAGGACAGCAGACAGGCTGACAGCCCGCTTAGAATTTAGCAGTTACCGTCGCCTATAGGTGTTTGCAACGCCAGTCGCATCGCGAACACGCTGCTGTCCCATAAGGGTACAGGAACTTGGGTCATTAATGCCGGAACACAACACAAGGTTATTATGGCGGCATACTTAAGACCAAAGGTGGTCGCCATCCAGACGGGCTTGAGGCCCTACCACGTAGCTACTAGGGTGGGTTGTTTTGTCGCCTTTTACGACAGGCCGACCCCGGCCACAGAGGTTAGTATTCTTTCTCCGCCCCTGCACGGATAACTGCCAGAAGTTAAATATAAGAGACTGGCTCTTAATCTCAAAAAAAGGAAAATTTAAAAATAGAACTGCAGTAAAACAAATGAATATAGCCGGGAAAAGAAAATTTACTCGTAGTATCAGATTTGCGTGTTATTTATAGCAACGTTTTAAATTGATTCTCATTGATTTTTTATTCTTTTGTAAAAATTTTTATAGCTAGAGTTCAGCAGACAGGCAAACGGCCCACCCGAACAAGTGGTCACCGTCGCCTATGGGCGTTTGCAACACCAGAGGCATTACACACGCTGCCGGCCTCGAAGAAATTTAATAACGCCTTTTTTGAAGAACCCCATATCGTACCGCGCTGAGAAAACCTCAGCCGGAAGCTCATTCCAGATCCCGAGAGTACGCAACATGAACGTTCTTGAGAACCGTTTCGTACAAGAAAGAAGAGGCTCCAAGAAATGGGGATGAACACCCAGCCGATGGCGGGCAGTGCGATTGTAAAAAGACGACGAGGGCACCATTCTAAATAGCTCCTCAGAACACTCCCCGTTGTACAGACGGTAGAATACGCAAAGAGACGCAAAGTCTCTCCGAAGTCCAAGCGTGTCTAGACCTTGCCTTGGACTGAAATACTGCTTGGACCGGTTTAGTACACCCAGCTTTTTGGAGGCAAGTTTAGCTTTGCCCTCCAATTGTCCCCTAAACTGCACATCATTCGTGATGTCGACACCAAGGATCCCAATACTGCTTGCAATGGAAAGAGGGGTTCCTTGGAACTGTGGCGCAGGTGCAAACGGGGTTTTCTTAGCAGAGAATACGCAGACTTGCGTCTTCGAGAGGTTGAACTGGACAAGGTTTGCTCGTCCCCATTCAGAGACGCTCTAGAGAGTTCTGTACTTCAGACACAAGTCTAACCCGGCTTTCTTCCAAAATCGCAGGAGAGAGGTTTACACGACCAGTGTACCGTGCATCGCCGGTGCTATCATCTGCATAGCAATGAATGCCATCTATGGATAACATGTCATTGATATGCAGAATAAATAGCGTCGGCGACAGCACATAACCCTGGGGCACACCAGCATTAATAGGCTTCACACTGGAGCACCAACCGTCAACAACGACCTTAATACTGCGCCCAGTGAAAAAACTGGATAGCCAGGTGCAAAGCCTCCTAGGCATCCCGTAAGATGGAAACTTCGCAAGAAGAGCCCCATGTCAGACCCGATTGAAGCCCTTAGCGATGTCTAGGCTAACAGCCAGGGCTTCTCCCTTGCTCTCAACGGCTTCAGCCCAACGGTGGGTTAGGTAAACCAAGAGATCCCCAGCAGACCGACCATGTCGAAAACAATATTGGCGATCATTTAGTAGCTGGGAATCCTCCAGGTAACCCAAGAGTTGTGCATTGATAATCCGCTCCATCACCTTTGATAGCAAAGAAATTATCGCAATAGGCCTGTAGTTGGACGGGTCCGTTCGGTCACCCTTTTTGGGAATAGGGTGAACATGGGCCACCTTCCATGAAGCCGGGACACAACCATTGCGGTAGGATAAGGTAAAAAGTCGGGAAAGGACTGGAGATAGCTCAGCCGAGCACATTCGCGGCACAATTTATTTATTTATTTTATTATAATTTTATTTTGAATATTTTCTTATATAATTTTCGTTCATCTCATTTTAACATTGTGAACATTATGTTTATATGGTTCTTCAAGCCGGAACTATACCAGCAATCGAAAATTCAAAAAATGCTGCAATTTTCACTACTAAGATGTTTTTATGAATAATACATATCCGTGTAACTTCCTCAAAATTTTTGATACAGCGTTCGTTTTCAGCGGAGAAATACCAGTGCTCAAGGAAGAATGCGTGTGTGGTGAACCGCGTTTACAGGAACCGCTGCAAATCCTGCCGCCTGCAGAAATGTCTCAAGTTAGGCATGAGTCCTGCTGGTGAGTAGTTTTAATGGGTATTTAATAATATAATAATAATTTATTTCAGAATCAAGTCCCATACATTATACAATTATATTGTAGGGTCGCGTCCAGGATGGCGCACGGACCGCAGCGGCGTGCGGTGTGCCCCTGCCGTTTGCATCCCTCACCCGCATAGACCATAGGCGGAGTCTCAATAAACTCGCTTTCGCTCGATCCTGAGCGGTGGCGCCGATCGATCCGCGAGAGAGAGAGAGCACGTCACTCCATCGCGCAATTCTCGCTACTCATATTAAGTCTGTAAATTATACGTGAATATACCATTCTAAAATATATAGACTTACTGTGTTCGACATCGTTATTATAGTTAGTGCCGAAAGGCACTACAGTGGTAACCCCGATAAACGGAATCGTACTAAATGGCAAACGAAGCACCAGAAGCTTACCGCGTAGGAGTGAAGCCACCAACGTTCAACGCAGACGACCCTGAATTGGGTATTTGAAAAAAGAATTTTTTGTGATAAATGAAAAGATCATATATAAGTTTTATTGCAAAACTATTTTTATTTTATTTTTTTTCGCAATAATTCAAAAGTTATTTCAAAATAAAAATTAATTTTTAAATCCAGTACCGAAGACACGCCGATAACTCCCGAACAAACCCAAGCGCGTGTGTGACGTCATAATGTTAGTTTTCACTCATTGCAGTTGATAGAAAAATAATAAATACAGTGTTTTGATCTATTTAATTTGGTTGTCATTGTTAAATATTTAAATTTATATTAAAAATGTCGAACCTAAAAAGTTATCGTTCTTGTTTTGTACTATTATGTACGAATACTACAAAAACAACTCCTGACAAAATGTTTTTAAATGTTCCCCAAGATGACAAATGTCGAAATAAATGGTTTCAAACAGTGCACCGTGATAATCCCAAAACAAAATAATATAATAAATACTTAAATATTTTCATTTATTATATTATCGCACGAGACTTGTCTATTGGGCAGAGTCAACTGACGAAGCTGAAGACCGACGACGGCAGGGTCGTTTCGTCTAAACCCGAACTTTTGAGGGAAGTCGAGAAGTTCTACGGACAGCTATACACGACCACACGGGCACCTGTTAACAACAAGGCTAAAGACCCAAGAGCCAAATTAACCCGACACTACACCGTAGATATCCCAGACGTCAGTCTGTACGAGATTAGTGTGGCCCTTAAACAGCTTAAAAACAACAAGGCGCTGGGTGATGATGGAATTACAGCCGAGCTTCTGAGAGCTGGTGGTACTCCTGTGCTTAAAATCCTCCAGAAGCTATTTAATTCCGTCATCCTCGAGGGCAAAACGCCGCAGGCCTGGCACGGAAGTATAGTGGTGCTGTTCTTCAAAAAGGGCGACAAAACCCTTTTGAAGAACTTTAGACCGATATCACTTCTGAGCCATGTTTACAAGCTGTTTTCAAGGATCATCACGAATCGTCTCGCGCGCAGATTTGACGACTTCCAGCCTCCCGAACAAGCCGGATTCCGAAAAGGTTTTAGCACCATAGACCACATACATACGCTGCGGCAGGTTATACAGAAGACGGAGGAGTATAACCAGCCACTATGCTTGGCGTTCGTAGACTATGAGAAAGCCTTTGATTCGATCGAGACCTGGGCGGTGCTTCAGTCTCTCCAGAGGTGCCACATTGATTATCGATACATCAAAGCGTTGAAGTGTTTGTATGAAAACGCCACCATGTCAGTCCGTCTCCAGGATCAGAACTCGAAGCCTATCCGAATGGAGCGGGGAGTCAGACAAGGCGATGTCATATCGCCGATACTGTTCACCGCTGCGTTGGAAGATGTCTTCAAGCTTCTGGACTGGAACGGACTGGGCATCAACATTAACGGTGAGTACATCACTCACCTTAGATTCGCAGATGATATCGTAATCATGGCTGAAACCATGGAAGACTTAAGCCATATGCTTGATGGCCTCAATACAGCTTCCCAAGGAGTAGGTCTAAAAATGAACATGGACAAGACGAAGATCATGTCTAATGTCCATGTCGCACCTACCCCCGTAACAGTTGGGAACTGTACTCTCGAAATTGTTGACGAATACTTCTACTTGGGTCAAACGATCCAGTTAGGCAGGTCCAATTTCGCGAAAGAGGTCACTCGTCGAATCCAACTCGGATGGGCAGCGTTGGGAAGCTCCGTGAAATCTTTTCGTCCCAAATACCGCAGTGTCTCAAGACGAAGGTTTTTAACCAATGTGTGTTGCCAGTGATGACATACGGAACGCAGACGTGGTCGCTAACTATGGGCCTTATGAGAAAGCTCATGGTCGCTCAGAGGGCAATGGAGAGGGCTATGCTCGGAGTTTCCCTGCGAGATCGAATCAGAAATGAGGAGATTCGCAGGAGAACCAAAGTAACCGACATAGCCCGTATGATTGTAAAACTGAAGTGGCAGTGGGCTGGGCACATAGCTCGAAGGACTGATGGCCGTTGGGGCAGAAAAGTTCTCGAATGGCGACCGCGTACCGGAAGACGCAGTGTTGGTAGGCCCCCCACAAGATGGACCGATGATCTGGTCAAGATCGCCGGAATAGGTTGGATGAGGGCAGCGCAGGACCGATCATCGTGGAGATCTTTGGGGGAGGTCTTTGTCCAGCAGTGGGCGTCTTCCGGCTGAAATGATGATATTATTTTTAACACACTTACCTTGATGCCTTAGGTTTAATTTTGCCGAAGTCCGAGGTGGACTTCGGCAGAATTAAACCGAACGTCATTTTTTTTTAAATTGGTTATGATAAATATATCAACATCAGGAATATTATCAGACTTTGCCTTAATAAATCCTTTATCACACAAAGCTAATCGGAACTAACAACTCGTATTTTAGCTTTTAACGCTGTACTGTTATTCACCAATCATGGCGCGTTTATAGTCACGTGATTTTTATTTAAATTTCATCAATTTTTAATGGTTTATAATTAATTCAAAAAAAAATTTCAAGTTTTTTGCATTAAATATCAATATTATTAATAATAAAGATTTAAAATACATAAAAAAATCAATAATATTATTTTTTCAAATATCCAATTATGGTTCGCGCAAGTTGAAGGTCACTTCGCATTATCCAATATAACTGCGGACCGCACAACATTTTATTATGTACTGCAGCAGTTAGAACCGCGCCACAGCGCCGAGGTGAGGGACCTCATAGTCAATCCACCTGCGACTGGTAAATATGAAAAACTTAAAGAAGAGCTAATCAAAACTGTCTGAGTCACAGGAATGGAAGACTAAACATTTGCTTATGCACGAAGAACTCGGCGATAGAAAGCCATCACAGTTTCTTCGCCGCCTGTGTCACTTAGCAGGTACGAACGCGCCTGATAAAAGACACAGGTGTATTGAGCTAAAAGGAGATTGTTGAGTAATAAATCGGCACTTTTTCAAAATTTTTGTTTTTATTTTGTAGGCTAAGTACTTATCGGACCGCTCTCGTATCAGACCCCCACAGCTAAATTATTTCAAAAATTCTATCTCCAGTTTCTTTCCTATTGACACAAATTACTTACCGATTTAATAATTGTTGCACGCTTATCGACAAGTTTTGTTTATTTTAAGATATACAACAATGATATTTCCTACAAAAATATCAGTCATTCTTATAAAAGTTTGGTTCACGTAACACAACTTCGAGGGTGTCTCAGAGCAATGATCAAAAGATGATCTTGCGACCACCCTCAAAACGGATGTAGTGGCGACTGGGGTGTTTAATAGATATGCCGCCGCTACCACCCTATGTTTATCTGCCTGATGCGTGGTTGTAAGAACAAGGCGGATAACCCCATATACCTGCATCTCTGGTTTCACTTAGGCCTGCGTGCTCCGGCGGCTCCACGCCACCGAGGGGTAGTAGCCGCAATTTATGCCGAGGTAAAGAGGTTCGCCTTTACCTCGCAACCTCCCCTGCACAAGGGGTAGAAGCCACAAAACTGTATTGTGCCACTCGACAAGTAATGCATCTATATAAATTCTTCAGAGTAACCAATTAGATTATTATTTTCCAGCGGAAGAGAAAGTGGCAAATATGAGAGAGGAGGTTGGCGATATAGATAATGAAGATAATGAAGATAATGATTTAGATGATATTATACATAAGGACGATGACTTTGATGAGAATGGTGAGTATAGTTTTTTATTGCACGGGCACTGTTGAAAAGCTATCGAAGCGATCACTAACAGTATTAGAAAAATGTAGAATAAGAAGAGAAGAGACATGGTGAAATGAAACTCAACAAGTCATGCATCTATATACATTTTTCAGAGTTAACAATTCGGTTATTATTTTTCAGAGGAAGAGAAAGAGGCAAATATAAAAGAGGAGGTATGCGATATAGATATTGAAGATAATGATTTAGATGATATTATACATTTTTTTTATAAGTCTATCTTGCAATCAGTCAGCTAGACTATGAGCAGATGTGTTGAGAGCTGTTAGGCGTTCAGAGCAAAATCTCCATCGAGACTGCTCCACTCTGTCAACCATGTCTATCAAGACTTAGGATTTTTCGCCTTTTAAGCCTATTTATTAGGTCCGGTGTGGTTAGTTACGTGGCAAGCTTATTAGGATGCGTTTCTAGCCTTTTTCTGTATTTCATACTCCAGGTCTTGATCTCCTCTTTAACAGTCCTGATTTTGAGGTGCTCATGAATCTCCGATGTTTTTATAAACCACGGACTATTGGATATTTGCTTCAAGATGTAATTTTGAACCCTCTGTATGATACTTATATTTGAGTTACACGCCGAACCCCATAGTTGGATCCCGTATGTCCAGATTGGTTTCAAGAGCATTTCGTAGATGAGTAGCTTATTATCTACTGACAGCTTGGAATTTCTGCCGAGCAGTCAGTAGAGTCCTCTGTATTTCAGGTTGATTTCTTCTCTCTTCCTCTGTATTATGTTGCTTCCATACGACTCTTCTATCAAGGTGTATTCCCAAGTATTTTACGCAGTTTTGTTGCGGGAGTTGTTGATTGCACAGAGTTACTGGCGGAAAGTCTCCTCTATGGAGAGTGAAGGTTACATGAACAGATTTTGTCACACTAGTTTTTATTCTCCACCTTGAAAGCCAGGTTTCAATTTCTTGCAATCCAGTCTGTAGGAAGTCTGAAGCTTCGATTGGGCTATTACTACATGCCAGTACAGCGGTATCGTCTGCGAATGTTGCTAATGTAACGTGTTCGCTTTGTGGTAAATCACATGTGTAAATGATATATAAGACTGGGCCCAGGACAGACTCCTGCGGTACACCAGCTTTGATTGAGTGAAATGGCGATGTACACTCTTCTTCTCTTATTTGGAATATTCTTTCTGTTAGATAAGATTTTATGATGGGGAAGAATGTACAGGGTAGAAGAGTTTTTACTTTATACAAGAGACCGCTCTCGTATCAGACCCCCACAGCTAAATTATTTCAAAAATTCTATCTCCAGTTTCTTTCCTATTGACACAAATTACTTACCGATTTAATAACTTTTGCACGCTTATCGACAAGTTTTGTTTATTTTAAGATATACAACAATGATACTTTCTACAAAAATATCAGTCATTCTTATAAAAGTTTGGTTCACGTAACACAACTTCGAGGGTGTCGCAGAGCAATGATCAAAAGATGATCTTGCGACCACCCTCAAAACGGCTGTAGTGGCGACTGGGGTGTTTAGTAGATATGCCGCCGCTACCACCCTATGTTTATCTGCCTGATGCGTAGTCGTAAGAACAAGGCGGATAACCCCATATACCTGCATCTCTGGTTTCACTTAGGCCTGCGTGCTCCGGCGGCTCCACGCCACCGAGGGGTAGTCGCCGCAATTTATGCCGAGGTAAAGAGGTTCGCCTTTACCTCGCAACCTCCCCTGCACAAGGGGTAGAAGCCACAAAACTGTATTGTGCCACTCGACAAGTAATGCATCTATATAAATTCTTCAGAGTAACCAATTAGATTATTATTTTCCAGCAGAAGAGAAAGTGGCAAATATGAGAGAGGAGGTTGGCGATATAGATAATGAAGATAATGAAGATAATGATTTAGATGATATTATACATAAGGACGATGACTTTGATGAGAATGGTGAGTATAGTTTTTTATTGCACGGGCACTGTTGAAAAGCTATCGAAGCGATCACTAACAGTATTAGAAAAATGTAGAATAAGAAGAGAAGAGACATGGTGAAATGAAACTCAACAAGTCATGCATCTATATACATTTTTCAGAGTTAACAATTCGGTTATTATTTTTCAGAGGAAGAGAAAGAGGCAAATATAAAAGAGGAGGTATGCGATATAGATATTGAAGATAATGATTTAGATGATATTATACATTTTTTTTATAAGTCTATCTTGCAATCAGTCAGCTAGACTATGAGCAGATGTGTTGAGAGCTGTTAGGCGTTCAGAGCAAAATCTCCATCGAGACTGCTCCACTCTGTCAACCATGTCTATCAAGACTTAGGATTTTTCGCCTTTTAAGCCTATTTATTAGGTCCGGTGTGGTTAGTTACGTGGCAAGCTTATTAGGATGCGTTTCTAGCCTTTTTCTGTATTTCATACTCCAGGTCTTGATCTCCTCTTTAACAGTCCTGATTTTGAGGTGCTCATGAATCTCCGATGTTTTTATAAACCACGGACTATTGGATATTTGCTTCAAGATGTAATTTTGAACCCTCTGTATGATACTTACGTTTGAGTCACACGCCGAACCCCATAGTTGGATCCCGTATGTCCAGATTGGTTTCAAGAGCATTTCGTAGATGAGTAGCTTATTATCTACTGACAGCTTGGAATTTCTGCCGAGCAGTCAGTAGAGTCCTCTGTATTTCAGGTTGATTTGTTCTCTCTTCCTCTGTATATATTGCTTCCATACGACTCTCCTATCAAGGTGTATTCCCAAGTATTTTACGCAGTTTTGTTGCGGGAGTTGTTGATTGCACAAAGTTACTGGCGGACAGTCTCCTCTACGGAGAGTGAAGGTTACATGAACAGATTTTGTCACACTAGTTTTTATTCTCCACCTTGAAAGCCAGGTTTCAATTTCTTGCAATCCAGTCTGTAGGAAGTCTGAAGCTTCGATTGGGCTATTACTACATGCCAGTACAGCGGTATCGTCTGCGAATGTTGCTAATGTAACGTGTTCGCTTTGTGGTAAATCACATGTGTAAATGGTATATAAGACTGGGCCCAGGACAGACCCCTGCGGTACACCAGCTTTGATTGAGTGAAATGGTGATGTACACTCTTCTTCTCTTATTTGGAATATTCTTTCTGTTAGATAAGATTTTATGATGGGGAAGAATGTACAGGGTAGAAGAGTTTTTACTTTATACAAGAGACCGCTCTCGTATCAGACCCCCACAGCTAAATTATTTCAAAAATTCTATCTCCAGTTTCTTTCCTATTGACACAAATTACTTACCGATTTTATAACTTTTGCACGCTTATCGACAAGTTTTGTTTATTTTAAGATATACAACAATGATACTTCCTACAAAAATATCAGTCATTCTTATAAAAGTTTGGTTCACGTAACACAACTTTGAGGGTGTCTCAGAGCAATGATCAAAAGATGATCTTGCGACCACCCTCAAAACGGCTGTAGTGGCGACTGGGGTGTTTAGTAGATATGCCGCCGCTACCACCCTATGTTTATCTGCCTGATGCGTAGTCGTAAGAACAAGGCGGATAACCCCATATACCTGCATCTCTGGTTTCACTGTGCTCCGGCGGCCCCACGCCACCGAGGGTTAGTCGCCGCAATTTATGCCGAGGTAAAGAGGTTCGCCTTTACCTCGCAACCTCCCCTGCACAAGGGGTAGAAGCCACAAAACTGTATTGTGCCATTCGACAAGTAATGCATCTATATAAATTCTTCAGAGTAAATAATTCGATTATTATTTTCCAGCAGAAGAGAAAGTGGCAAATATAAAAGTGGAGTTTGACGATATAGATATTGAAGATAATGATTTAGATGATATTATACACAAGGACGATGACTTTGATGAGAATGGTGAGTATAGTTTTTTTATTGCACAGGCACTGTTGAAAAGCACTCGAAGTGAACATGTAACTTGGCGAGCTCCTCAAGATACTCACATATCCCGTAACCCATTTATTCCCAATAGATTGCACAAGTAGGGAAAAACCCCGCTCATTGACTGGCGATATATAACGCCAACGGTCTACGGGAACAGCGGGACTAGGTTCGCGATTTCCTGATTGAAGAGAACATCGATATCCTTGTGCAGGAGACCTTCTTAAAGCCTAGTATTGGTGATCCTAGGATCACTGTGCCTTAGATACGCCACCGTTGGAGCACCTTGAAGTTTCTGCCTGCAGATTAGCAATGACAGGCCATCAGCCCATATTCATCGTCTGCATGTATCTGTCTTGCAACCACCCGCTACTTCAAGCGGAGCGTGCGTCCCTCTTCAGCTTAGGCCCTTTGGTTATTGTCGCAGGTGACCTAAACTGCAAACACTAAAGCTAAAATCGCTCCAGTTCCAATCCCAACGGAAGAACTCTCATCCGTCACCCTAACGACTTGCTTTTTGGCATCCTAGCTCCCATTACGCCAACCCGGTACCCGCCGAATCGTGCTACCGGAGGCAGCCCCAATGTTCTTTATTTGGCGCTCCTTAAGGACCCTCCAGTTTCGCTCAATCGAATATCACGATGATATCGACTCCGATCATCGACCGGTTGTCCTTAATTAAAGTAGGCCCTCCGGCCGATCAGGTACCTCAGACCAAGTCAACCGTTGACTGGTCCAAGGTCAAGGGTGCACCGTAACAGGAAGGATACGCTGACCCTGAGTAGGCCCCAGAATAGGACAATGGTCCTAATGGGGTCTGGGACCTGCTCTTTCGAGAGTCCACTCGGCAAGTCACGCGCGAGGAACACCGATTGATACTCCCGAGGGATGCGAGGGAACTGATGAGAAGGAAGAGAGCTGCTGCCCAAGCCTACGATACGTTTCCCTACGAAGACAACCGAGTGACCCTCCACTCGAGAAGTGAATGCGCGCATTCAGGAACTCAGAAACCAGCGTTGGAAAAATCTGCTTTCGGAGATCTCGCCAACGCACCAGGCGTACTGGAGTTTGGTGAGGTCACTGAAAGCGCAATCTCTCGACCATGCCTCTGGAGAAACCCAATGATTCCGTTGCTTTCGGTGACGAAGAGAAGGCTGAATATCTCGTAGAGAATCTCGAAGAGCAATGCTCCCCAGTCACCACAAACGTCGACCCGGCCCACTTACTCGAGGTGGACACCGAGGTCGAACGCAGATTCTCCCTTCCCGCAGAAGACTCACTCGAGCCGGTCATGGTGAAAGAAGTACAGGACCTGATCAAAGACCTCAAGCTCCAGAAATCTCTTAACTCTATTCCATCAAACTATATGACCGCATCATCCCATGGATTGATGAGGTCAAATACCTAGGAGTCACCCTCAATGAGGGCCTGTGCTTTGGAAAATATATCAGGAGGGTGAAGAACAGAGCACGCTTCGTGCTCGACCGTCTCTATCCTATGATATGCAAAATGTCCCTTAGGAATAAGGGGACACTACAAAATGTGCGTCCGCCCCATCATGACTTACGCGAGTGTAGTGTTCGTCCATGCCGGCAAATGCTAGATCAACTCGATGCAAAGACTGCAAAACAAGTTCTTGCGCAAAGCAGTCCAAGCGCCACTTTATATGCGTAACGCGGATCTACACCACGACCTATAACGTTCTCACGGACGCAATCCTCTCCAATCCGGCATGGACCAGCCCGACGAAATAGGTTTAGGGATGCTTTCCGCCCCCCATAACCTATAGACTTACACATTCCACACAATACACGAATTACACGTAGAAATCTTTGTTGCGGGGGAGTTTCTTTCGTCGTTTCTTCTCTCCTAGCTACACACATTCCGAAACGGTAGTAGATTCGACTAGGAGCGGCTTCACCTGTGAAATCGACATTACCCCAATAAAAACTCTTGCCATTCATGGCTGTGCTCCCTTATTCCCCAATGCAGCGGTCGAGTCGGGAACGCACCACACAGGAGACGCGTCCCCGAGTACGCTGCTAGGGTTGATCGATCCCGTGGGAGCGTGGTCGAAATGCCTTATCCGCCCAGAGTCGCTGTTACGTCGTCTGAGACCAAAACAGTCTTCAATTAACAAAAAAATAATAAAACATGAAATCCTGGACCGCCTTTTATTGGATTACTACTACCTAGAAGAACCTCGAAGAAGAACTCTTCACTCAACAACTAAACTATTGGAGGCCAGGCACAGATATACTGCCGCCACCACCCTGACTATGTTTATCTAGCCAGATGCGTGGTCGAAGGAACAAGGCGGATAACCCCATATACCCGCATCTCTAGTTTCACTTAGGCCTGCGTGCTCCGGCGGCTCCACGCCACATAGGGGTAGTCGCCGCAGCTTATGCCGAGGTAAAGAGGTTCGCCTTTACCTCGCAACCTCCCCTGCACAAGGGGTCGAAGCCACAAAACTGTATTGTGTCACTCGACAAGTAATGCATCTATATAAATTCTTCAGAGTAAATAATTCGATTATTATTTTCCAGCAGAAGAGAAAGTGGGAAATATAAAAGAGGAGGTTGGCGATATAGATAATGAAGATAATGATTTAGATGATATACATAAGGACGATGACTTTGATGAGAATGGTGAGTATAGTTTTTTATTGCACGGGCACTGTTGAAAAGCTATCGAAGCGATCACTAATAGTATTAGAAAAATGTAGAATAATAAGAGATATGATGAAATGAAAACCCTTGATGTTTATTAGCTAAATCTATGTACAACGAAAATATGTACGATCTCTTGGAGTGAAATACATTGTGTAGCAGCACCGCGCTTGTCTAAAAGGGCGCGCGTTGCGCAATAGCACATCTTCTGTCTTGCTCTCACATCTGTTTTCTCATTCACGTTCATTTATCTATTTTTGCTAGCGTCTGTTTACATATCATTTTCGTAAATATAATAAATAAGTAAATAATAAAATATAATATAAAAATAATTACTATTCTTAAGTCGAATGCGGAGGGATATGATGGGATTACCCTGGACAAAAAAAAATGGACAAGGACATGATCCTTATGACACTGCCCGATACATTAGAAACTATCAGATCCATTCTGAATGTTTCTATTACCACCTGTACCTTTCCAGAAAACTGGAAGTTAGCAATAATCCGACGATCCCTAAAATACTTCATCCGACTAACTTAAAGGACTTACGACCGATAAGCATTTTACCATTCTTATCAAAGGTTTTAGAAAAGGCGGTTTGTCATCAGCTGACCTTTTTTTTTGGAATCATCAAATCCTACTTGAATTACAATCGTGATTTAGAAAAAGCCGAAGCACGGTGACTTCTTTGCTAGATGTTACAGACAGTATTTTATGCGCTCAGAATGAAGAAATGTGCACAATTCTTGTACTTCTTGATTTCTCTAGAGCATTTGATTGTATTAATGTTAACTTACTCCTAAGTTATTACGGATTAGATAGTAAATCAATTTAATGGTTTTCTACCTATCTCTATCTAATCAGCAGCAGTTCGTTAAACTTGATATTAGCAGTAGTTCATGTTTCTTATCCGGCAAGTTAGGTGTTCCTCAGGGCTCTATACTGGGCCCTATTCTTTTTATTTTATATACTGCCGATATTACGAACTAAATAAAGCATTGTAAGTTTCGTCTTTATGCGGACGAAACACAAGTCTATATCTCATGTAAACCTTCAGAAATAGATCATGCCATTTGCAAGCTAAATGAAGACCTTTCTAGAATATCCATGTGGTCAGAACAAAATTCTTTGCATCATAACTCCACAAAAACCAAGTATCTTATTTTTGGTAGTAAACAACAGTTATATAAAATAAATCAACCAATTCAGGTTACACTCATGGGCACTACAATTGAAAGAGTACTAAAGGCACATAAATTGGGTCTATACAGGGTGACTGACAAAACCGTCCAAATTTTTTTTACGCACTAAACATTCTTTAAGGAACCCATTTTTGCAAAAAGAATTGTATGTCAAATTTTCACCATAAAATATTTCATATATGATCATTAATTCAATGGTACAGAATAGTCATATGGTGCAACCCTAGTACGTTAACCTGTTATTACCTGTCTCTGTCACTCCCGCGTAAATGAGTAGTGCGTATTCGCACGCCCGGTGCAATGCCGTCGTCCTCGGCCTTTTACTAGGTCAGATGGAGAGGTCAGTGACACTCTCGCGCCGTATTATGTAAATTGCGAGTTCTTTGAATGACTTTGTGATGCTGATTTCTCAACATTTTTGTACTATGTGATACTAAACTTGTTATGACGGACAATAACAATAATATTTCAATACAGTAAATTAGACCTGTCTATGGTGTATAACCAATTTAAATTAAATTCATCATCGCAGAAGTTGACGTGTATAAATACGCCTCGAGGATTATTTAATTATACACGACTAGTGTTTGGGTTGTCAAACGTCGGCTAGTTGCTAACTGCTTTAATATTTCATATAATAGATGGTGGGCGCAGCCACCGCGTCGCTCATTGGCGTACATACGTAACACTCCTCCCTCTTAAATCACACACGTTTAAAGTATTTCTTATAATCTACAATAGGACGGTCTCTCCGCGAGCGTTGTGGTTCATTTGGTTTGGTCTTATCCAGAGTACAGGGTTGAGGACTAGACGGATCTGTTACTCGGGCTGGTGAAGCAGAAGGTGTGGTTGGACTAGTATTTCGTTCATGACATTCAACCCCTTCTGGCACTCTTTGTCCATGTGATTTGTATAGCCGCACACTGATCACTTTCCATTCACCGGCACTTTTTTATTCGCGGGATGACCCTCACGAGACATTTTAAAAATGCCTTCCTGACCAACTGAAGAGGACCCCGCGGTTACTGCGGCGCGTACGCACCGAACTCCTTCCGCCAGATCCACTGCCTTCCCCAGCGTGAGGTCTTCAATCTCGTGTGCAAACAGTTTTTCTTTCTCTGGATCTGGTAGCATCCCCATCACGAATTTGTCCAGTAAAGTGTCTTCTATATTCCTGAAAGCGCAGTGAGCAGCAAGACCGCGCAGCCAGGCGGCCCATTGCATGTGTGACTCACCGCTTACTTGTACAGCTTCGTTGAATTTATGTCTTTCGGCGAACACGCATCTTTTGGGTATGAAATGACTATCCAACATGTGGGTTATCTCTCCATAATTTATTGTAGTCAGATCCTCTGGTAATGCTAAATTGTTCGTTAGCTGATATGTACTTTCCGAGAAAGCACTGAGTAGCACCGCCTTCCTTTTGACTCCAGCTTTGTCCGTCTGTTCATTTAAATTATTTGCTATGAACCATTGCTCTAATCTACACTTATATGTTTTCCAATCTTGACCGTGATGATCAAAATTGGATAAAACACATATCGTAAGCGACCCGAACATTTTATTGAGATTTGTGGGTACTCGTCGCCACTGTTATGACGGAGCGCGTATACGTATAAGTCAAACGTCGGCTAGTTGCTAACTGCTTTAATATTTCATATAATAGATGGTGGGCGCAGCCACCGCGTCGCTCATTGGCGTACATACGTAACAAAACTAAAATACATGTCTCTCATAACTTTTACTAAAGATTCTTCTGTGTGAATTTGGACGGTTTTGTCAGTCAACCTGTATATCGTCAATGACCTTAGATTTGAACATCATGTGGCCTTAAAAGTTGTTTTCATAAATTTAAGGTGCTTTATAGTATTAGACCTTACATTACGAGCAATCAGACTGAGAATACAGTTGGTGGAATCGATAACATTATCTCGACTTAATTTACTGCGATAGATACCATTCAGTGGTCATGTGACGGCTTTCCTGAACGATTACTCAATGTTAAAAATGAAACATCGTCTCAAACTTCACCTCGCGTGTTTTTTTGTTTGGAGTAATTAGAAACAAAGCTCCTATGTATATATACAGGGTACATTTCAAGTCTTTCGGGTATGTAGTTTCAGAGATATTGTGATGAGTGGTATATTAGACGACCTCCGTGGCGTAAAGGCATGTCGGTATGCTTGCGGAGGACACAGGTTCGATTCCCGTCTTGCGTTTGGGTGTTTATATGTAATATTTATTTATTTACAAAAGGATTTATGTTGTTTATTAGTTGTCTAGTACCCATAACATAAGTGCTATACTTACTTTGGGACTAGGTGGCGCTGTGTGATTTGTCCCAATATACTTATAATATTTATTTATTTAATAAGGTAAGTGCACAACTTGTAATATTTACAAGATTCTTTGAAATTCAAAATTCCTTTCGAATCGCTTATGTGGATTGGTGATGAGGGTTTGTGAAGTGACAGATGAAGAGTACCAGGACAGGAACAAATAGAAGCAAAAGACATATTGTGCAGATCCCAAATTATTGGGACAGTGTCAAGCTAATGATTGGCTATCAAATATCTCTTACTCAAATTCTCTTACTCATCTCTATTTCTTCTTGTTTCAGCTCAAATCAAGACAATAACCTGCAAGGTCTGCGGAGACCAGCCAATAGGGCTGCACTTTGGAGTCATCACTTGCCTGGCGTGCAGGGCCTTCTTCATTAGATCGCAGAACAGAGGTCGGCATCTAGATATATAATTTGTTGCAAACTTGTATAGGCTACTTTATGAACATCTTCCAGACAAGGAAGCATATTACTTTTTCGATTGATAAAGAACAGCAGAGAGGCTAGTAGTCCACTTAATGGTAAACAGGTGCCCATGGAATACGCTGCTGTCCGCGTATGTTTACTAGATCCTGGGTCTCTAATGCCGGAACACAACACAGGATTATTATATTGACATACTCATAGACCAAGTTTGGTTCATGTGGTTGCCATGTAGACGGGCTCTGCGCCCTACCATCTACTACTAGCTAGGGTTGTTTGTCGCCTTTTACGACAGGCTGACGCTGAGGCTGAGAAATTTTTTTACTAAATGATTAATTAAATTATTGTTATTATAATAAATTATTTATGTAGATTTTATATCATAACAGTTATAAAAACCGAGTTACAATTACTACGAGGCATGTCTTTTAAGTTTTGTCGTTTGAAGGAAAAGACACAACTATAACCTTATAGTACTTTTTTATTGTTTTTCAATGTATTCACCACGTAGCTTAATACACTTTTCCATTCGCTCTAACCAGTTATTATAACATTTATTCCACTCTAAAGTGGGGGTGTTCAAAATGGCTGACTCGAAAGCGTCGACTGCTTCTTCACCGGACTGGAACCTTTGACCACGAAGACTTTTCTTAATTTTAGGAAATGTAAAGAAGTCGTTAGGGCGTTAGGGGTCAGGACTGTATGGAGGATGGTTAAGAATTTCTACTGTTTCCTGCTTCAAATTGTAACGTTCACCCCCCGCGACGCTTAATATACAGGTTGACTGACAAACCCGTCTAAATTTACACAGAAGAATCTTTAGTAAAAGTTATGAGAAACGTGTATTTTAGTTTTGTATTACATAGTACAAAAATTTTGAGTAATCAGCATCACAAAGTCATTCAAAGAACTCGCAATTTACATAATACGGCGCTAGAGTGTCAATGACCTCTCCATCTGACCTAGTAAGCGGGCGAGGACGGCGGTCATTGCACCGGGCGAGCGAATACGCACTACTCATTTTTAAAATTCAAATTCAAATATCATTTTTATTCAAGTGCTTTTTACAATTGATTAACTTAGCGCCTCCAAACTAGGCATGGCCTGTATTTTGGAGACGTAGTAATACATAATAATATACGAATTATCTACTGTAATATTCACATTATAATTATACCTACATAATGTTTCTATTTTAGTCATTGTAACATTATATTTAAAACTTATACCATGTCCTATTAATTTTGTACAAAATAATAACTATAAATATATACATACACATATACATACTCATTATAATAATTATATATATATATATACTAATACATTAACACATACACACATTACTGTCATAAAGTATATGTGATAGCGAGTTAACGTTTCGTGTGAGTGGATGTGTGCATGCGGGTGTGTGCGTGTTTTGTGTGTGCATGTGTGTGGTTTCAATATATATCCTTTAATACATTCATAATTTTGGGTACTCAACCAATCAACTATGCATTTTCTAGCCTCTTTAACAGATTTAGTCTTAATATCACAAAATTTAGTCACTGCATTATATATACGGACTCCGAGCAGGTCACCTATAATACGTCTAGCAAGTGAGCAGCTTGCTGCAGGCCTTGGCAATCTGTATACCCTTTTCGCCACCAATATGTTATAATCTTTTGATGCCAACACTGACTTGTGCATTTTCAACGAAATGCTCACAACGAATAACTGTCTCACACTAAGTAATTTACTCTCGGTGTACAGTAGTGTGGTCGGATATCGACAGGGTTTGCTTAACATTATCTTTAAAATTGATCGCTGAGCTCTCTCTACTCGGATTAAATATGTTTTAGCAGCACCACCCCAACAAGAGATGCAGTATGTAATAAGGGATCGACACAAAGCAAAATAAATAGATTTAAGTGTATCGAAACCTACCACACCCTGCAAATTTCTCATTACATAAGCAACTTTTCGTACCCGTACCGACAAGGATTCGATATGTTCCTTGAAATTCAATTTTTCATCTATAATTACCCCTAAATATTTTGTAGATTTAGTTCTACTTAAGAGCTCACAACCACAAGGATTGCCAAGATCACATTGCTCATGAATTCTCACTTCCGTTGGAGAAAAAGGCGCAGAAACAGCTGTTTTGTGAAAACACATATACATTGTTTTTTTTTGTATTTAACGTGAGAAGATTTCCCTGTAGCCATTTGCTTAAATCTGTTAATCCAGCTTCAGCCAATTTTAGGGTTTCCTTCCACGTTGACCCATGGAAAATAATCGCCGTGTCGTCTGCGTAGCAAACTACTTCAGAGTTTTTCATAGAAAGATTAAATATATCATTGATATAGGTTATAAATAGTGTGGGGCCGTGAATACTGCCCTGAGGAACACCAAAATTAATAGGCAATGGACGACTCATATTCGAACCAATTTTAACACATTGTTTCCGATTCGTGAGATAGCTTTGAAACCAGTCAAGGGCTGTTCCTCTTATACCCATATTTTCGAGCTTCGCTAATAAAATGGGCACCGATACGGTATCGAAAGCTTTTGCTAAATCGAGAAATTTACGCGGGAGAGACAGACAGGTTAAAGTACGAAGGTTGCACTATTCTGTACGATTGAATTAATGATCATATATGAAATATTTTATTTTGAAAATTTTACATACAATTTTTTTTGCAAAAATGGGTTTCTTAAATGATGTTTAGTGCGTAAAAAAAATTTGGACGGGTTTGTCAGTCATCCTGTATATTATATATATGTACTACACATTATTAATTTTGTTTTCTCAATAAACTTTTTTTAGGCCGCGACGACCCCATGATCCCACATCCCACTGGTCTAGAATCGGCACAAATTTCTGGCTCGTGAGCCAGAACTCTAAATACCTACTACTTGTTCATATGGTCCTTCAAGCCGGAACTATACCAGCAATCGAAAATTCAAAAAATGCTGCAATTTTCACTACTAAGATGTTTTTATGAATAATACATATCCGTGTAACTTCCCCAAAAATTTTGATACAGCGTTCGTTTTCAGCGGAGAAATACCAGTGCTCGAGGAAGAATGCGTGTGTGGTGGACCGCGTTAACAGGAACCGCTGCCAGTACTGCCGCCTGCAGAAATGTCTCAAGTTAGGCATGAGTCGTGCTGGTGAGTAGTTTTAATGGGTATTTAATAATATAATAATAATAATTTATTTCAGAATCAAGTCCCATACATTATACAATTATATTGTAGGGTCGCGTCCCGGACGGTGCACGGACCGCAGCGGCGTGCTGTGTGCCCCTGCCGTTTGCACCCCTCACCCGCATAGACCATAGGCGGAGTCTCAATAAACTCGCTTTCGCTCGGTCGTGAGTGGTGGCGCCGATCGATCCGCGAGAGAGAGAGCACGTCACTCCATCGCGCAATTCTCGCTACTCATATTAAGTCTGTAAATTATACGTGAATATACCATTCTAAAATATATAGACTTACTGTGTTCGACATCGTTATTATAGTTAGTCCGAAAGCCCTACAGTGGTGACCCCGATAAACGGAATCGTACTAAATGGCAAACGAAGCACCAGAAGCTTACCGCGTAGGAGTGAAGCCACCAACATTCAACGCAGACGACCCTGAATTATGGTTCGCGCAAATTGAAGGTCACTTCGCATTATCCAATATAACTGCGGACCGCACAAAATTTTATTATGTACTGCAGCAGTTAGAACCGCGCCACAGCGCCGAGGTGAGGGACCTCATAGTAAATCCACCTGCGACTGGTAAATATGAAAAACTTAAAGAAGAGCTAACCAAAAGACTGTCTGAGTCACAGGAATGGAAGACTAAACAGTTGCTTATGCACGAAGAACTCGGCGATAGAAAGCCATCACAGTTTCTTCGCAGCCTGTGTCACTTAGCAGGTACGAACGTGCCTGATAAAATATGCTTAACCGCACAGCAAACAAAATTAAGCCTTGATTTGGCCGAATCAGCCGACAGGATCCACGATGTCGTCCCCTCAACCATGTCCGTAAGCAGCCAGGCACCCAGCACATCTAATCATAATGATCCTACCAACAGCACTATGGAAACATTAGCACAAACGGTGGCAGCACTGAGCCGCAAATTGGATTCGCTTACCACCCAGCTCCAACATAGACCGCGCGCACAAACAAGGTCAACAAGGAACAGATCACAGTCTCGCTCACGTTCGCGCGCTCGCCCAATTGACCACCCCCACTGTTGGTATCACTAGCGGTTTGGCAATAGAGCTAAGAAATGCACCCCGCCGTGTAAATATCTACAGGCTTCGGTAAACCCAAGAGGCAGCCACTAACGACGGCGACCGACTGCCTAACGATCACAAGCCGCCTGTTCATCACGGACCGCAAAACCAAAACGCAGTACTTAATTGATACGGGTTCTACAATATTAAAAATTCAGTCAAAATCAATAAAAGTTACCATATTAGGAACAAAACCATGTGTTGTGGTATAAGTGATCCAGGTTTCAATTACCTTCGCGGCATTGCCAACATCTGTAGGCGACGGTAACTGCTTACTATTGAGCCGTCAGCCTATCTGCTGTTCCACAGTAATAATAACAATAATCTCCTTTATTCCAGTAAAAATGGAAGATCCAGTGGTAAAGTTGATTAAAGATAAAGTCATCGAGACATCTGATGAGGAGGACCCAACTAAACCAAAAATAAGGTAAGAGTATGTAAGAGGGAGAATATAAAAGCAATAGTATTATACTCAGAGAGCAATGGAGAGGGCTATGCTCGGAGTTTCCCTGCGAGATCGAATCAGAAATGAGGAGATTCGCAGGAGAACCAAAGTAACCGACATAGTCCGGATGATTGCAAAACTGAAGTGGCAGTGGGCTGGGCACATAGCTCGAAGGACTGATGGCCGTTGGGGCAGAAAAGTCCTCGAATGGCGACCGCGTACCGGAAGACGCAGTGTTGGTAGGCCCCCACAAGATGGACCGATGATCTGATCAAGATCGCCGGAATAGGTTGGATGAGGGCAGCGCAGGACCGATCATCGTGGAGATCTTTGGGGGAGGCCTTTGTCCAGCAGTGGGCGTCTTCCGGCTGAAATGATGAAGTATTATACTATTGCTTTTATATTCAATAGTATTGTAGTATGTATACGTATGTAGTATGTATGTATGTAGTATGTATAGTATTGTAGTACTGTATATGTAGCAATAATATTACTGAGTACAACAGCAAAATGTTGAAATATGAATTGAAATCGTGGCTTTTAACCTTAGTTGAATTATAGCGGGTGGGCCAGAAAGGCGTACGATTTTAAAAACACTCTTGCATTTGAAGCTTTAGAGAGGGGACTGCGCGGATGGTGGGGTTAAGTAGCTCGGTTCTCGGAAATTTAGTCGCGATGGATCACTTCACTTGAGCGCAACGTGCATTCTGCGTTAAACATTATTACAAAAGTCGCTATTCGTGCGCTATTGTTCGGCGTTTATTTTGGCGTCAGTTTGGATTACATGACCTAAATCAGTGTCCGAAGGAAAGTGTGATTCGATCGTGGGTCAGAAAGTTTGAAGCTACTGGTTCGACTCTCAAACAAAAGCCTGCGGGACGCCCAAGGTCAACAAGAACGGAAGACACAATTGAACAAGTTAGAGCTTCAGTTCAACGTAATCCTGCTCTATCGACTCGAAAGCGTTCAGCCGAATTTGTGGTATCCAGAACATCTTTGCGTCGCATTTTGTTGAAAGATCTGAAATTGCACCCGTATAAAATTCAACTTGTACAGGAATTACAGCCAAATGATCCAATTTTACGACGAGCTTTTGTTGAAACAATGTTGGAACGCTTTCGGAGTGTCAACAATATTCTGTTCTCTGACGAAGCCCATTTTCACATAAATGGGCATGTGAATAAACAGAATTGCCGTTACTAGGCCGCAGAGAACCCACGTGCAAAACATCAAAAGCCTCTACATTCGCCGAAAGTAACCGTTTGGGCGGCCATGTCAGCGCACGGAATTATCGGACCCTACTTCTTCGAAAATCGACAAGGCCAATCTGTCACTGTAAATTCTGACCGATACATAGCCATGTTAAGGGACTTTTTCTTTGCACAACTGCAAAAATTTGAAGCCTATAATCGTGCGACATGGTTGCAACAAGATGGCGCAACATGCCATACAGCTAATGCCTCTTTGGCGGTCGTAAATGAGATCTTTGCTGGAAAACTGATATCGCGCCGAGGCGACATTGCATGGCCTCCTAGGAGTCCGGATCTAACTCCACTGGACTTTTTTTGTGGGGATACCTAAAAAGTAGAGTGTACTCCAATAACCCAGGCACGATTAACCAGTTGAAGACCAATATCCGGGAAGAAATGGCCGCTATTCCCCGTGCAATGTGCCAGCGAGTTTTTACCAATTTGAGGTTCAGATTCGAAGAATGTTTGCAGCGCGATGGTGCACACCTGGATGACGTTATTTTTAAGAAATGAATTTTCCAGATGTCAATTTTTATAGAAATAAAAATTTGTATGTAAATTGGACTTAGGTTTTTTTTAATGATTTTTTCAAATTCGCAATTCTTTCTGGCCCATCCTGTAGATTTGGCTCTCATATGCGTAAAACACACACACACACAAACCTTATATATATAAGATTTTGTATCCTTTTGTATCTTGGTGTTTTTTTTTTCTTTTCTTTTTTTGTTTGCATGATTTGAGAGGGTACTAGTTTCCAAGACACAAACTAATGTCTAGTTTGGAGACTAGGGTTCATTGACTTATTATAATAAGGTGTTACAATAAAGAGTTAATATTATTATTATTAATAGAAATACATTGGATGCTCTCCGCCGACTCTCTTTTCAATCGGGGGAACAAAAAGAAGTCACACGGTGCCAATACGGCGTCACAAATACAAGTAACTCACTGCGGTAATACTGATCATAGCTTCTACTTCATTATTCTAATTTTCGTTGCCATCTATTGTCCACCACTGGACATAAGCCTCAAGTGTCACAGGAAATTGTTCATCGGGCTGGGGGCCTCCTTCATGTTTGTTGAGAGGCATCTCCATTCCCACACTCATTTGCTCTGGTTTCTTCGTAATTGTATGATAATTACGTAGAAACCGGAGAGTAAGAGGAGAAGAGATGAGATGAACTCTTCCTGTGTTAGAAAAGTTTCTGTCAAAATGTGTGCAATTACAGCGCACAGCTGGAAATTACTACAACTTCTCCTCCATTTGGGGTGGTTTTTCTTATTTCTACTAATCTTACAAAATCGTATGCCATATGTTGGCGAAATTATGTTTTTTTTTTTAATTTATTTATCAAATTCACAGTTATTACATTGGCTTAATAAAATAACAGCACAAAAAACCACTAAGGTTTGTACAATGCCATCGAAACTTAAGTCTACGCACGTTCAAATGACTGAGTAAATTTAGGTTACAATTTCTCTAAAAAGTATTTTTTAAGTGAGGTTTTAATATTTTTTTGGGTTATATTATCTCTTATATTTGTTGGTAAATCGTTTTATAATCTTGGAACTAAGTAGGTAGTTGTGCGCTTGCCGTACATATTCTTCGCGCCGCTGGTAGCAAACCGGTTTTGAGCAGCGGCCCGAGTATATACAGCGTGCTTCATTTTAGTTTGTATTTTTTTATTAACTTTCCTTGAGTATCATTTTTTTAAATTGAATTTCTACAGGTAAAATCTTGCAGTGTTTAAAAAGACTGCTTTCATCATCAGCAAATTTATGTTTGATATTTAGGGAAACAATATTTTTTAATATTTTATGTTGCAGTCTATGTATTTTATTCATGTGAGACTTAAAGGTGCGACCATAACTCGTTAATCCATACTGGATATATGATTCACCTAATGCATTATAAAGCATTAATTTAGTTTTAAAGGGTAAACGTTTTTTTAATATTATCATATTTGCTAAGAACTGTCTTAGTTTATTACATACATATTCTATACGACTTTCCCAGTTCAGTTTATTGTCGATAGTAAGGCCAAGATAAGTATGAGTATTGGCTACTTCGATTTCTGGGCAATTACAAGTAGGGCGCGCTGTATGGATACAATCATGTACGTGTGCAACTATGTTTTTAAAAGTGCAGCATTTTTTATAAGGTGATTTAATGACTAGTAACTTGGTTTTATTTGAATTTAACACCAGACCAGCATCATGACACCATTTAGTTAAAGTATCAAAGTCAGACTGTAAAAGGTCACAAGTTATTTGTAAATTATTCCCTGAAATAACTAAACAAGTGTCGTCAGCAAATTGATAACAGCTTGAGTTTTTTATGCACTTATGCATGTCATTAACGAAGGCCAAAAAGTGGAGAGGCCCCATTACTGAACCCTGGGCTGTGCCTACTTTCGTTGGCACGGAATTACTAAAGGAACTATTTACTTTAACTTTAAATTGACGATTAATTAGGTAATTCTGACACAGATTTAGTAACTTACCTTGAATACCACGCAATTCAAGTTTCTTAGTCTTTGGTGGTCTAGGGTGTCAAAGGCGCGCGAGAAGTCTATGAACAAAGCTAAAACAATTTGTGATCTATTTAAATATGAGTTAATATCGTCGGTAAATTTTGATAGAAGATGTACCCTTAAGAAATATGTACCTTTACCGGCTTGAAAACCAAACTGATTATAATATATTATATTATTTTTGTTAAAATATTCTTGCATTTACCCACACATATATATATATATATATATATATATATATATATATATATATATATATATATATATATATATATATATATATATATATATTTCCATTATTTTTTATCTATAGATGAGAGCAAAGTGATAGGACGTTAGTTGAGATAATCATCACGTTTCCCTTTTTTAAAAATTGGTCTAACACAGCCTATTTTCAAATCGTCAGGATAAATTCCTGACTCAAAGGAACGATTAATGAGATTCGCAATGGTTGTAGTATTGGTTTATCGGTTTTTTATATAGAAAAATACTTTATATATATGGAAAACTTATTTTATTCACTTACATATACAGAACATAGCAAGAAGACTTAGTGACAATGACATTACATAAAAGGTCATAGACTATGCTGCCATCTAGTATCAATTAAGATATATGTATTGGAATTAATATTTTAAATTAAATTTTTCTTTATATCCAATATGTAGATATTTCTTTACCAATACTCTTGATGTCACAAACTCTAATATTGTCCAGACTAGGGCCTTTCTGAGGTTTTAATTTTTTTATAATTTCATATATTTTATCAGAAGACGCTTTTTTAAAATACATGATTGAATCAGGGTTCTTACAAGATACATTCGAATTAAACAATTTAACTTTGCAGTTAGGTATTATGTCTTTTACAGCCCTGTCAAAACCCGAAGCAAAATTGTCAGCTATATCTTTTTCTGTGATTCCTTGTCTATTAAATGCTTTAAGTATAGCTTCATCAATGGACAGAGCTACTCTTCCCATCATTTGATTAACTAGCCCGTATATATTTTTTGTATTACTAAAATTATTTTTTACTAGCTGACCCGGCAAACGTTGTTCTGCCATAAAAATAATAAAATGTCAAAAAATAAAAAATAAAATTTAGGGGTGGACTACCCCTAACATTTAGGGGGATGAAAAATAGATGTTGGCCGATTCTCATAGATACCGGATAAGCACAAAATCACTAACTCAATTTAGTTATCTGCCTACTGCCTACCCCCTAAGAACGATGGCGTGATTATTTATAGCCTATGACCATTTCTAGGTTATCATCTATCACCATACCAAATTTCATCAAAATCCGTTCAGCCGTTTAGGCGTGAAAGAGGAACAGACAGACAGACAGACAGACAGAGTTACTTTCGCATTTATAATATTAGGATGGATTTGTTACATGTAGTATTTATTACGTTTGTATTCTAAAATTTTATGTATTTTATTCCGCAATTTATTATATTCTAACCTTAAACTTGGGTCATACGAGTTATTTTTCCACCTACGATATATCTTATCACGCTTTTTACATAGTTGATTAATGTTTT
This sequence comes from Malacosoma neustria, assembly GCA_963693495.1. Classification (NCBI taxonomy): domain Eukaryota; kingdom Metazoa; phylum Arthropoda; class Insecta; order Lepidoptera; family Lasiocampidae; genus Malacosoma; species Malacosoma neustria. The sequence continues at coordinate 1,474,907 of OY856401.1, read as the reverse complement.
CATCTATCCAAGCTACTCTCAATCGTTGATTTTTCTTGTTAAGTAAAAATGTTTTAGCTGTCGTCGCACCTTTAATTGCATGATTGAAAGAATTATTAATAAAATTAAGTATATCATTTGGAGAACTCATATCATTAGTAATGGACCATTTTATGTTTAATAATTCATTATTAAGTAAATCGTGATTAATAATATTTTTTGAAACACGCTGTATATGTGCAGACGGAGCATCGTTAATGCAAACACACAAAATAGCACGGTGGTCGGCTAGTACGACATCCAACACTGCTGAGTAAGGATGTAATGTGGGGAACCGTGCAAAAATATGATCAATACATGATTTTGTGACTAAGTTGTTTCTGGGTTCAATTCTTGTATAATCAGATATTTCACACATTAATCCGTGCTCACTAAGCGTGTCTAGATATGACGTTTTGAATGATGAATCTTGTTTTAGGTCAATATTCATATCCCCAATTAAGAGAACATTTTGTTTTGAATCTAAAGTAGATATTCAATTTATTGTAATGTCACCTCCTGTACAGTTTACCAGGTTTCATGCATTAAATCATCGATCATTGCATTCTTTTGATTCATTGCAGAAAAACGGACCCCAACGAACGCGTACCCTGTGACCAATGTACAAAAACGTTTGCAACGAATTATGAATTGGAAAAACACTCACGAATACACAGAGAGAGGCCGTACAAGTGTACAACATGCGGAAAGAGGTACACGCAGTTAGGACATCTCAGATTACATCATTTATATCATAAAGGTAATTTTTTTAATCTGGACCACATGGTCCAGATTTACGTAAATTTATATACAGGTACCCGCGTTTGTGAAACGGCGAGGGGATGCGCTCTTAAAGGGAGGGTTCAAAGCCTGAGGAATGGTACTCCCCTGATGTCGCAGTTACTGCATTTTTTTATTGCTGTAGGACAGCAGACAGGCCTGCTTACAATTTAGCACTTACCGTCGCCTATGGCTGTTTGCAACATCAGTGGCATCGCGAACACGCTGCTGTCCCATAAGGGTACAGGAACTTGAGCCACTAATGCCGGAACACAACAAGGTTATTATGGTGACACGCTTAAGACCAAAGGTGTTCGCCATCCATACGGGCTTGGGGTCCTACCACGTAGCTAAGGTTGTTTTGTCGTATTTTACGACAGGCCGACCCCAGCCGCAGAGGTCAGTATTCTTTCTCTGCTCCAGCACGGATAAGGGAGCGTTCCAGTATTATATAACATAATTTTTGGCCTACCCCCCCCCACCCCATGTAACGCGTCGTAACCTGTTTTTGACCCGACCCCCCCCCCCTATTAAAACGTTACGTAACCACCAAGTGACCATTTTTACCTAAAAGTCACAATTATGTGGCGTATAGTACCGGAAGGTCGCTAAAATACTTTTGTTATTGTTATAATCGCGTTTATATTATTTATTAAGATTTGAAATGTCTTGTTTTTAAAAGCTAGAGATTTCAAATTTTGTTTTTACTTAAAAAACGATGTTACGTAACGTGTAATTCCAACCCGCTTCCGCCTCTGTAATGCATTGTAACTTTTTACAAAAGCAACCCCGCTTCCCCATAAAATCCTTACGTAATACTTGAACGCTTCCTAAATGCATGAGGCACGACGGCAGGAGTTGAACCGATAAGCTGGACGTCGGTGCGCAAGGCGTTTGATGGCAAGACTGTACCCAAAATATGGGTTCCAAAATGGAAATTCATAAATTGTTATACAAATTATGTTCCTAAATTTCGGGGGCACTGGACACGTTATAAAAATGTCGTTAACAGAAAAAGAAATAAATGGCGGTGGCTGCGAGTGCGGGCGAACGAAATATGGCCGACGCACGTCACGCGCAGTTCCGCCAATCAGCGGAACGCTCGATTTTCTTGTCAATGTAGCACCGGTGAATGTTCTGAGGAATCATTTCAAATGGCGCCTACGTTCTACGCCCGCATTGAGGTTATGGAATGAGCGTCTGCCGCACTACGACATTGGCTATTTCAAAAGCGTGTTAGCAGTGCCCCCTGGCTTCGCAGACATCCATGGGCGACAGTAACTGCTTACTATTAAGTGGGCCGTCAGCGTGTCTGTTCTGTTTCACAGCAATAAAAGAAGAATTGAGAAAGGGCCATAATAGATGGTGGTGGGGTTGAAGGACTTTAAAAGGAATGGTGCGGCTTAGATTAGGGATGCACGTTACGATTCGATTTTTATGAAGATTGATTCAATTGAATACGATCTAACGATTTTTTGAATCGATTCACTTCAATACGATATTCACTCGAATCGATTTATAAGTTAAGTGAATCTAAGTAAATCTAAAGGATTCGTTAGATCGTAGGTATTTATTGGAATTACAAAGCAATGAATCTAGTCGTCAAAGTGTCGCATAGTCACTTGTAACAGTTACTGAAGAAACCGATGGTCTATGGAAATTCCATGACCAATTATTGAGCCAAATTTCGGCTACATCAGAGACACATACACCTACAGCAAAGACTTTAGAGTCATCTTTGAAGCAGTATCTATCTGGACCTCTACTTGATCGGAAGGCTAATCCAATATCTTACTGGTCAGCCAGAAAAATAGTATGGCAACAGTTGGTTACAATGGCCTTAAGATATTTGGCGATTGTGGCTACCTCTACGCCATTGGAACGCGTATTCTCTCTCGCTAACATAACATTAAATGAAAGTCGCAATAGACTACTGCTGGAAAGGATTTCAAAATCATTATTTTTAGAAAGTTTGGAGTTGCAGGATTGGCATTTATAATTTCGAAATTGTTTCCTTTTAAAAAGTCAGTTTCCAAGGCCAATGTTTTTTTCCTATTTTTTTTTAGGTAATTTCATTAAATTGTATTTAATAAAAAGAAATGTTTTATTTGTTCAAATTATTGCAAATTTTTTGATTTTTCAATCGATTTTTAGGAGATCGATTCAACAGAATACGATCCGATCCAAGAATCGATTCAGTGGCCGACGATCCATTACGATCTAAAAAATCGATTCAAAGAGAAAAATCGTGCATCCCTAACTTAGATCTCGAAAGATGGTAGCCGCGGTGCGGGAAATAAAGGCTGTGCGCGTTCGATAATTAACGTGGAAAAAAAAGGAGACGGAAATACCCAGCAAGTCAGAAAGAGCGGCGACTCACCTGAGATTCTCCAATCTGCTACCCTCCACGGCTGGTTCTGCGGCTTGGAGTCTAGGCCTTTATAATTAGCGGTTCACAATAACACACATATAGAAATTCGTGCGGGTTTAACCAAGACTCGACGGTACGTGTCGTCGGCGCGGACTCTCGCCAAGCGGGGAGAGAGAGCGGCGCGGCGATGGTCGAGTAGTTTTATCGAAAACCACCGTCAGGCGCGGCAGCATCTAAATCAACTTGCGGGTAGGCAGGGAAAAAGGAAAGAATGAGGCGCCTAATAACCAGATGGCAAAAAGAGATGTGATTAGAGTGGAGTTTTTCACTCTTTATTCAATTATAAAATAAATGCTTTGAAAGTAGGTGGCATTGTGTGTTTTGTTTAATTATAATTATTTATAATTACAGGTATAAAAAACTTCAACTGCACAGAATGTGGTGCCTCCTTCTACAGAAAGGCGGACCTGGTCAGGCACATGAAGATCCACACCGGCGACATGCCGCATACCTGCGAAACATACTCGTAAAGCTTCGTCCAGAAGAAAAACCTCATTATGCACTTGAAAATGCATGTCGGTCACAGACAGCATGCGTGTGACGTTTGCAACAAGAGATTCATCACTCGGAGTAAGTTGATGCGACATTCCAAGAAGCATGACAAAGAGAAGAAGAATAAGTGTTCTAGAGAAGATGGAATAGGTGATTAGTTACTAATAGGAACGGGGTTGACGGAAATACTGGATCAAGGCATAAAGTTACACTTGACTGGAGTGTAATGTCGTCAAATAAAAGATATTCTTGAAGTCTTCATATGTTTATTTATGTCTTCTATTTAACATTTACTTATTAGTTTATTAGACAATGTTACACCATTTTATGTTAGTTGGCAAGTGAGTACGAGGGGGAAGGCCAGCTGTCAAAGTGACGTGAGTTACGTTCGGAAATACTTTACTACGTTCGGAAACACTTTACTACATCATCCCCTTTTTAAAAGAAAATTAAATACAATATTTTTTTTTAATTATGTTCATGAAACTATGCCAGTTAACTTCTTACATGAGTCAATTACACAAAATAATAATACAGGGAATTTTACTAAGTTTACATAATCTACATGCAAGTAACAATTGTTGTCCGTCATCCCCCATAGAGAAAACTTAAACTATATACACTATAAATAGTACTACAATTACACACTCGACTGATGCAGTGAACGAGCCGCGTGGGGGCCTCTCTGGTGAAGCACAAGTTTACGTCCGAATATGGAAAGAATTTCTACTATAGTTCACATTATTATTGTCTAATATATCATAGGATCTTTTACCATTTACAAATTTTTCCTTGTAACCATATGTTCTTATTTACATCCTTTTTAAACCAGACCCTTTGTCCTACAGAGAACTCATTCTTAAACCTACTAGTCTTATTATAATTTCTTAAATTTCTAAAGAGAGTTATCAAATTGCTGTTTAATATTAATATTTAACTTTGGTTGCAAATACTGAGATGTCACTAACAATTTTGTCTTTAAATTTCTATTCATCAAAAGTTCACTTGGAGAAATCTTTGTATCTGGGACAGGGGAAGCCCTGTATTTTAATAAAGCTACTCTATAATCAGTTTTATCTTCGAGACATTTAAGTAACATTTTTTTTCGCAATTTGTACTCCACGCTCAGCCATCCCATTTGATTGTGGGTACCTAGGACTGGTGGCAAAATCTTTACATTCTTTGGAATCAAACGGTACGTGATCCGAAATTACCTCTTTTGGTATTCCAAAGGTCGAAAAAATATCTATTAATACATTAATGATGGATTTGGCACTTTTGCTAGGAATTAATTTTATTTCTAACCATTTAGAAAAATAATCATATACATTATGATAGCTTTTTGCTTTAAAATCCATGATGTCTATTGCTAGTTTTGCAAATGGTAATTTAGGTATTTCATGTGGCATAAGAGGTTCTTTAACATTATTATTTCTATATGTTTGATAAGGAAAACATCGTTTAACAAATTCGTCTATATGTGTGTCTATATACGGCCAATAATACAATCTACGAGCAAGCTCTTTCATTTTTGCCGTGCCAATATGTCCTTCATGTAAGTTTTCCAAAAAATTTACTCTCAGATTTTTAGGTACTATTAATCTATTTTTAAAAAATACCAAGTGTTCATCGACACAAAGTTCACTTCTTATTTTATGATATGTGTGAAGGCCATCCATTATTAATGTATTCTCGCAATATTTTTAACTCCTCGTCATTAGTACTTTCATTAATTAAATTTCTTTTTTGTGTTTCTGTACATTCAAAGTTATGTGCTAAGCCTATGCAATGAATCACTTCATACATATAAGATTCATGGTTATCTGGTAAGACCTGCAAAGAGATCTGCAATATACACTGATTTACCCTTCAGATATTTAAATTCTATATCATACTTCAATAATTTCAATTTCAGTCTTTGTAATCTAGGTGACGGGACTTCATGAAGATGCTTTATTAACAAATTTTCAAGTGGTTTATGATCATTTAACACCGTTACTTTCCGTCCATAGATGTAATAATGGAATTTACGGGTTGCCCAGACTATACTTAAAAGTTCTTATTCAATCTGTGAAAAATTTCTTTCCGAAGATGTTAAACTACGGGAGGCAAAACAGACTGGTTTCCCGTTCTGAAGAATGCAACAACCAATTCCGTCTTTCGAGGCATCACTTTGAATTGTAATGGGCAATTCAGTATTAAAATTTTGTAGTATTGGAGCCTCACTAATTTTATTTTTAATATTTTTATAAACATTTTCATGAACTTCCGTCCAAAGCCATTCCACATCTTTCTTTAACAATAATTGTAATGGCGATGCAATATTAGCCAAGTGAGGTATAAATTTTCTTAAATAATTAACCATGCCCAGAAAAATCTGTAACTCTTTTTTGTTATTGGGACTTTTCATATTAATTATGGCACTAACGCTTTCAGGGCCAATTTGCATGCCCTTTTCCGAAAAAATATGTCCAAAATACATACTTCACTTGTTTTAATTTGTATTAAAATTTATTTTTATTAAAACACGAACATTATGTTTTTTGGCTCTATTAAAGACCTTGTCTAATACTGCATCATGTTCCTGCTCTGTGTCACCACAAATCAATAGGTCATCACAATAAACAACAACACCGGGAATGTCCCCGAAAGCTCTTTCACTATACTTCTGAAAGATTTCTGGTGCTATTGACAGACCAATAGGAAGTCTTAAAAATTTATAGCAGCCAAATGGACTGTTAAAAGTGCACAAGTTACTAGAATTTTCATCAAGCTTAATATTATAAAAACCATCTGACAAGTCTAAGACAGAAAAATATTTATTATTAGTTAATCTTGGCACTATCTCATCCAGAGTGGGAATTAAATGATGTTCCCTAATTAATACTTGATTAAGGTCTTTCGGGTCAAGGCAAATTCTTAACGAACCATCTTTTTTTTCTATTATTACCAAATTATTGACAAAACTATCAGGGTGTTCTACCTTAGCGATGACTTTGTGCTTCACCAGAGCTTCCAACTTGTCCGCAAGGCGCTTCATCAGAGCGTTAGGCACCCGCCGCGGGGGTCTCACCACAGGCTCGGCACCAGGTCGAGTGCGCAGCTGCAGTGTGCTCTTAAACTCCCCTACACCCTGGAATAGTTCAATATTCTTATTAATAACACAGCCTTTACTCTTAATATTATTATTAGAAACAGGTTCAGTCATTACAGTATCAATATTAGCATTTTTTAACAAATTTAGTAGCACCAGTGAAGATAACCCCAAAATTGGACTAACATTCTCTTTAATAATTAAAAACTCTGTGTCAATGCCTTCACAATTTTTAGTATTATTATTAGAAAACACTTTCAATATGACTTTACCTACTGGAACTAGTTTTCCACCCCCGTAGACTTCTATTAATGCTCTTGTCTCAGATATTTTAGAATCATCATTGACAATTTTTTTAAGATCGCTTAAGCCAATTACATTTATTTGTGCCCCTGTGTCACATTTAAAACGCACCCTTTTATTCTCAACTCTAAGTGTCTCTTTCCACTCATTGTTACTTAGGTCAATTTGTGACTAGTATTTTTTTTTTATTGCGTAGGACAGCAGACAGGCTGACAGCCCGCTTAGAATTTAGCAGTTACCGTCGCCTTTAGGTGTTTGCAACGCCAATGGTGTCGCAAACACGCTGCTGTCCCATAAGGGTACAGGAACTTGGGTCACTAATGCCGGAACACAACACAAGGTTATTATGGCGGCATACTTAAGACCAAAGGTGGTCGCCATCCAGACGGGCTTGAGGCCCTACCACGTAGCTAGGGTGGGTGGTTTTGTCGCCTTTTACGACAGGCCGACCCCGGCCACAGAGGTTAGTATTCTTTCTCCGCCCCTGCACGGATAAATATATAAGTATATGCTATACTAGTCACAAATCCTGTCCATTATTGCATGCACCCTCACTTTCATCACTACAATAATTGTCCTTAATATTGTCAACCCGTCTTGGACTGAAAGTGCAGCCTCCACTGAAATGGTTCATGCGCTTGCATTTGGAGCAAGCCTTGCCATAAGCTGGGCATTGCCTAGGTCCATGTTCAGTGTTACACTTTTTACACTGATAATAAGATCTGTTATACTGTACCTCAGTCATATTCTGTTTGTTATTATTACTACGAGTCCTACTATAGTTGTGACCAGATTGTGACCTGCTGTTACTAGATTAGCAGTAGCCGAAATACTAAAAGGAAGCTAATGCTAACGCTCATATTTTCGATCTTCCTTTACGCGTCTGAGACCTGGACTCTAAGAGGGCAGTAGCAGCTCTGCAATGATGTAGGTTGATTTGTACACACCTTAGTCCCTCCATCTTGAAATCTTGATGGGTTCGTGTGGTTGTAGGAGGTCCTCAATGTTTAGGATCCTCCTTTAATGCCTGGCCCTCTTCAAGAGTGGCCGGCGAGCGTAGACCCTCCTCCATGGTGGCTGGCGAACATAAGCCCAGGGCATGGAGGTCTTCCAGAATGTCATCGGAGTACGCTTCTGATTGCCTGGTCCCGTCCTCCGGTTCCTGCTCCACGCTTTGAGCCAGGTCTTCTTCCATAGCCACCCCATCTTGTGGTAATGGTCCACCCTTGATAATACTCCACAGGTACCTTTCTTTTATCGCTGTGGAATAGCAGACAGGCATACTACCCTACCTACCCACTTAATAGTACGTTTTCGTTGTCTATGGATGTCTGCGATGACAGGGCAACGCTACAGGCTTCGTAAGGCAACTGGAATACAGTTCACATATGAACATAATACGATTAATCATCACCTCAGCGTTAAATCCCAGTGGCAACACAAACTTCTACTTCGGTGCCTGGGTCTGCTTTCTGAATTTTACTTCTCCACTTGAGAACGGTCTTCGGCATTCCTGGCAATCAGGCCATTGGCACTATCACCAAGACTAAGTACGATATATAGATGGGTTTGGAGCCCTGTCACCTTTAACACTGTTAAAGTGGTTTGAATAAATGAAGGAACTATTTTAAAAGCATTTTTTTTATCTACAAACCGCAATTTATCTAAAAGCCGCCATTACGAACAAAGAATAATTACTTTGACAAATTGCTAGATGGCGTTACGTGCACTATATTACAACAGGCCGCCTTAAATTTATAATCTTAATCTTTTACATCAATAATATTCTATTTAAATCAATCTTAGGTATACCAAATAATCTTAACTCTAATATGGTTTTCAAAATGTTTGCCTTGTCTACAATTTTAGTTAACATGTCTGATAGATTAAATTTTGTATCAATTTTTACAATATCAATTATTCTCTTTTCATAGTTCTCGTTTCTAAAACGATACTACACTTTGATGTGCTTTGAATTTTTTAACTGACGAAAAAAAACCGAGTAGTCCGATTTTAAAAATTCTTTTTTTTATTGGAAAGGGTATACCCCGAAGTTGGTCCCATATAAATATGGAAAAAAATTCCAACCCTAAGGGTACGAAAATAGAGAATGATTGATTGTTCACTCACTGATTATATCTATGACTACGCATAACTTTTGACAGAAGTGATTTATTTAAGCATGTAGTAATTAGTAGATTGTAGCCACATAAAATTATGAAATAAAATCTTTTTAACAAAAAAAAAAAATAAATAAATAAACCGCCAAAAATACTGAAAAGCAAAAAATAATAAACCTTTTTTTATTAACCTTAATAACTAAGTTCTTAAACTAATGTAAGTATACCTAAGTAATTTTGAGTCTTTTCGGTTTAACTTTTTTGTTAAAAAGTTTTTCTAAAGTTATCGTCTTTAGCAATTGCAATTGCACCTGAATTATCTTCATACAATTTTATTGGTTCACACTGGGATCTGTATTTCACGCGTCCGGTGACATTGATTGCGACGTTAAGGCACGCATTGCTACCGCGTGGGCCTAATCGCGTGAGGTGACCGGTGTCATCTCAGGGTGTAAATGTACAAATATATCAAAAACTAAAAACTATCTTCTAACTAATATTTTACTGTATCAGGCAAACCAGTATTTATCCGGTAGCGAACGTAAAAACCTCTGCTCTTTACATGCTCTGCTGTCAGTCAGCTCCTATTGTTAGGAACCGCCAAATTAAGGGCAGAAGCTACTCTCTCTGAACGTACAGAGGATGCCGTAGGTGTCAAATATTTAAGTACTAGAACATAATACTTAATAAAAGATTTCGCGAGTGAAAGTGACGTGACGGTTGATGAATGACGGACGGCCGCACACACACTTACACGCAAAACATACTAGTCAATACTCATAGACCATAGACAAATGGGAACCAACACATAGGAGTGGCTTAGAAAAATCTGGCGGAAAATAGCGTATAATTCTATGTATGTACACATATGAGATAGTATTATTGATCACAAATGCTAATGTAAAGACGATAGACTTGTAAGCTATTAATAGTTAAAATTTCAACCGCCAGATGTCATGACCCAATTGTTCAGTTTCTAATACAGTTACTTTTACTTGTTTTTGATACAATTGTCGATATTGTATATTTTGTATCGATATATCGGAACAAAATTTATCGGCCAAAATATCGATATATTGAACATTGCCATGAACAAGCGTGGGTGTATGCCTGTTAAATATTAAAAAAAATAAGGCGTGGAATTTGCAATTGCATTTAAGGGCAGAAGGAAGAAGAGTATTTGTTTGCTATACAGGTTATCTACTGTTCTGTTCTTTTACGTCAAACTGGATCGTATGTAGGGTTCTTTAATTCTGTGGATATTGTCACCTATTTACCTCGATTGTACATAATTGTGAAAGACTTCGTTTAATGGAGTGTAAGGAGAACTGCCTCTGTGTATAAAAAACTGACGAAATGCGTTAAAATGCCGCCACAATAGCATCAGTGTAAGTTTTAGACGAAAGTGACAATTTTTTTTACAGTGGGATAGTGACATTTTTACTTAATTAATCATCAACAGCTACATTCATAGCATTCACTGTATCTACACTAGCGCCACTGTGGCGGGTTTATGAACTATAATTTACAGCGTATCTTATATCTTTAATCTTTAAACGAGCAATTCTTGTATATATATAATTGGAATCTCGGAATCGGCTTCAACAATTTTCATGAAATTTAGTATACGGGGGGTTTCGGGGGCGATAAATCGATCTAGCTAGGAATCATTTCTAGGAAATGTCAAAAGGTGGCGTTTGAGTAGTCCCAATTTAAACTGAAAAATGACTTCCTGACATCTATCGGCGAATAATAATACTATTTATATACTATGCTTTAACGACACAACACTAAAGCTATTCCAGCAGATGGCGTTGTTAAGTAACACGATGTCAATGATGTTTGCTTTGAGGTTAGACTAAGAAAATCAATTGTTAATTTCCAAAAAAAATAAAAATACCGAGCAAAGCTCGGTCATCCGAATATTACTTTTTCAATTTCCCTCCGGTCCTCCTTACTTTCTTCGTTAAGCTATTTGAGGGTAGTTGGTCTTTTTATCCTTAAAAGAAGCCCTGAAACCCTGTTATGTTAAAAATATGTTTTTAAAACCGATTGATGGTGAATGTAATTAAATTAAGTTTTTAATGTTTTAATTAAAATTTTATTTATTTCTATATAATGTTTTATTTTTAACCTTTTTTAATAATAGTTTGGTGACACGGGGTCAGTATTTCAGTGGGTCACCATTTGGGTTATAAATGAAACACCAGTGATGGTTATCTGAATATTATCAATATTATACGGTGGCTACAATAGCTAAAGCGAATGAACGGTACCACACAATTACGTCTATATTAGCCACATTGTGTTTGACGGGTTCCAGACTTGAGAAAATATAGAAAACAATGTTTCCTAAAATTGAACGCGGGTTCTTGATGTTCAATTCAACTCGACTAAAGAGGTTTGCAAAAAGTTCTGGGTGTACATTTCCATGAATACATAAAATGATGTTGTGCAATGTCACGTTGGGACTAGATTACATTGTGTGACATGTATATTTAAAAAAAATTTAAAATATCCGTGCCGGGGTGGGCCTGACGTAAAAGGCGACAAAACAACTTTAGCTCTATGGTAGGGCCACAAGCCCGTCAGGATGGCGACCATCCTTGGTCTTATGTATGCTGCTATAATAACCTTGTGATGTGTTCCGGTGTTAGGCCGGGACTCCACCAAAGCGGAGACGAGACGAGCGGAGAGGAGATATTTTTTAAACAACCAATAGAATTGCGTTATTGAGACATCTCTCCGCTTCTTTGTAATAATAGCGACATCGTCTACCTTTCGTGTCAGAATGTGTACAAAGCACTCAATGCCTCGCACACTTGCAAGGCTAGTCAGCACACATATCTGCTACACTACGCATTTCCGCATTTCGGTGGATTCATCCGAGCTGAAAAACATCTCTTCTCGCACAGCACACCGAACATATCTCCGCTTTGGTGGAGTACAGGCCTTAGTGACCCAGGTTCCTGTACCCTTATGGGACAGTAACATGTTCGCGGTGTATACGAATACATCCATAGGCGACGGTAACTGCTTACTATTTAGTGGGCCGTAAGCTTGTCTGCTGTTTCAAAGCTATAATTTAAAAAAAAATGCGGTGTTTTGAAGACCTCTCACCTGAACGGTTCATGTACAGATACGATTTCTGAAGAACTATTCAGAATGTTGCCCTCGTCGTCTTTCTACCACCGCACTGTCCGACATCGGCTGGGTGTTCATCCCCATTTCTTGGAACCTCGTCTTTCTTGTACGAAACGTTTCTCTAGAACGTTCATGTTGCGTACTCCCAGGATCTGGAATGAGCTTCCGGCTGAGGTTTTCTCAGCGCGGTACTATATGGGGTTCTTCAAAAAGGGCGTTATAAAATTTCTTCGAGGCCGGCAGCGCGTTGGTATTGCCTCTGGTGCTGCAAATATCCTGCGACGGTGACCATCTGCCAGGGTAGGCCGTCTGCCTGTCTGCTGAACTCTAGCTATAAAAAAGAAACGACGACCGGTCCGTCAGTCAGATCCACAGCAATAAAAAAAGACCTTATACTTTTGGAGTCCTCATCACACGAAGAGTTAATCGATCCCATGCGAAGTCGAAGAGATAACTTGTTTTAATTATAATTCATACATTAAACTATGAAGAGACGATTGATAATGTTAACGTCAGTGTGTCTCAGGATGCGCACGCGCAAGTACGTTACTTCACCGCGCGGATAAGGAAAAAACCTTTATAAATCCAGTGTTCATGGTCAAATTTAAACAAATTATATTTTAATTTTTGCTCTGAGTTAATAGTCGGTAAGTTTTTTTTTTTATATAGGTATTATTAAAACAATTTACTTTTGGTTATTTTATATATGATTGCTTAGACGGCCTTCATGGCGAAAAATATTTTGACGTCTAATGGGTGAGGAGGACTTGTCCAATCTGGGTGATTCTGTATAATACGTACTTCGTTACAAACGTATATATAACTAAATGAGAGTAATACGTATAGCTAAATGAGAGAAAGAAAGAAAATGTATTAATTTAGGACCACATTTTTTTTACAATTTGTAAGTACCTATATACCTTTGGCAAGTAAAAGAGCAGCAAGAGCAAGTAAAGACTTTGTTTGCGCAGGAGTTCTTTTACTCATTACACTATCACTTATAACAAATTAGCCATATTTCTGTAAAATATACGAAATAATCCAATAGCCTTCAAAACACCACCAGCTATCTAGTTAAATTTAAATATTTTGTGAAGTTACGTTTCTGATAATTAAGCCGACGATATGTAATAATCAAAAGCGTCTATAGCTCATGTAACGCCTGTGTGCAATCATTACTTTGGCGCCCTATATTAAGCGCGCGGTCAAAATGAAATTAGTACAAATGTTATGTCTAAATACGTGTGTCAAATATTATAATGTATAAAAAAAATCGGCATTGACATTAACTCCATCAGCTGATCGGTCTTTTTGTATGGAGACACAATTTTTTTACAATTTGATTTTTTTTAATATTTATATACATGTTGACATGGGAACGTTTCGGCTTGTTAGACTCCCCGCGCACTAGGCAGCCTGCCTGCGCAGCCAGGCTGCGGCAGCCAGAGCGAGTGTTGGCGAATGTATGTGGTTGCCGTCAGTCTCCGCGCACTTGTTGTAGCAGCCAGATGTTTTTTTTCTAAAAGGTTATCAAACGATTGCACTGACATTCTCGTGTAGTTAAAAAACCGGTCTGGGTATGTACGAACATCTTTAAAATAGGTATAGTAAGCCTTTTGAGTGACGTGCTAGAAAAAGAGGATGGATCCAATGTATTTTCTTTGCTTTGCGTTTTTTACGAGATAAATAAAAAATTATAAGTTCTTCCGCGTCCATATCGTTCGGCGAAAGGATCACAAATGGCCGTCGATTGGCTGCTATAACTGGCTGCTCAAATATTCCGGCTGCCGCAGCCTGGCTGCTCAGCCAGGCTGTCTAGTGCGCGGGGAGCCTTAGGGTGTTTACCAAACACCTCATATGGTATTTACAACAGTGAAGGTGATCCGGGCAAATGGTGTAATTTTAAATTATGTCAGACAACAATAGGAACATTGGGCCTCTAACAAGCTTCCCACATCTGTAACGTCATAACATGGGCGCAAGTGTATTAAAAGTGTCGCGACCCTAACACCGCTGCATCCGTAACGCATACCTTGCGTCATAGATAAAGCCGCCTCTGTAATATTTGTCCCAAATTGGTACCAGGTCAGCGTTTTCTGGTAGTGTTCACCAGCGCTGATCTTCCGCTAGCGATGGTCAGTAGCCAAGCCGGATGGGACACCGTCGCCTCCTGCGAGACAGTCATGCCCGCGAAGAAGGCGGCGGAGAGGGAGAGGAAGCGCACCAGGCTCCCCTCCCGCTCGTCGCCGGAGATTGGCGACAGACCTCTGGCCGCCGTAGTGAGCGGTCGCAGGCGCGGCCCCCTGGGAGAGGGCCGCAGTCTGCACACAGAAGGCCGAGAGAGGGGCGCGCGTCGATGCTCTACGCGCCCAGCTCACCCCTGCGTGAGAAAGAAGATGCCGGGGCTTATCAGCCCCCCCCCTCCCGGATTTGAAGAGGCCCGCGAACGTCCTGTGGCCCTGACACTCAAGACGCACGAAGGAACACCGGGGTGGTTTTGGTGGGTATACTAGTGACGTGTGTCCTCCAGCCTAGAGAAGGGGACGTACGGGCGCATTCCACGGGGAGTCCCACATTTCCACCTTGAAAAAAAAAGCAATACGAAATCTTGCTGATTCATTAATTTTATTAAAAATTTACGACTTTTAGTTTGTCAACAATTCATCTCATACATCTAGTCAATTAAAAAGCGTATAGGTCAACACACTAGCCTAAATAGATTTCCATTGTGGATGTTGATGGTGCGGGTGCACTCGGACGCAGCCCTAGGCCCCCTAGGCACGCAAACCGAGCGCTAAAAATTTTAATATTTCATTAAATTCAATATCAACGTCATTCCATTCTTTTGTACACTTCTACGTCAAATGCATGTACAAAATAAAAATATAGGCACCAATATTAAATTATTAAAATCACATTGCGGTTTTTTTGGTTGACAAGAGCGGGGGCGCAGGCTGACGGCCCACTTAGAATTTAGCAGTTATCTTCGTCTATAGGTGTTAGCAACGCCAGTGGCATGGCGAACACGCTACTGTCCCATAAGGGTACAGGAACTTGGGTCACTAATGGCGGAACATAAAACAAAGTTATTACGGTGGCATGCTTAAGAGGTCTGTATTCTTTTCCCTCCCCTGCACGGATAAATGTAAGTTTCGTTAGAAAGATACAAGTTAAATTAATATAAACCATCTAAAAACATTGACCAATCATAAATATGTTCCTAATACTGCTGGAACATCGATTTATGATATATGTTATGATTTTACATCGACCTTTTTAACCTTGAACCGTACGAAACACTGTGGCCAATGACCGGGCTTATTACATACTAGATGATTCGGCAAACTTTATTTGCCAAATAAATTTATAAACGTAGTATGTCCTTCTCCAAAATGCTTCAACTTTTTTTATTGATGTAGGACAGCAGACAGGCTGACGGCCCGCGTAGAATTTAGCAGTTACCGTCGCCTATGGGTGTTTGCAATGCCAGTGGCATCGTGAACACTAATTCCGGAACACAACACAAAGTTATTACAGCTGCATGCTTAAGACCAAAGGTGGTCGCCATCCAGTTGGGCTTGGGGCCCTACCACGTAGCTAGAGTGGGTTGTTTTGTGGCCTTTTACGACAGGCCGATCCCGGCCGCAGAGGTTAGTATTCTTTCCCCGCCCCTGCACATGGCTTTTTTTCAGCAGCTCCAGTTTAGGCTTGAAATCGTATTAGACAGAAATACTTTCACATTTAAAACGTAACAATACTATTGTAAAGACTTGTAAAGATTAGTTCCGTGGAAAAAATTACAGCTATTATTGTTTAACTATGATTAATTTAAAAAATCCCCGACGATTTGCACGAACTTGATAAAAACAAGTTTTGTTTGTTTCATATTTTATGATTACGTACTTTATAAGTACGAGGTGAAACAATAATTAATGCTACTACCGGTTTTATTTTTTGATCGTAATTAAATTAATTAAAGACATTCTTTTTTTAATTAGGTACGTATATATTATACTAAGGTATAAATTACGTCACACGTAAAAGGGTATCACCGGAATGTGACATTTTGTGACAAGGGGCACGGGGGGTCAAAAGTTCATGGAATTAGATGATAAAGTTTTGTATCTTTAATTGGACAAGTGGACAAGGACGGGAGGAGGGGTTAAAAAGTCCTAAAATTCGTGTGATGTAATTTATGGATGGCCCCTAATATGGTGGAAGATGTATCGGAATTGAATGGAATAAGTCACATTTTTATACGTGCAGGGGCGGAATAAGAATAACCCTTGCCGTGGCAGGCTATATTTTTTTATTGCTGTAGGACAGCAGACAGGCAAGAACCCCGTTCGCACCTGCGCCACAGTTCGAAGGAACCACTCTTTCCATCTCAAGCAGTATTGGGATCCTTGGTGTCAACATCACGAATGATGTGTAGTTTTGGGGACAATTGGAGGGCAAAGCTAAGCTTGCCTCCAAAAAGCTGGGTGTGCTAAACCGGTCCAAGCAGTGTTTCAGTCCAAGGCAACGGCTTGTTATACAAAGTACAGTTCAGACCGCATATGGAGTACTGCTCACATTTATGGGCTGGTGCACCTGCCTGTCAACTGAATCCCCTAGACTCCATCCAACGGCGGGCAGTTCGTGTTGTCGACGATCCCATACTCACAGACGGTCTAAACACGTTTGGACTGTGGGTACTAGATAACTACGGTACATAAATACTTTTTTTGTAAATAAATGCACTATAAACAGACGATACGCCACCGTCAAAACTTTCGCGTATACAGATCTTAGAGGTTCTACTAAGTAATTAAGTATGAACACGAGCAGTGCGGTGGCAGAAAGAGAACGAAGGGAGCAAAAGAAGAACCATTCTAAACAGCCCCTCAGAACGCGCACTTTTGTAGAGATGGTAGAAACTACTGCTTCTTTGGATACTAATGATTATAATTAATATAATAATATTTTTTTATACTATATAGGTTAAGGTTGCCTGGAAGAAATCGCTTCCAGCGATAAGGCCGCCGTTTGTACAATCTTTTGTTTGTTTTGTCCTATATTGTATATTTTTTTTTGTGTGTTGTGCAATAAAGTATATTCATTCATTTATATAATTACGCCTCTTTCCCGTAGGGGTAGGCAGAGACCACTTCTTTCCACTTGCTACGATCCTTACATACTTGTTTCACTTCGTCCACTTTCATTATTCCCTTCATACATGCCCTTCGGTTTAGGGTACTCTTGACCTGGCCTTTTTTCAAGACGTCCCTGATCTGGTCTCGAAACGTCCGCCTAGGTCTACCCCTTCCAACACTTCCATTCACACTCGCCTTATACACTTTTCGTCGATCATTCTCTCTCTCGACATATACCTAGTCAGGTCATAAATTCTGTCACATGTTTAATGTAAAATAATTGTAACAAGTTTATTAATTATGTAACCATTCATATACCAAAATGAACTTAACAAAACATAGATTCTTATGACATTAAAGTTTATTCAAAATGACCTCCGTGATTTTGAATACAAGCCTTCAATCTGCGCGGCCAGTTGTCTATCGCAGCACGAACGAGGTCCATGTCAATATCGGCGGCTGCCTTAATCAAGGATGTCTTGAGTGACTCCAAATTGGGATGAAGTTTTGAGCACGCCTTTTCCTCCAAGTGTTGCCATATCTTGTAATCTAACGGATTCAAATCTGGACTGGAGGAGGGCCAGTCTTCGTGCCGGATGAAGTCGATTTCACGCGCCGCCAGCCAGTCTTGTGTGCTCTTCGCTCTATGAGCTGGCGCCGAATCTTGTTGGAATACCCAGTGCCTGTTATTGAACATGGTATGAGAAACAGGTTCCACAAGGTTCGTCAGGACTGTATTTTGATACACAACAGCATTCGTTTTTACACCTTTCTCACAAAAATGTACCTCTGTTAAGCCCCAATAAGAAACTCCCAACCATACCATGAGCGAGGATGGAAAATGACCTCGTTGGACACGCGGAATACGGTTGCTCGCTTCTTCACTACTGTGTGCGTACACCTTATCATTTTGTTTGTTGTAGCTGTCTTCTACGGTAAACATTTTTTCATCCGAAAAAAGAATTTCCCGATATTTTTTTCCCGCGTACCGCTTCAACAAAGCGCAGCATCTCTTCAGTCTCAGGTCCATTAGACGAGCATTCAAACGATGTCCTGTTTTTCTTCGATATGCCCGAAGCCCTAAGTCTTCATTTAACACCCTTTTCACCGTGGTTCTGCTTAACCCCATCTGAAGGGCCAACAGTTTCTGCTTACGTTTGGGATTTCTTTGAATTCGTGCCTTCACAGCTTTTATCACTGCTGGAGTCCTAACAGACCGAGGGCGACCACTTCTTGACCTGTCATCTACACTAGAGTCTTCATTGTATCGTTTGATGGTACGATAAAACGAATCTTTTGGTAATATTCAAATTTTTCAGTATGTTAAAAATTTGAATTGGCGCGTAACCGCAACGATGCAACGCAATAACTGCAACACGGTCTTCTTTAAGCGTCCACTCCACATTTAAAAATGAGTAAAATTCTAAAAGTTATACATTTTTATTTTCATGAACAATTCGAAATTCTAATTCGATAAACTTTTTTGTGGCCAGCATTCTAAAAGAAAAGTTTTTACTGTGTGACAATACTTATGACCTGACTAGGTATATATTGATTATATAGTTTATTTTTTTTATTGCTGAGGAATAGCAGGCTAACGGACTAATAAGCAGTTACCGTCACCTATGGACGTTCACCAGAGGCACTGCCAACACTACGATCCGCATAGGGATGCTGGAATCTTGATCGCTTATGCTGCAACACAAGTTATTATGGCTGCTTATTAAAGGATTAAGGATGGTTGCCATTCAGACGGGCTTGGGGGCCCTACGGTTGTTTTGTCGCCTTTTATGACAGGACCACCACGGCCATAGGGGTCAGTATTTCTACGTCCAGCACGGGAGAAAACTTTGTGAATATATTTTAGGAAATCGTTTGTTAGCTAACATCCTATAAGGGCGCTAATTAAGTGATGTACAAATGCATGCCCTAGAAAAAAATTGTCTTATTTCTTGAACAAGGGTTAGTTCCTTCTCGCCCGATCCCTAAAAGGAGAGCAGCTATTATTAATTTATTCTTTATCGGTGCCTTTTTTCTTTACGTCAAGCCAGCACTTTCTGGGTCTACCCCTCCGGCCGGGACCTGGCGGAGGCGACATGACATTTGTTCCCCACCTAAGTAACCGATTGCCGTAAAACATAGCCATATCTCTCTAACTACTGCAATAATAATTATTTGAAACTCAACATAAGTAAATGTAACATCATATCTGGGTCTTTCTTGTAAAAACAAGAAAGACCCAGCCAGTTATTTTCACATATAGTTTGAGTGATAGTATTCTGGAACGCGTATTTGAGGTGAGAGACCTTGGGGTTCACTTGGACTTTAAATTGACATTTTGTTCCCATGTGAATCACATAGTTAATAAGGCTTTCCAAATTTTGGGATTTATTCTTAGAGTTGGAAAAGATTTTAAAATGCCCTCCACATTGACCTTACTGTATAATTCTTACGTGAGATCCATCTTGGAATATGCATCTACAGTGTGGAACCCACAGTACAATATATATAAAGACAGTATTGAATCCGTACAAAATAAATTTATAAAACACTTAAAATCGTATGAATCAACAATTACCTGAAATTCATTCATTATCAGTGCGGAGGGCTATGAGGGACCAAGTATTTTTATTCAAGTTACTCAACAATCACATTGATTCCCCTTTCCATAAGTCAGGCATTCCTGAGGTGTCCCCGTTTAAATTCAAGGCAAGTGTCACTTTTTTCTTTACCTTCAATAAAGTCGAATCTAGCAAGAAACACTCTTTTACACAGATCTTGTCTTGAATATCATAATAATAATCTTACACCAGTCTAGACATTTTTTGCTCTAACATTATAAATTATAAATTGAAAATAATCGAATTATGCAAATGACTAAAGTATTAAGTATTATGTTTAGATCTCTCAATACTTTTTTAATGTATTTTGTAATTTTAATTTTATGACATCACTATTATTCTATTGGATGATGCAATTATGTGTATTACCTATAAGTGGAAACTTTACTGATTTGTTAATTTTTATGTTTTCTTTATATTGAGATGTATTGTAATTGTTTGTTTCCCTAATAAATAAAATAAATAAATATCAGCGAAGGCAATGCTCCTGCAATTAATCCACAATGTCATGGACGTGAAGGCTGCCGCGAATTATGAGTTCCTAACGCAGTCCTAAAATCATACTAAATTATAAATGTGAACGTAACTCTGTCTGTTACGTATTCACACCTAAACCGCTGAACCAATTTTGATAAATTTCGGTATAGAGGTATAATTGGTCCTCGGCGAATTCCATAGCCTA
Source organism: Malacosoma neustria (assembly GCA_963693495.1). Classification (NCBI taxonomy): domain Eukaryota; kingdom Metazoa; phylum Arthropoda; class Insecta; order Lepidoptera; family Lasiocampidae; genus Malacosoma; species Malacosoma neustria. Next base: position 1,454,087 of record OY856401.1, on the reverse strand, counting down.
GTTTTTGTCGTAAAAATTAAACTTGAAGGAGGTGAAACAATGAACGAAAGTTCTGTTTATTTTTCAATATAAATGGCAAAACAACGTTTGCCGGGTCACCGAGTTATAAATAAATATAACGATTTCTACTGTTTAATCTTACTACACTCGATATAAAACTGAGAGGAAGGTTATCGTGAAAAGGTGAAACACTATCATCGCGGACATTTGATTAAATGCATTGTTATGTACAAAATGTAATATCATAAGAGATGTGACGATTTAATAGCTTGAACGTGTATTAATAATTCAATATAATTATTTTTTAAAGTGATTATTACATATCGACGCTTGAAAGGCAATCTATTAAACTATATTGAGTGTACTATCCAGGAAAGTGATTTGAAGTTCAAATATTTAGGAAAAAAATATTATAACTCACCTAATTGTTGGACTGAAAATTCACTCAATGTTGCTTAGGTTGCCTTTCGAAAATGGTTTAGATTCACAATTCGGTTCAAGAAAAAATATTTTAATTAATTTTTATTTGTGTTTGCAACGCCAGTGGCATCGCGAACACGCTGCTGTCCCATAAGGGTACAGGAAGTAGGTTCACTAATGCCGGAACACAACACACACACAATTCTTTCTCCGCCACTACACGGATAATATATAAATCTCGTGTCACGGTGTTTGTGTGCACTCCTCCGAAACGACTCGACCGAATATAACGTTTTTTTATGTATATTTGGTATAGGTTACAATAAATATAGGCATAATAGACAAAGGTTGTAAATCATATTTCATACCGTCAGGCACAAAGTACATCGTCAGGTCATTAGGCTGTCTTTATCTAGATTTTTTTGATTATTTTTGGTTTTTTTAATTGCTATCGAATAATTTAATACTGCAGGTATTTTTATCAGAAAAAAGAATAATATTGATCAGGCGGACCAATTTAGATGGATTTGGAGTCCTACCACCTAGCTGGGGTGGTTTCCTCACCTTTTACGACAGACAGGCATGCAGGGGCCGAGTATACTAACCACTGCGACCGGGGTCGGTATGTCGCAAAAGACGGAAATCCCTAGCTTGGCTAAGTTCCTAGCCCGCCTGGATGGCAACCAAGTATGCCTTAATAACCTTGTGTTGTGTTCATTAATGACTCGGGTACCCCTGTGTGGACGGCAGTTAGCGGAAAAAGCCCGCCCCTACACGGAGATGGCACATAAAATGCATTGATTTTTAATATTGTTCCAGAAATGCGGGCTTTATACAAATTTATGTTTTTCGCTTTAGCCGTGGCTCAAAAACAAGATCCAGCTTTCACAGCGATCTTCGGCACACCTCCTGGTTTGGAAACCGTAAGTAGATGAAAAAGATATGATAAGAAATGCTTATAAAACTCTCGTATTGTTTCAGTTGTTTAGTTATTGTAACTCAATAATAGAGGGCGTTGTATATGTATATTGTTCTTGTATGGAGGGTAGAGGTAAGAAAAAGTAACTCTGAAAGTGTTATTTGAAATGCGTTAAATGAAGGCGCCACAATAGCATCAGTGTAAATTTTTTTATTGCGAGTAACAGCAGACAGGCTGACGGCTCCAATTACTTATTACCACTACTGTTACTTAGTTATTATGGCGGCATACTTATAGACGAAGCATGGTCGCAGACGGGCTTGGGGTCCTACCATATATCTAGGGTTCGCCATTTACAATAGGCCGACCCAGGCTGCAGGGGTTAATGTTTTTACCCCACATTTAGATTTTAACTCTGCACACTTTAATTCGTCTAATGGTAAACCACGTTGTACATTTTTTCAACTTCTACCCTTAAAATTCCTCGTTGTCATGGGATCATGGGGAAGTCATGCATCGTAAGCATGATGGGAGTTCCCCATTAGGGATGTGTTCTCTATCTCCTGCTTGGTTGAATGATGGTTGAAAATATCGCACTTATATGTAGAGGAGTAAACCGGATTTATATTGCTTTGTATTTATGCCATTAATCCATAAAGTGCTATTTTACTGTCTTCTTTATACTTCTTCACTCTCTAACTCTTCTTCAGTTCGCCATTTTTCACTTTCGAATTTGCGACTGAAACACAATTTCAAAAGTTATCTATGATATTATTTGATTTAAATTGTTGGTGTGAGGAACAGAAAAAAGATCGTATACCATACAGCCTCGTCATTTATGTATTTATTAAGCTTCTTAAAATGATTTTCTATAGGCAGAGACTAGTAATAAGTACTGATCGTTTTCAAGTAAATAAATTTTTAATAAATATTACATATACAGGTGACTTTGACAAACCCATCCAAATTCACACAGAAGAATCTTTAGTAAAAGTTAAGAGAAACATGTATTTTAGTTTTGTATCACATAGTACAAAAATGTTGAGTAATCAGCATCACAGTCATTCAAAGAACTCGCAATTTACATAATACGGCGCTAGAGTGTCAATGACCTCTCCATCTGACCTAGTAAAAGGCCGAGGACGGCGGCATTGCACCGGGCGCGCGAATACGCACTACTCATTTACGCGGGAGAGACAGAGACAGGTAATAACAGGTTAACGTACGAAAGTTGCACCATAGCACTATTCTGTACGATTGAATTAATGATCCTATATGAAATATTTTATGGTGAAAACTTGACATACAATTTTTTTTGCAAAAATGGGTTCCTTAAAAGATGTTTAGTGTGTAAAAAAAATTTGGACGGGTTTGTCAAAGTCACCCTGTATATTACATGTAATATATTGTTAGTATATAAAATCATTAAAAAATGTGGTTGATATGAAGAAACATGGATCAACTATGATTATTATTATAAAGGTTGGCACTGAAAACAGCGCCGTGTTCCCCAATACGGTATAATGCTGGCTGACATTGGTTGGAGAAGCGACAGGCATTTACAATACAATAATGTTTTTTAATTTTATTTCATTTTACATGTTTGTTCTTCTTGAGCAATAAAATATTTTTCTTTCTTAAAAAAAACAAAATATTTTTTTTTCTACAATTTAAAGAAGAACGGAACATTTTCCGTTTCGTTCAATCTTCCAAAAGCTCCATCAACAGAGGGCGCTGTACAAATATCTAGCAATCATAACGTGGAATTTAATAATAAACAAGATAATCTATCATGATTTCTGTATTGACTCGTGTAATGTAATATATAGTATTTTTTTAATAATATGGATGCCCATGGATGTATGCGACGCCAGGGCCATCGCTGTTACAATTCCGTCCGCTTAGGGCAACTGGACCCCGGGTCACTTATGCCGGACAACACAAGGTTATTATGGAGGCATTTTTAAACATGGGTGGTTACCATCCCGATGTACGGTTCTACCACCTAGCTAGGCTGGGGTTTGTCGCCTTTTATGACAGGCCGCAGGGGTTAGTATTCTTAGTCCAGCCCCGCATGGAGAAATTTCTACAGTCTTTAACATTTTTGGTTAGGACTTGGATTTCGCAAATATTATTAAAACTAAATTTTATTAATGCGTGTATTTATTTATCATCACACACACACACACACATATGTACGACAGTGTGTATAATAAAGAACATATTGTGCATATATTTTTATTATTACCATCGTTTCTTGGTACAGGAGTCGAATCCCTATAGACAGCAATTGTTGGAAATATTCGGACCTCTTCCAACCACAAAGCCGGTGAGTTCAGTCATCATATGACAGGGAAAAACTATTTAAAAAATATGTATTAAATTATTATCAACGGATTTTTTATGTAGCTACAAATTAAAACTATATACAGTAGTACGTTGCATTTGAAGGGAGACGCCAAATAATTCGAGTTGAGTTTTCGACATGGAGCATTTCAACTTTTGCGAATTTTAAGATGTATTCCAACTCATTTTGAATTAGAGAGGTGAAATAAATAATGCTGTACATTATTGAATTAGCGTATACTCACTAATTATTCGGACTTAAAACAATAGCAGACGGTCCATTTAATAATAAACGGTAACCGTCGCCTATGGATGTATGGGACTCTAGGGGTACAAAAACCAGGGTCACAAATGCCGGAAATTATGGCGGCATACCTATAGACCAAGGGTGGTAGGTATCTGAACGGGCTTGGGGCCCTACCAAGTAGCTAGTTGTTTTGTCGCCTTTTACGACAGGTCGATCCCGGCCGCAAGGTTAGTGTTCTTACTGCACCTCTCCGTGCAGGGGCGGAGAAAGAATACATCCAACCTCCGTAGCCGGGGTCAGGCTGTCGTAAAAGGCGACAAAACAATCCACTCTAGCTACGTGCTAGGGCCCCAAGCCCGTCTGGATGACGACCACCTTTGGTCCTACGTATGCCGCCATAATATTCCTGTGTTTTGTTCCGGCATTAGTGACCCAAGTTCCTGTACCCTTATGGGACAGCAGCGTGTTCGCGATGCCACTGGCGTTGCAAACACCTATAGACAACGATACTTGCTAAATTCTAAGCGGGCCATCAGCCTGTCTGCTGTCCTACAGCAATAAAAAAACCTCTGTACGGAGAAACCCCGCTATACATTTTTATTGTGAACAACAGACAAGCTTTATAGCCCACTTAATAGCAGTTACCGTTGCGTATGGATGTTTGAGACCCATAGGGTACAGCAACTTGGTTCACTAATGCCAGAACACAAGGTTATTATGACAGCATATTTAAAACTAGGGGTGGTTGCTATCCAGATGTATTTTGAGAAGAAAAAGTATTTGGACCTCCAAACAATGTGTTGGTAAGTTTCTTTACCACGAACATTTTTAATAATATATATAACAATACAAACAATAATTAAATAAATAATAATTAAAATATTTCAAACAGGATTCAGATAATATCAAAAAACAAATAAACGAAATATTCGGAACACTATCCAGTATTGAACCGGTAAGTTGTTAAACCAACTTGTTACTTCTAAGCCATAACAACTCAAAATATTCCACTTGGTATAAATAATAAAAATAGAAACCGCCTCAAAAGATAAATTTTATTAAAAAAAACCTCTGTGTGTATTTAGGCACTTTAGGCAGTCTCCTATCACTGCGCATAATAGATTCAAACCCTTCGTCAGCATCACTTTGGTTGTGAGCTCTAATATTTATGTACCCACATTTGTGTGGGTAATTATATAAATAAATATTTGACGGACGGTTAAATTAACCTTTCTAATCAGCTTTATGTCCTTATCAATAAAATTATGCCCTTTGAAAATAATAATACTTCGCCCTGTCATGGCCTACTCGTTTTTGATTTTCAAAATGTCAGCGAAATTCTTTTTTTTTATTACCGTGGGACAGCAGACAGGCTAATGGCCCGCTTAGAATTTAGCAGTTACCATCGCCTATGGGTGTTTGCAACGCCAGTGGCATCGCGAACACGCTGCTGTCCCATAAGGGTACAGGAACTTGGTTCACTAATGCCAGAACACAATGTTATTATGACAGCATATTTAAAACTAGGGGTGGTTGCTATCCAGATGTATTTTGAGAAGAAAAAGTATTTGGACCTCCAAACAATGTGTTGGTAAGTTTCTTTACCACGAACATTTTTAATAATATATATAACAATACAAACAATAATTAAATAAATAATAATTAAAATATTTCAAACAGGATTCAGATAATATCAAAAAACAAATAAACGAAATATTCGGAACACTATCCAGTATTGAACCGGTAAGTTGTTAAACCAACTTGTTACTTCTAAGCCATAACAACTCAAAATATTCCACTTGGTATAAATAATAAAAATAGAAACCGCCTCAAAAGATAAATTTTATTAAAAAAAACCTCTGTGTGTATTTAGGCACTTTAGGCAGTCTCCTATCACTCTGCGCATAATAGATTCAAACCCTTCATCAGCATCACTTTGGTTGTGAGCTCTAATATTTATGTACCCACATTTGTGTGGGTAATTATATAAATAAATATTTGACGGACGGTTAAATTAACCTTTCTAATCAGCTTTATGTCCTTATCAATAAAATTATGCCCTTTGAAAATAATAATACTTCGCCCTGTCATGGCCTACTCGTTTTTGATTTTCAAAATGTCAGCGAAATTCTTTTTTTTATTGCTGTGGGACAGCAGACATGCTAACGTCCCGCTTAGAATTTAGCAGTTACCATCGCCTATGGGTGTTTGCAACGCCACTGGCATCGCGAACACGCTGCTGTCCCATAAGGGTACAGGAACTTGGGTCACTAATGCCGGAACACAACACAAGGTTATTATGGCGGCATACTTAAGACCGAAGGTGGTCGCCATCCAGACGGGCTCGGGGCCCTACCACGTAGCTCTAGGGTGAGTTGTTTTGTCGCCTTTTCCGACAGGCCGACCCCGGCCGCAGAGGTTAGTATTCTTTCTCCGCCCCTGCACGGATAAAAGCTGCTAAACAATTTTATTTATTGCTGTAGAATTGAAGACAGACTGACGGGAGCACTTAGCAAGCAGTTACCGTCGCCTAGAGATATTTGAGACGCCATCGGCTTCACTAACTGGAACTTCACTTATGAACACAACGTTATTATGTTGGCATTAACGAAACTCTGTTTATACAGATCGACGTGTTGACATTACCACCAGCAGTGTGGCTTGATATATTTGGAGATGATGATTATACTGAAAGCCCGGAAAATGGTGATCGCAACAGCACAGAATCTCCCAAAAGTACAAAAGAGCCATCAACAAACACCATGTTAGTTAAAAGTACAGTTCCTGCGATCAGTCCCACTGCAGAGTCGACCGAAATTGTGAGTCGATTTTTTTGATGCTTGGGACCGGGACTGGACTTTTAACATTTGCTTTTTTAACCTGTTAATTGGCTGACGAAATATTACGTCATAGATGAAGTATTGCAATGGGCATGACGACATTTTTCGTCATGAACATTTGAAATATCCATACTACGAAATAATTATTTATATTTGTTCAATTATTTTTTATGCATTGAAGTTGTTTGATTTACATATTATATGTTATAAAATATTTTGACGAAATGTATAAAATCAACGAGTTAAAGACCATTTCCTTTTTCCTTGAGGTGTGACATATTTAGATATATGAAGAAAAACCTCCCCATTGTAAAACAAGTTGAATGAAAGTTTATTCCCCGGTTAGCAGGTTAACATTAACGGCATGTAATAAATAATTTGTAGTAATAACATTGTAGTAATTTGACAACTCCGGTTTCGCAATTGTTCACGTCAAGATTTTGATCCCCGAGTCGGTTAAATATTTACTCGATTCACACAGTTTTTTTACGTAACGGACAGTAAGGCGACTTTACACGTAATTATTATTATTTCTACTAATTAATACACACACATACACCAGAGAGAGAGAGAGAGAGACACACATACACAGAGAAACATACACACAAAGTTGTTGGATTTGTTTCAAAACGTCAATATACTCGTACAGTGACAGTGGGCTGGTTACCTGGTCTTTATATTTTCCTTGTGCTTTTCGATTCTCCTTTTTGATATCCTAACCTGTAGATATATCGAGGCCCGTTCTGTTGACATTGACGCCATCTTGGAAATATGTTCTATGTGTAACATTCCGGAATTCCGATTTTTTTTACTTCTTATACATGGCTACGCCACTATATTATAAAACGTGTTTCAGTCACAAACAATGATTTTCCTCTTTTTATATATAAAATATCATTGGTCGCAAAAAGTACTCTTGCACGCATGCAATTTAACTTTACTTTGTTCATAAGTATATCGAATATGTTTTTATTATTTATAAGTAAAATTGGCCTCGTTAAGGTTAATATATGAACGAACTATAAACATTTGAAGGAGTTCGTAACTTATGATATTTCTCCGTGTAGGTTACGTAGTAACTATTTATTAATCTGTGGTTTAGGGCCGGAGTAATATTAACCCCTACAGCTGGGTGCGGCCTGTCATAAAAAGCGACCAAACAAGCTAGATGGCAAATACCCTTCATCTTAAAATATTCCGCCATAATGATGACATTAGTTATCTAGGTTCCAGTTTTTCAACATCTCAAACATCATCTCTCTCAACATCTCGTCGCAAAGACTAAATCATCACTGTTAAGTCGGCCGTCAGCTGCTGTTTAACTGATATAAGATTCTAACAAAACAATAAAAATAAATGAAGATGTGTGAGTGAGACAGAACAAGTGCTTTTACGTATCGCACGCAGCTTGAATAGTCAAAAACAAAGAGCTATGTGCTCCTTTGTCACACATTCAATATTGAAGGTTCTCCAGATTGTAAACAGCTTATTTATTTATTTTTAGTAAGACTTACAGGCTAATAAAAATTACAATTTGTATATGTAATCTAACATTTTTAAAAACTATTGCTGATTACAAGTTTTAACAGTTTGTTATTTACCACTACTCATAAACACAGTAAAAAGAAATAACAACATATATTCAATCTTCGAACAACAGTGTCGAAAAAGTTACCCATCATTTACCCATCATTACTTTAAGGGCGTCTTCAAATTAGCCGCAAAGTGTCGCGCTGCAGCAGCGCGGCTGCAGTGCTGCGGCCGCGCTGTTTTCTAAATCCATATAAATCAAAAACGCGCAACTGCAGCGCTGCAGCCGCGCTGCGGCCGCGCATCAGTTCATCGATCGACTAGTGACGGTACACATGTAATTTTTGTAACATGAACGAAAATCAGGTTGAAGAATTTTGTAATGTTGTATTTTGTTTTCCAATAAATTGTTCTAAACAGAGAAGTAATTCGTAGAATTGTTTTCTTGATAATTTTAAGTAATTCTGAAACTTTTTGTCACAGTAGTCCTTTACTTTATCAAATTCAGTTCGTTGACTTAAACAAAATAACGGCAAGGTTTTCTTTTCTTTGTTGTACCTCCTTTTTCGTTTTAATAGTAACACTAAGAGCAGTGTTTCTTCGTCAGAGTCCATCGTGAAAATAAATATAGGAACAACACTATGATACTCGAAGCAAGCGACAGCAGCGCGGCCGCAGCGCTGCAGCGGCGCTGCTGCGGCGCGACACTTTGCGGCTAATTTGAAGGCGCCCTTAATCTGTTAACTTTAGTTGTGAATAAATCGATATCGAGCCGGGCATCTAATTGATTAAATCCACTTGCACCTCGAATATAAAAGCTATTTTGTCTATTAATTAGTAGGTGCAAAGGGCACACTTAACAGTTGTCGCTTTCTAAAATTTTTGTGCTGTGTACGGAATCCTATACTATCTTGAAATTAACTTCTTATGCCAGAAGGTAACAGTTATTAGTCTAGGTTTGTTAGAATCTCGGCTCTACCCGATTGGAACAGATCAAATGCGTATTTTATTTATAAACTCTCCAAAAGCTCCACACTATGTCGAGGTCCTTGGACGTGCATAGAGAATTTCTCATGAAAATATTTTGACCTTATCTTTAAGGTTACTTCCGCTTGACCTTCCTTAGTTCCGTAGTTCCTTCCAGAGTTGACAACAAAACGAATCCTTTCTTCTGTTATATGCTACTATTCTGCTTGATTACTGTCTTTGATGCTGCTTCTGCTAATTTTTTTTACTAATTGGTGTAGGGTAGATTAGGATATTCGGATTACCGAAATGATGGCGGGTATGGACCCTTAGAAAACCAGGGTAACAAGGCAGTAATTAGCATACTTTAATACGTTGGTATTTTCTATCCTCTCCGTGCTGAGGCTAAGTAAGATACTAATCCCTGCCCCCGGGGTCAGCCTGTCGTAAAAGGCAACAAAAGAACCTTAGCTACGTGGTAAAGTCCCAAGACCGTCTGTATGGTAACCACCCTTGGTCTTCTTAGTCGTTTCACTCTTTACAGAGCGGTCGTGATCAACTGGTAGTACTATTAGAGGCAGATATTGTTCGCTGTATGATTTTACCATATTTATAAATAGTCTTTGGTAAAGACTACTTATAAATATGGCGTCATAATAATCTTGTTTTCCGGTGTTAATGGCCTAGGTTACATTACCCACGTGTATGGCAGCGTGTTAACGGCGCCCCTGGCGTCACAAAGATCTAGGCGACAGTATATACTTGGTATTAAGGAGATAGTCAGCCTATCTGCTGATCCACAGCAATTAAAAACAAAATGCAGCAGCAGAAGTCTTTGTAGCCGTTCTCTTGCCAAACTTCAGCTTATTAAAGAAGTAACGTCCGTCGCTTCAATTCTCTGATTATATTATATGACTCTTTAGAGAAACTGGGATGCTACAGGCTAGCGATCACGCTCAGTGTACTTTGGAAGAGATCTATGTCCAACAGTGGACTGCAAGCTGAAGATAGAATATTCTGTGTGTACGATAATTATTCTAACAGTTTCTAGTCTTAGCACTACTTGCGATACCTCATTCCCACAGCTGGGCTTTGGCTATTCCCTAGAATGTACGGATAGTATACTCGTCATGCTTGTTCAAGGCGGATTGGCGGGTTTCATATACCGACACTCTCGGTATGAAGGTGTTCTCATGGTGTTTTCCTTCAAGGTCAACATGGCAATTATGTTTTATTATAGTATGTTCATTATGAGAGAAAAATTCTTAACGGTGCTTGCTATCGCGGGATTCGAAGCCGGCACCCCGTGATTGGTCTTCAAATTACATTTCCTTGGCTACAACGTATCTGTATACACTGAACAAATCCCAAGTGATGTATGTGTTTTGATCCGTGCAGGGACGGAGAAAGAATACTAACCTAGGGGTCGGCCTATCGTAAAAGGCGACAAAACAACCCACCCTAGCTACGTGGTAGGGCCTCAAGCCCGTCTGGATGGCGACCATCTTCGGTCTTAAGTATGCCGCCATAATAACCTTGCGTTGTGTTCCGGCATTAGTGACCTAAGTTCCTGTACTCTTATAGGACAAGAGCGTATTCACAATGCTACTGGCGTTGCAAACACCCATAGGCGACGGTAACTGCTAAATTCTAAGCGGGCCGTCAGCTTGTCTGCTGTCCTACAGCGATAAAAAAAATGTAGACGACATCTATAACCACAATTATCAGTTGTCTTGTACCCATAACACAGCATTTTGCTGCTTACTATACGACTTTATGGCGCTGTGTATATTACGGTAAATTTATTCTGACGCTATTAGCATGCACTTTTCACTACTTTATCTTCTTAGATCATAATCATTCTTCTTTCTTCTACTAACTGGTGCAGGTGACTCGAGATCCTTCCATAGAAGCAGAGATCGCTAAAATATTCAATCAAACGGGCTATGAAAATGTAAGTCGTATACGAGCATGAGGTGTGTAGCTGCAAAACCCGTTAAAACCGGTTTTTTGATAATGTTACGGTTTAAAAACACTAAACTAACAACAGAGAACATCAACATTTTATTGCACAAATACCTCTATATATTCGAAGCAGTGGCGTAGCGAGCTTAATTCGCGCCCGGGGCACAATACCTTAGCCCCCCCCCCCAATTAATAGATGAATAAAGTAAAATAAATAAAGGCATAGGCTTAAGCTAGGCTTTAAATTTGAGACAACAAATGTAGTTGAGAAAACAAGCCTAGATTTTGAAATGTATATGATCATCTAGAATTAGTTCAAAGAAGAAAGAAATTACAAAAGACGAGCCATTTCTATTATGAATATATTATTACAGTTTGATTTAGACCAGTGATTCCCAAAGTGGTCTATATCGACCCCTAGGGGTCTATGACCACCTGCAAGGGGTCTACGTCAGCGAAAAAAAATTTGGGGGTCCATGAAATGAAAATGGGGGTCCACGATGGTGGATCTTAACACATACACTGATAGTACCTATTTACTTACATCATACTATCTTATAATATCAAAACATATACATTATTTATAAAAGTACCTATGAAGTAAAAAAATTATTTTATGTTTATTTAATGTTACGTATATTTTACATAACAGATACAAAATTTTATTTTGAGTAGTTTTAATTTAAATTCAATTAATAAATATATAAATTAACATGTGTTTTTACTTTAAGTTTTTAACACTAAACTTCACTACAGTTAGAAATTTACAGGAAATCAATATCAGGTAAGTAGGGGGTCTACCCAACACGGAAAAACATGGCAAGGGGTCTACACAAAAAAGTTTGGGGAACTTTGATTTAGACTATTAGTGTTCCTTTTTTTATTTTTATTTACGAATTAATATTTATTATATTACATTGGCACTAAATTTAAAATACATTTTCCAAAAATCAATTATAATAAAAATCCAGCAATTTTTTGTTTTGCTGACAATTTAGCGCACTTTTGTGAGTAGCCCCCGGGGCATGATGCCCCCCTTGCCCCCCTGGTTACGCCACTGATTCGAATACTACATTCAACATTTTGTTTTGCGTTTCGAATCAAATCCCACATCAGCATGGGCTTAATTCAATTTAAGTTTCCAAAAAATAACGTTATAGCGGATTGCAACTACACGTCTCATATTAGAGAACTATTCCGTACCACATGACCTATTTTTGAGGTGTGTATGTGGAAACTCCTCCCCACATCCTCTAATATTCACGTTTTTAATAATTTTTTGCAAACAGAAATTTAAACAAAAATTGGGCTAATATTTGTTTTTATTAGAACAGCACTTTTTGAGATCAATAGTGTTATTTTGAAGACCTGCCCCCCCCAAACGGGTCACGTAGTATGGGTACGTTTCCTTATAGGTTTTATTGTAATTGTATAAATTGTAAAAATCCATACTATAAATGTGAAAGTAACTCTGTTACGTTTTCACGCCTAAACCACTGGACCAATTTTGATGAATTTCGATATATAGATTGGACCTTGGAAAAAGACACAGGCTACTTTTTATCGCGAAAATAAAATTTGAAGGGGGTGAACGTAATTAGGTTTTTTTTAGTTTATATGGAACAACGGTTGTCGAATCAGTCATGTATATACAAACACAATATCCGTGTAGGAGTGGAGAAAGAATACACTTCTGCAGCCGAGGTCGGACTATCGTAAAAGACGACAAAACAACCCTACAATAAACCTTGTGTTGTTTCGGCGTTAGTGACCCAAGTTCCTGTACCTTTATGGGACAGCAGCGTGTTCACGATGCCACTGGCGTTGCGACGGTAACTGCTAAATTCTAAGTGGGCCGTTAGCCTGTCTGTTAACCTACAGCAATGGAAAAAAAACTGGTTGCCGGGTTAATCTCAGTTCAGGTTTCTCCATGATATTTTTTTATATACAGTGTAACCCCCCATATAACGAAACTTAAGGGGATTAAAAAATAATTCGTTAAATCAAGTAATTCGTTACACTGAGGTGTTGTGATTGTTATATAGAGGTTAGGTTTGACGATTCGTTTTAACAGGTAAGAAAACTTATTCAATAACCTCAACATTACGTACATACTCATTTACTTACATTGTTAAAGCGAACGATTTTATACTGATCTCGGGGAAAACCCCTATTCTTGACGGGTTTCCACGGCGCGGGGGGACCAACGGATACGTGGGACTCCGTGAGAGATGTTTGGCCTTTGATTAACCTCTAAAAAACCCCGCTGTTCTTATCGCCTACGGCCGGGCCCACGGATATGTAGCCTGCCGATCTCGATAAAAGCGAACATTGTCCATTAATAAATGACAACATACTTTATTAGAACACAATATTTTTATTTAAACAAAGATAATTTCTATTTCTTTGTTTTTATTCGTTTCATAAAGGTCAAAATTCTGCAATCATTAAGAATTTATATTCTGCAATTATTAAAAATTCGTTATAAAGAAATTTCTGATAAAGCTATTTGTAATGTAAAGATAATTATATTTTGCATTAACTCATTCGGGCAGTTCTAAAGGATTTTGAAAATTTCGTTAAATTGAGGAATTCGTTATAGTGAGCTTCGTTATTAAGGTTACACTGTATTACGAAAATTTGGGGAAATGTAAGTCACCCACTAAAAACCCCGCTGTCCTCCTATCGTCTCTGCCTGGGGATGAATACGGCTGGTGCCCATGTGGGTGGTCGAGTTTTCATCCCCCGGCACTCTCCTGTAACAAATCAAGAGGTAAGGGAGGCGCGTAGAACAGCACACGTCCACACTCTCTCCGCCAGGGACACCTGTCATTGAATATAGTGCCACTTAGCGTGTATTAATGAGATTTAAAGAAATATCAATAAAATATATCACAATTTCAGATTGAAATAAAACCGACGGAAACCAGCCCAACTCTTGTAGGTCATGATGGCGTTCCATGCAAATGTGTGCCTTATTATCTATGTGACAAGGATTACAACGGCGTTGATATCAACAACGCATCGGTTACAGGTTATGGAGAGCTGGACATCAGGTAGGAAAAATGCCTTCTTTTCTTCTACTCTCTTCTTTTTCCTCATTCCACATTATATAGGGTCGGCACAACTTCCTTACGCCATTTTACGCATCTATCTTTTCTTTGATTTCTCCTTCTGTTTTTAAGTAACATTTTTCGTAGTACAAATGGCTTCTACTTTCTGGTAAATGTCGGTATATGGTTTCTCCAAATATTAATCTTCCATCATCAATCACGACCTTCGTGCAGGTGCGGAACTGACCCCTGCGATTGTCGTAAAAGGCGACAAGACAGGTCTCCAAGCCCGTCTGGTTGGCAACCACTCTGGTCTATTAGTATACTAACATAACCTTGTGTTGTGTTCCGACATTAGTGACCCAAGTTCCTGTACCTCTATAGGACAACATCGTGTTCGCGGTGCCTCTAGCGTCGCAAACATCCATAGGCGATGGTAACTGTTTACTATTAAGTGAGTCGTCATCCTGAGGGTTACAGAAGACATCTGCGTATGCACACATATCTTATCTTATCTTATTTTGGGGCCGAGAAATATCTCGGACACTTCGACCCAATGGGATCTTTTGTGTTCCCCTAGATAGCAATCACTCCTCTCCAATCTCCTTGAAGATCTGCTTCATGAGCCTAACAATGAGGTATGGAGATAGGAGCCTGTAGTCTTCCGGTGTTGGATATCCTACCCCCAAAAGATTCATTCGCCTCCTGGCCAATGCATCACATGTACACAGTAGGTGTTCCATGCGTTCTGTATGTTCCCCACACAACCTGCACATGGGTGTCGCGGTTAGACCCATCTTCATGAGCATGTTGTTGGTTCCAAAGTGCCCAGTAAAGGCTCCAAGCAAGTAGCGTATTTGCCCCCTGCTCATGTTCCAGATGGATCCTTGTGCTTTGTACGTGGATCCCAAAAATTTTTTGGAGTGTTCCAGACCGATTCTAGTCAGCCAGTGTTGTTGTTGACTGCGGTCTGCAAAATCCCTGAATGTGGCTTTCACGAGGCTAGTCGGAATGCCTACACATGGTTCCGGACCCATAAAATCATTAGTTGAGCCCTCTCTTGCCAGTTCATCTGCCATTTCATTGCCATGTACTCCCTCGTGTCCTGGGACCCACATTAATCTTACCCTGTTATGCCTTCCAAGCCCATTCAAGGTTTGAATGGCATCCAGGACAAGTCTGGAGTCAACTTTGAAGGAGGCGATGGCCTTGATTGCAGCTTGACTGTCACTGAGAATATATATAGATTTGCCTCTGGTGCCTCTATCTATGTTCTCCTGAGCACAGGTTATTATGGCATATGTTTCAGCCTGGAATACACTTGCCATTTTTCCCAAGCTTTTACTACATTTGTAGTCTTTCGCGTATACTCCCGCCCCTGTACCTGATTCCATTTTGGATCCATCAGTGTACCATACCAGACTATTATGTTCCGGTGGATCTGGTCCCTTTGTCCATTCCAATCTTGTTGGAATTTGGACCCTGAAAAGCCTTTCAAATATAAACCTGGTTTGCATTTTATCGGATATCATATGTGTTATCCGATCCAGGTCCTCATTTCCATCGAATTTTGTATGGTTGGTTTTTGGCTTGGTGGAGTCCCATAGGTCAGCTACTGCAAGGCGATATAGTGCCCTCCTTGCCTCAAGTTCAACCATAATATGCAGAGGAGGAATGTTAAGATATCTCTCCATAGCTGCCGTAGGTGTTGTTCTAAAAGCACCCGTGATTCCAAGACACACCGTTCTTTGTAGCCTATTGAGTGTCTCTTTGCACGTAGTAAGTTTTATTCTGGGCCACCATACTACGCTGCCATACGTAATGATGGGTATTATCATTATCTGATAAAGCCATCGTATCACTTTGGGTTTTAGTCCCCAGGTTTTGCCATAAGTGGAACGACACATGCCAAATACTCTCAGAGCCTTCGCCATTGTCTTTTCCACATGAGTCTTCCACCTGAGTTCCTTATCAAGGGTTATGCCTAGATATTTGACCTCGGTGGACCACGACAGTTTGGTTCCATTAAGGGAGGGATTCCCTAGACTTGCTAGTGTCCTTCTCCTTGTAAATGGTACTATAACTGCTTTATTTGGATTAATGGAGAGGTGGTTCTCCATGCACCATATCTCTGTTATCTTCAGAGCCTTTTGTAATAATCCAGAGACTATGTTCGGAAATTTACCATTGACCATTATGGCTATGTCGTCAGCATAACCTACACATAAATCACTTGTCTATCCATCTTGGACAAGCGTGGCTGGAATACTGTCTACCCATCTACGATAGATGGTTTGTGGACCAGTAGGATATCCCACATACATGGGTAATATACCCATTACAGAGCACGATAAAACTTTACATTGCGACCAGAGACTAGGGGTGTCCACTTCGAAAAAACATCGATGTTTTTTTCCGATACATCGGAAGTGTGCATCGATGTCTTCCGATGTATCGGTTAGAAACACCGATGTTTACTAAAAATCGAGTACTTTTTCTAACATTGCATCACAAAGCCCTCACTAATCAGTCCTCTGACACTCCTTGCCAACATAACTGAAAATCACCATGCTTTTTCTTTCCCTTCCTATGCGAGTCCTTATATATAAAAAGAGATGGAGCGCATATTGGCTAGAGTAAAACCAGCTACTTTTCTTTTCATAAGACTGCCGAACTAAACACGACCTTAACACCATAAAAATAAAGTGTAGCTAAAGTAACTTGCAGGTCAAACTAAAATGGACGTTGCGGTAGCTTATGCAGTAACTTTCATCATAATTTGAACTATGAATGTTATTATAGTTCAACTTTATTTTGATTACAATAAGGTTGTGTTTCACTTACGATTTTCTTGAAGTTTTTAATTGGTTTCGCTTTTAGTTATTGAATGCTATTACATTAATAAACAATAACCAACATAAAACAACGTTTTGGATCATTTTTAATGTATTTCTTCTTATCCAGTTATAAACAATCACAGGGTTTTGTCGCGTGCAGAGATTTTCGTCAAACATTTTGATTTTTTGGTTTGTTTAGATTTTTTTAATGCACTACAATTTGAGTACAGTTATCTATTTATTATAAAAATTACGCTAGTTCTAAGCCTAGTAAAGTATGAAGGGAAAACGCCAATTTTCTTGTATTTATTAAACTCATAATGGAGTAAAATTGTATTTTAAATTGATTGATTGTGTTGAACAATGAAACCTGCCAAACCAACGATAAGTTAGTTAAATAGTTAACACCGATAGAAATAATTTATTTATGAATAACACTGTGATATGGATATTCGGCAACGGTTATCAATATCGATATTGAGACTGAATATCGGTTAGATAACCGTTACAAGAAATAGCCAATAACGCACATGTCTAGTTTTTTTCGGTTTAAAGAATAAGATACTGAACCCGGCTGCGTTCATCTAAGTTTAAATAAAAAAAAATTGTAAAATAAACATATTTAAAATAAATAGAACTAAAGAAAAAAGTTTTTTGGTAATGATTTAGATATCAAACTGAGTTTTCATGAAATTAACTGGTTATCATTGATTCGATGTTTTATGAAAATACATAGATATATCGTATATATCAATAACTTTTCATAACATCGGATCGATTCGATGTATCGCATTGTAAACATCGAGTGATTTCGATGCATCGATGTATATCGAATATCCCTACCAGAGACAACACATCATGATCTTTTTACGTCTTAACCAATCAGAGACGATAGATATTCCACCATGTTTGGACATCAAAACCAATCAGAATTTTATCTCGTTTAAATGTGATAATACAATTTTTAATATAACAGATTTGGAGAAGGCGAAGTGAGGAGGAAATGTCAAGAGACCGTGGAGTTGTGCTGCACAGAGCCCAAGAGCCCAGAAACAGTTCCTCAGCCGCCAGAAAAGTCTAAATTGAGGGGCTGTGGTTACAGGAATCCTAAGGGAGTAGATTTTACTATCACCGGGGGAAGTGTAAGTATTTTTAAAGTTTGTTCATTAGCATCGTTTACATTTAACATTTTACAACGACCTTCTATTTGTGATACTGGCTAGAAGTTGGTGATGGCTACAACGAAACTAAAATGCCCATCGCCTTATGTTGGAACTTTATAGGATTAACTATACTTGAAGCCCAAATAGGGGCTGGTAATGAATTGATAATATATTGATTTCAGTAAGAAGTTGTTAAAGTATTTTTTATTGCTATAGGACAGCAGACAGGCTGACGGTCCACTTAGAATTTAGCAGTTACCGTCGCCTATGGGTGTTTGCGACGCCAGTGGCATCGCAAACATACTGTTATCCCATAAGGGCACAGTAACTTGGGTCACTAATGTCTCTAATGCCGGAACACAACACAGTTATCATGGTGGCATATTTAAGACCAAAGATTGTCGCCACCCAGACGGGCTTGGGGCCCTACCACGTAGCTAGGGTGGGTTCTTTTGTCGCATTTTACGACAGACCGACCCCTGGCCGTAGAGGTCAGTATTCTTTATTCGCTCCTGCACGGATAAAATTTAAAAAGAATTAAAATAATTGCAAGAATTAAGGGCCAGATGAGTTTACTAAACTTCTTAGACATTCTTTTGAGGAGGCTTTTTGCTGGACCTAGTGTTTTAACCCTGGTGTAAAAACCTCCTCAATCCTGTCCAACTTGTTCCCATTCAGGTTCTAGGTTCATGTGGTTCGTTCTCGTGGTGGGTCACGTGTGACGATATCGTGGGGGGAATTAGTGAAGATCTTGTGCTGGGTCACATGTGTCAAACTCGTGGGGAGTCACGTGTGTCGATCTTTTGGGGGGTCACAAGTGACAATCTTGTGGTAGGTCATATGTGTCGATCTTGTGGCGGCCTACATGTGTCGATCACTTGGGGAGTCACATGGATAGCATTGATGGTATTATTTGGGAGGTTCATGTGAGTCATTCTCGTTGAGAGCAACGAGATCGACCCAATGCCACGGTTATTAAATATGTATTGATGTTTAATTCCCAAATAAATTTTGTTTTAAAATGTATCCACTAAATATAATTTCCAGGGAGGGGAAGCTGAATACGGCGAGTTTCCATGGGTGGTTGCGCTGATTGACGTTGCCAACGATAGTCTAGTTGGAGTGGGTGCCATTATTCACCCTCAAGTCATCATCACTGGAGCACATGTTGCATCAAAGTAACTGAAATTACCACATAAAACAAATATTAATATTGTTATAAAAATACTTCATATATATAAAATTACAATTGTTTCCCATAATCCGCCTAAGTTGGAGATTTTACCGGCATATCTCATTTTTAAATCCGGAGTCGGCTTTTCTACGATTTCTTTTCCACTTAGCGCTCCTAATATACTTTTTTATAATTTCATGGTGCTATGACAGTTTCTTGTATACTCTCCGTATAATGCGTTTCAAATAAGAATAGGATCGACTTTGCGCCATGTTGTAACGTCATAGCATAGGTTTTTAATATTTATTCCACCAACTGTTGTTTAAAATATAAAATTAGGTATGTTACCTGTATTTATGACTTCAATTCCACTCACCATTAATGATACGCAAATAAGGTTTCATCCAAACCGTAATTTTATAGTGACATTTGACAGACAGAGGTCATTGTCGTTCCTATTCTTACTAGAATTGCATTGTACAGGGATTATCGTAGTATGATTTTGAAGGCAACTTTCTCGCAGTTTATTAATATGTCAGAAAAAAAGCCTACATATGAATTAGTTCTTCACCGTATCTACATATATATCTACATTGGCATTATAAAATAAAACTAGCCCAAAACGTCCCACTCCTGGGCTCAAGTCTCCCTTGGCGGGAACGGGCAGTAGCCCGCCACGCTTGTCCAAGCTGGATTTTTCGTATCACTCATAATTTATATCACTATGCAGTTTTCCTCAAGATGATTTCCTTTACCATCGGTACATGTCAATGATACTATAGACATTAGTCGAGAAAAACTGTCTAAGCGGTGCATGCCATGCCATGCCAGGACTTGAACCCGGAACCTCAAGATTGGTCTCCAAATTTAATACTACTGAGCTACCAGGTCTTACGACTGTTTTAATGTTACACTTATCACCTTGTTTGCTGATTTCAGGTATTCCCCAGGTACATTACGGATCAGAGCAGGCGAATGGGATACATCAACAATTAAAGAAAGACTTCCTTTCCAAGAGAGGGAGATTCAGGAGATTTACAATCATTTCGGTATGAGTTTTTTTTTATTGTTGTATGACAGCAGACAGGCTGACGGCCCGCTTAGAATTTAGCAGTTAGCCTATGGGTGTTTGCTACGCCAGTGGCATTGCGAACACGTTGTTGTCGCATAAGGGTATAGGAACTTGGGTCACTAATACCAGAACACAACACAAAGTTATTGTAAAAAAGTTATACCTAAGACCAAAGGTGGTCGCCATCCAGACGGGTTTGAGGCCATACCACGTAGCTAGGGTTGTTTTGTCGCATTTTACGACAGGCTGACCCCGGCCGCAGAGGTAAGTATTATTTCTTCGCCGCTACACGGATAAAAAATTTAAAATTGTAGGTGTTTATTCTGTCGATTCCTTCCAGAAGGAACCATATCTATGGGTAAGAAAGAAACATTAAAATTTTTCTCTTTGTGTTATTGCTCAGCAATAAAAAAGTTGCCTGCTGATATTAAAAAAGGATGGACTGGAATATGCAGCGCAAACTGCGAGTATCCTAAATCCAGTTGGAGGGAGATCAGTTAATGATCATTATGGCATCATCATTAGTTTGGCCTTGTCTCAATTATTTATATCTATTTCTATATTCTTTATCCGTGCAGGGGCGGAGAAAGAATACTAACCTCTGTGGCCGGGGTCGGTCTGTCGTAAAAGGCGACAAAACAACCCACCCTGGCTACGTGGTAGGGCCTCAAGCCCGTCTGGATGGCGACCATCTTTGATCTTAAGTATGCCGCCATAATAACCTTGTGTTGTGTTCCGGCATTAGTGACCCAAGTTCCTGTACCCTTTTGGGACAGCAGCGTGTTCGCGATGCCACTGGCGTTGCAAACACCTATAGGCGACGGTAACTGCTAAATTTTAAGCGGGCGTTACAGCGGGCGGCTGTCCTACGCAATTTATTGCGTAGGACAGCCTGTCTGCTGTCCTACGCAATAAAAAAAATATTAATTAATTTATTTTGGAGTCGACACAATTAGTCTTTTACTTCCATTTTCTTCTTATGTATCTATCCATTCTTTATTTGTCATTTCACAAACCCTCAAGCATCACACATTCTTTCTATCGCTTTTTAGCTCTACTTCTTTATCTATAGGTGCCACTTTCAGAGATCTTATATACTTCTTTCTCACGTTATCATAGCAATGATGCAAAATTATCTTAAGTGACAAACTCTTTTGCAGATTTCCATCCAAAAAGCCTGAGGAACGACATCGCCCTCCTCCGACTATCAGAGCCTCTTAAACTAGCCGAACATATTAACATGATCTGCCTACCTGACCAAGACGAGTCATTCGATACCAGTGTTGGATGTATCGCTAATGGATGGGGAAAGGATGTTTTTGGTAAGTCACCAATTTGACCCCACTCTTTGTTCTAGAATCCTTTGGTATCTTCTTAACCCTTAACTAGTGACATGGCATTATGTGTGTTCATAGAATCGACCACTCTCCTTCACACACCGCGACTTCGCGTCGTTCGTTTTTTCTCTTTCTTTTTACATTTTTAGTAAAAAGTATTAACTTTATAATTTTTCTTGTATATGGTCGACTGAAACGTAAAATAAGGATCTAACTCGATTCAGGAACAGCGGTATTTTTATGTGAAAAGTTCTTTAGCGGCGTTGTGCACTTTTTTGTGATGGGTGAAAAATGTTAAACTTGCGTCAGGTCACGTGTTTTGATCGAAAATTCGTAAGACGAAGTTTTGCTCCAGTAATACCAACCTTATTAATAACGACTTAGGTTTATTTTAACGTAACTCTTAAATAATTGCATTGCATTACTTATACATATCTATTCGAATTGCAACTTTATTACAATGAAATACAGTTGAGTTTTTTTGAAGTGGAAACTTCTTTAGGCGCGTTGAGCACTTTTTGGGTGAACAATTTTTGGTTTATAAAGAAGTGTTAATAACCAATTTAAACTTTAATCCTTGATCATAAACACTTCTTTATAAATAAAAATAACAATCTAATAGCTCGACGATACAATTCACAAGTTTTTTTTTCTGAGGAACAACAGACAAACTTGCGACTCACCCAGTAGCAAGCAGTTAACGCCTTCTATAGATGTTCGCTACGGTGGCACTGTGAATTCGCTACTGTCCCATAAACGTATAAGAACTTGGGTAATTATTGCCGGAACACAACACAAGGTTAAGAAAAAAGTTCCCATTGTGAAACGAGTTAAACAAGAGTTTATTCTTTGGTTAGCAGGCTAAAGACAACAATTTGAATAAATTTGATGCCAAGTCACTTAAAATACATATTTCCAGGTCTTAAGGGTCGGTACGCTGTGATCCTCAAGAAGGTCGAATTGAGGATGGTTTCATATAATCGTTGTATATCCCAACTGAGGAACACACGTTTGGGACCAAACTTCATTTTGCACTCCAGCTTCGTGTGTGCTGGTGGTGAAGAAGGCAAGGATACGTGCACGGTATTGTTTTATTTTCTCATATTTTCTGTGTACTAATTATAATTTATTACTAGCTGTGCCCGCGATTTCGTCCGCGTGAAATAGTGACATTGGACAGAATTTTTTGGATATCTTATGGTTTATTTTGGATTACAAACCCTATAAACCCTAAAATATAAATGAAATATGCAAACAGTCTGTATTATCGAATGCAACTGTTACGCCATGCGCCTCCGGAATACGTACGTTCGAACCTACAATGTCCAGCCTAAGCTGAACACTATTTCATATGATTGATGATATAAATCTGAGGTCAACTTAAATTGGCATATAAAATTTCCGAAACTTATAATTTTTGACAAAAACTATTGTTTTTCTAAAATAAAAATAGCCTAAGTTACTCCTTGATACATCAGCTATCTGCCAGTGAAAGTCCCGTCAAAATCAGTGCAACTATTTCAGAGATTAGCCGGAACAAACAGACAGACAGACAAAAATTGTAAAAAATGTTGTTTTGGTATATGTACCGTGTATACGTCCAAATGCACTTAGTAAAAAGCGGTTATTTTAAAATTACAAACAGACACTCCAATTTTATTTATTTGTATAGAGGTATAGATTTCAGAAGAGCAGCTGTTGGGTTGACGGCCCTCTTAATAGTAAGTTATCATCGTCTATGGATGTTTGCAACGCTGCGGTCCCATAAGGGTACAAAAACCCGAGTCACTAATGCTGGAACACAACATATTTATAGACCTAGGATGGTTGCCACCAAGACGAGCTAGGGCTGTTTTGTCGCCTTTTACGACAGTCCGACCCCGGCTGCTAGGATCAATATTTTTACTCCGCCCAAAAAAAATTTCCTTCTTGACTGAGTTCTGACCTTGAGGTTGTCGGGTAGAAAATGACCTTAACAGCTTAATCGGAATTTTGCGAGGAAACCTATGTTATGTCGTCGGCGTTATGTATATCCCATAGCGGTCCCTTTTTGAGCTGCTTCTGAAATGTGATAGCCAGTGATCGTGTACCCACTAAAACGCTGGCTACCTTGAGCCTTATATGAGGATAACGTAGGGTTGACAGTAAGGTTTCATCCGCATCTACCAGTATCGCATACATTGCTCTTCCTTATAAGGGAATAAAAAAACAGGGATTCATAAATTTTAAAGAAATTCAGCTCTGAGACAATGTACAGTGTACCTTGATATAACGAACCTAATTTTTTTTTATTGCGTAGGACAGCAGACAGGCTGACAGCCCGCTTAGAATTTAGCAGTTACCGTCGCCTATAGGTATTAGCAACACCGGTGGCATCGCGAACACGCTGCTGTCCCATAAGGGTACTGGAACTTGGGTCACTAATGCCGGAACACAACACAAGGTTATTATGGCGGCATACTTAAGACCAAAGGTGGTCGCCATCCAGACGGGCTTGAGGCCCTACAACGTAGCTAAGGTGGGTTGTTTTGTCGCCTTTTACGACAGGCCGACCCCGGCCACAGAGGTTAGTATTCTTGCTCCGCCCCTGCACGGATAAATATGACGAATTCATCGATTTAACAAATTTTCTGAACCCCCTGGAACCGTTCAGTTAATACAAAAGGTCACTTATGCCGGAACACAATAGAAGGTTATTATGGCGGTATATTTATACACCAGGGATTGCTCCCATCCAGACGGGCTTGGGGCTCTACCACGTAGCTAGCTAGGGTTGTTTTGTCGCGTTTTAAGTCAGGCCGACCCTGGCCGCAGGGTTAGTGTTCTTACTACACCCCTGCTCAGAGAAAAAGAAAAGGTAAGCAAATGAGTACGCAATGTTGGGGTCAAGTTACAAGTTTACCTCGTTAAAACGAATCATAGTCTAACCTACCCTCCATATTTTTGTTTTGTTTGCTTAATAAGATAATTCTCTGCAGGGCGACGGTGGAGCACCATTAACCTGTCCTTTAGGCGATGATAGGTACAAGCTAACAGGCCTCGTGGCCTGGGGCATTGGCTGCGGGTTGAAGAACGTTCCAGCGGTTTACGCAGGAGTCTCCAACTTCAGGACCCTCGTTGATGACAAAATGAACGAGTGGGGTTATGGGACTACCACCTACAGCATATAATGATCAAGAATAAATTTTTTTTATTTCATTTGACTGGTTTGTTTTCTTATTTTTAAACTCCTTCCTGCTGTTATCTCAAGCTTTGTGGGATCGGCACATATTCTCTTATTCCACTCTCGTCTATTAATTAGTCTTTATCTCAAAATTTTTTATTGTTGTAGGCCAGCAGACAGGCTGATGGCCTGCTTAGAGTTTAGGAGTTCCTGCTGTCCCATAAGGGTACAGGAACTTAGGTGACTAATGCCGGAACACAACACTAGGTTATTATGGCGACATAATTAAGACCAAAGGTAGTCGCCATCCAGACGGGCTTGGGGCCTTAATACTTACAAAACATTAACACCTTTTACTTTCTCTACCCTTCCTTTTGTACCCGTCTCACTCTTTCTTTTCTTCGCATTATATGGCCATATCAGGCTAGTTTATTATTATTTTTAGACGTGATTTAAAAGATATTTGTTAGGCATTTTATAGTCCTAACCATATTTAATGAGACAAATTTTGTATTTTACGGGAGCGACTGCCATCCGGCCTCCCAACCTCTAAAGGAAAAATATGCTCTTCTTTTACCACGTTTAAGCTTGCAAGAGTCATCAGTCGCCTTCTATTTTAAGTGTAAAGTTTATGAAATTTATTATTTACTTATGTATATTATTATATTTCATTAATTATATAGTTATAATTTTAGTTAATAAATTTATTCGGGTCGTTTTTGATACAGAATAAGGGAATGGTTTGCACTGAAAATCAGCTTTGTGTCGGATATAACTCCGACACAGCAACAAGCTGAGTGCAGACCTTGTTTGCTGAAAATGCGGCGTACAAATTTACAAATTAATACTATTTATAAATATGTAAGCAATGTAAGTGCATCGCTATTTCTTCAAATAAAGTATTTCTTTGTCGTTGTCTTCTTTGCCTTTTACGAATCCCCTGGAATTAAATGAGGTGGCCGTATTTTTAATAGCAGGAGCCACTCATAAGGATTAACCTTTTAGATGTCGCCATGTAACCCTATTGATACAAAGAGGTCTAGCCTCAAGGTAAAATTGTAGGCTGTGGATTCGATTAAAAGAGCGCACATGCGGGTTGTACCTAATAATTACATCCTTTATTACATTTGCCTTCTTTCTATGGAGGGTAGAGTAAGGAGTACCATCTCATATGGGGGAGAAGTTAAATTCCAGCTGTACGCGCTAAATCATAGTTCAAAAACCCGCCAAAATCCGTATTTTAAGCCATAAAAAAAAACTGTATGTTAGCTGCTCTAGAACCGTTTCTAGAGCAGCTAACATACAGTTTTTTTTTATTGCTGTAGGACAGCAGACAGGCTGACGTCCCGCTTAGAATTTAGCAGTTACCATCGCCTATGGGTGTTTGCAACGACAGTGGTATCGCGAACACGCTGTTGTCCCATAAGGGTACAGGAACTTGGGGTCACTAATGCCGGAACACAACTCAAGGTTATTATGGCGACATGCTTAGGACCAAGGTGGTCGCCATCCAGACGGGCTTGGGCCCTACCACGTAGGTAGGGTGAGTTGTTTTGTCGCCTTTTACGACAGGCCGTCCTCAGCCGCAGAGGTTAGAATTCTTTCTCCGCCCCCGCACGTATAAAAAATACCGACAACTCAATAAAATTGAACCGTCATAAACATAACTGTAATATGAATATACTAAGAGCAGCATGTTGAGGAAAAATATTAAAAAACACACAAAGGCTCAATGACATATCAGTGTCAGTCAGCGATTATCAAAGTCTTCTCTTGAGCCCCCTTAATAAAATTAGAAACTATATTAC
Organism: Malacosoma neustria; assembly: GCA_963693495.1. Taxonomy (NCBI): domain Eukaryota; kingdom Metazoa; phylum Arthropoda; class Insecta; order Lepidoptera; family Lasiocampidae; genus Malacosoma; species Malacosoma neustria. The sequence continues at coordinate 1,427,247 of OY856401.1, read as the reverse complement.
TGCTTAGATGTGTGGGGGATTGATGAAATTTTTTTTCTATTCGACAGAATGTTCCCTCCTCGAATATACATCAAGGGAAGAATATATATAATAAAGAATTTTTATCCGTGCAGGGGCGGAGAAAGAATACTGACCTCTGCAGGCGGGGTCAGCCTGTCGTATAAGGCAACATAACAACCCACCCTAGCTAAGTGGTAGGGCCCCAAGCCCGTCTGAATGGCGACCACCTTTGGTCTTAAGTATGCCGTTATAATAACTTTGTGTTGTGTTCTGGCATTAGTGGCCCAAGTTCCTGTAATCTTATGGGACAACAGCATGTTCACGATGGCACTGGAATTGCAAACATCCATAGGCGACGCTAACTGCTAAATTTTAAGTGGGCCGTTAGCCTGTCTGCTGTCCTACAGCAAAAAAGGTTTATTTCAGTTTAAAGTAAGATGTGTCTATTTAACGTTAGCACTGTCAATTTTTCAACGTAGCTTTTGTAACATTTTTGAGGATTAGCATCTTAACTAATAAGATAGGGTTCATTAATTTGTGTGGTCATATAAACTTTGAGAACTTGTGTCTTCAATTATTTGATCTTATTAGAACAGGTTTTATTATAAACATGTTTCAAATTGAAACCTAAAATTAAAGATGCAAACGTTAAACGTGTGTAAATAAATGAATGTTCTTTGTGATATTACTTATTTATAAAATAATTGCTGGAAGAGGTCGCTATAAGCGATAAAGTTGCTCATTGTTTATATTACATATTAATTTTTTCCATTTTTTTAGTTGGTGAACAATAAAACGTTTTATTTATATGTCGTAGTGTCGATGAAATATATTATGCAGTGTATGTATATAATATTCTTATTATTAAGTAGTCTGTGCGACTTGTAATTTAATAAACGGACCTTAATAATATTTACAAAATACCAGGCACCATCATTTTTAAATATAATACAATATAACCAAACCTTTTTGGAATAAAAAAAACAAAATACGAAAAATATGGATATAAACTTTTTTATAGTAATATTTTTAAATTTTCTCGCTGTTCTGTGCCAAGATGAGATAGTGGGGCAAAAAGTAACCCATCTTAATCTGCCTGAAGGTAAGCTTTTAACATTGAACCTTAGCTTGGATTTTGATTATTTATTATGGTGCAGTTGTGGAGGGAAGAGGTAGCGAGAATCATCTTAGAGAAGTTAAAAATGTGTCCAGCTGTAGTTTAAAACCCCGCCAGAGTGCGGCGCTAGTGCTACAGTCAGTGGCGTAGCGTAATGGGGGCGTCAGGAACGGCTTGCCACGGGCGGCACCTTTTAGGAGGCAAAATTTCATAATAAATAAATATTTGAACCATTTCATATTTTTATAGCAACTACAAATTCGGACCGATTGAAAAGAGCACGGAATTGTTCATTACATATTCTGTGACGAATTGGGATTTCCCTTTCTTTGAATTATACAGGGTGACTTTGACAAACCCATCCAAATTTTTTGTACGCGCTAAACATCATTTAAGGAACCCATTTTTGCAAAAAAAATTGTATGTCAAATTTTCACCATAAAATATTTCATATATGATCATTAATTCAATCGTACAGAATAGTGCTATGGTGCAACTTTCGTACGTTAACCTGTTATTACCTGTCTCTGTCTCTCCCGCGTAAATGAGTAGTGCGTATTCGCTCTCCCGGTGCAATGCCGCCGTCCTCGGCCTTTTACTAGGCCAGATGGAGGGGTCATTGACACTCTAGCGCTGTATTATGTAAATTGCGAGTTCTTTGAATGACTTTGTGATGCTGATTACTCAACATTTTTGTACTATGTGATACAAAACTAAAATATATGTTTCTCATAACTTTTACAAAAGATTCTTCTGTGTGAATTTGGACGGGTTTGTCAAAGTCACCCTGTATATACCTAAATAAAAGGGCGGCAAAATTGTCTTGTGCCCCGGGCGGCCGTCACCCACGCTACGCCGATGACTGCAGTAAATGAGCTGTTTGGTCCGAGAGCTGGTGAACAATAGAGTAGGTTCTTGGGTAGAAGCCACAGGTCAGTCACCCGAAAGCGGGGTGCGTCGTATTTCGCGCTCCTCTCTTCTGTGTGAGAGTCCAGAGGCAGCACAAGCCGGCCGTCATCACCATGGCCGACCCAGCCTGCGTATCCCTCCTCGGGCACCGAACAGTGGAGGACCTAGAGTAGTCCCCCCAGTGCGTCCCCCTTGTCAACTGTGGGGGGCGCATTACACGGGATTCTCCCACTACCTCGTTACCAGCTTCTAGGCATAGGGGTGTGCGTCAAGCATTTTCCACCTCACAACAAAAGGGTAGGTTCTTAGAGCAGTGTGAAAATTTTTATAATAGACCTTGAAAGAATCCTAAGTAAGAAAATCAAGGCCTGGCTGAAGGGCAGTGGGCCCTTACTAACTATGGAATTTTATTAAAACGGGAATTTATCTAATATCGTTGGTGACGAGTAGTTAGTGACAGTACATTATAAAATTACAAGTAAATATTAGCTTATAAGTATTTGGTAAATGTAACCTCATTCGCGTTCCATAAAACTAAAATTTAATAACGCTTGTAATATGAAAACATGATGATTATGAGTTCATTGTAGTTGTTTTTTTTATTTAAGGGTCAAACTGTGGTTTCGGGATATATAATGGTACATGCGTAAGCCCTTTTAGATGCTTATCTGTGTTGGTCAGCGCTAAAAAGAAACAAGACTTTGCTCCGGTGAGTAATTTTACCTTTTTTTGGGCTTGGAGAATAACCCTCTCTTGACGGGTTCCCCCGGCCCGGGGGAGGACCGAGGGATATGTGAGACTCAGGGAAAAATGTTCAGCCATCCGACTACCCACTAAAAACCCCGCTGTTCTCCTATCGCCTACGTCCGGGCCCTGCCGATCTCGTGGCCCGGGCCGGCGCCCACCTTCTGTGTCGGGGCAGACCTCTTCCATAGTTTTGGTGCCAGGGGGTCAGGGTTTCATCCTCCCGGTGCGGAACAGCACGTGGCTCTCACCCTCGTGGCAATAAAATCGGGCTGCGGATTCTCTCCCGAGGAGGCCCACGGCCGCATTTTACGCCGGCCGGAGGTCGTTGAATGCCCTCCGGCGCTGACGACGTGATCTGTGTTAACGGGAGGGGAGTGTGGTGGTCAACCACGAGTCCCGCTCCCGCTCCGGAGTAATTTTACCTATCATATATCTCGTTCAACCTATGGACGGAAGAGGCAAGGAAATCTATATCTGCGTTACAAAAGTGTCCGTCAATCAAGTCGAAATCAAGGTGGCACCACAATAGCTTCAATGTTATCCATGCAGAGGCGGAGAAAGAATAGTAACCTCTGCGGCTGGGGTTGGCCTGTCGTAAAAGGTGACAAAACAACCCACCCTGGCTACGTGGTAGGGCCCCAAGCCCGTCTGAATGGCGACCACCTTTGGTCTTAAGTATGCTGCCATAAAAACATGGTGATTTGTTCTGGCATTAGTGACTCAAGTTCCTGTACCCTTATGCGACAGCAGTGTGTTCGCGATGCAACTGGCGTTGCAAACACCCACAGGCTACAGTAACTGCTAAATTCTAAGCGGGCCGTCAGCCTGTCTGCTGTCCTATAGCAATAAAAAAAATATATTTTTTGCTATTATTTCAGTTATGCACATTCAAAGGCAATACACCCATAATATGTTGCACCGATTGTGAGCTTGTGGATGACATACGGTAAGTATAAACACTAAGTTCCCATATTCCACCAAAATGTGTGACCTGTGGTGTGTCAAGTGCTCGCGATGTAATAATAATAATAATGTATCAATCATAACATCTATGTTTAAAATGCCTGTTTGTTGGTAACCAATACGTTATATACTGCTGGACCTACCCCTCCCCCCTTATCTTTGCGTCACGTCTTCCAGTCGTGTGACTTTCCGACCCAGCCTCAACACTCAGATTGCCAGTCTTCAAGTCCTACACTACGTTTATCAAGATGCGATCGTCATTCCAGGATTGGTTTGCGCCATTGACGGCCTTATCAGATGTGACATCATTTAGGATCTCTTACGGATTACCCTCTGTATTTAATTTTAATACAGTTGCGATATATAAGTATTACTAAACATCAAGTTTGATGTTTAGTAATATATAGCGCAGATTAAGTATGCCGCCATAATAACTTTGTGCTGTGTCCCGGTATTAGTGACCCAAGTTCCTGTACCTTTATGAGATAGCTGCGTGTTCGCGATGCCACTGGCGTTGCAAACATCCATAGGCGACGGTAACTGCTAAATTCTAAATAAGTCGTCAGCCTGTATGCTGACCTGCAGCAATAAAAAATGTAGTTTTTTCAAAATATTTTTTAAAAGAATTATTCAAGTCAAAGCCAAGTCAAGTTAAACCTTTCTTGTGAATTAGCATGGTGTAATCTATTAGTAGCTTTTAACGACTACCATTGCAAATCATAGGCTATTTTTTTATCATACATTCAGCTAGATGTATTTTTTTTCGTTCTTTTTTTTCATTCATGTAGATTTTTTTTCTCTCTCTTTATACACCGTGCGATATGTTAGTGCTAGTATTCTCCATAAGAAATGTATATGTGGGTTGCCTGGAAGAAATCGCTTAAAGCGATAAGGCCGCCCATTGTCTCCAATATTTACAATATTCTCTATAACTTGTATTATGTCATTAGGTTAAGTTGGTGACAATAAAGTATTATCTATCTATCTATACGATACTAGTTTCATTACGTCAAAGGAGTTTAATAAAGACAATAGTTTGAAAACGAATTTTTAAAATTTTACAGACCGGCCACTTATATAGCAACATCAGGAATTTATTATAACAGAGGACGAATTTCTGATAAAAGTAAGTATTTTTCATAATCATAATCTTTATTTGTCAAAATGCAGGTAGTTACATGATGTCAATTTACAAAATTATCCCAGTACATTTTTGCCTTTAGGCGTACAAATATATTATATTATTATTTGGGAAATTAATTAACTTCTTCACAATAAATTTTAAAAACTTACATATACCTAGTCAGGTCATAAGTATTGTCACACAGTAAAAACTTTTCTTTCAGAATGCTGACCACAAAAAAGTTTATTGAATTCGAATTTCGAATTGTTCATGAAAATAAAAATGTATAACTTTTAGAATTTTACTCATTTTTAAATATGGAGTGGACGCTTAAAGAAGACCGTGTTGCAGTTATTGCGTTGCATCGTTGCAGTTACGCGCCAATTCAAATTTTTAACATACTGAAAAATTTGAATATTACCAAAAGATTCGTTTATCGTACCATCAAACGATACAATGAAGACTCTAGTGTAGATGACAGGTCAAGAAGTGGTCGCCCTCGGTCTGTTAGGACTCCAGCAGTGATAAAAGCTGTGAAGGTACGAATTCAAAGAAATCCCAAACGTAAGCAGAAACTGTTGGCCCTTCAGATGGGGTTAAGCAGAACCACGGTGAAAAGGGTGTTAAATGAAGACTTAGGGCTTCGGGCATATCGAAGAAAAACAGGACATCGTTTGAATGCTCGTCTAATGGACCTGAGACTGAAGAAATGCCGCGCTTTGTTGAAGCGGTACGCGGGAAAAAAATATCGGGAAATTCTTTTTTCGGATGAAAAAATGTTTACCGTAGAAAAGAGCTACAACAAACAAAATGATAAGGTGTACGCACACAGTAGTGAAGAAGCGAGCAACCGTATTCCGCGTGTCCAACGAGGTCATTTTCCATCCTCGCTCATGGTATGGTTGGGAGTTTCTTATTGGGGCTTAACAGAGGTACATTTTTGTGAGAAAGGTGTAAAAACGAATGCTGTTGTGTATCAAAATACAGTCCTGACGAACCTTGTGGAACCTGTTTCTCATACCATGTTCAATAACAGGCACTGGGTATTCCAACAAGATTCGGCGCCAGCTCATAGAGCGAAGAGCACACACGACTGGCTGGCGGCGCGTGAAATCGACTTCATCCGGCACGAAGACTGGCCCTCCTCCAGTCCAGATTTGAATCCGTTAGATTACAAGATATGGCAACACTTGGAGGAAAAGGCATGCTCAAAGCCTCATCCCAATTTGGAGTCACTCAAGACATCCTTGATTAAGGCAGCCGCCGATATTGACATGGACCTCGTTCGTGCTGCGATAGACAACTGGCCGCGCAGATTGAAGGCTTGTATTCAAAATCACGGAGGTCATTTTGAATAAACTTTAATGTCATAAGAATCTATGTTTTGTTAAGTTCATTTTGGTATATGAATGGTTACATAATTAATAAACTTGTTACAATTATTTTACATTAAACATGTGACAGAATTTATGACCTGACTAGGTACTTAGGGTATTGTTAATTTATATTAATTAAAGTTAACAAGATGGACCGATGATCTGGTCAAGATCGCCGGAATAGGTTGGATGAGGGCAGCGCAGGACCGATCATCGTGGAGATCTTTGGGGGAGGCCTTTGTCCAGCAGTGGGCGTCTTCCGGCTGAAATGATGATGATGATAATGATGATTAATTAAAGTCGTCATTTAAAAAATCCATTAAGTATATTATTATAATAACATTTCTCAATTAAGAATAATTTTAATTTTCTTTTAAAATTAAACATGTCAAGATTTTCAAAACTATTGGTTAATTTACTAAAAATTTAAACTTTAATATCATTAATTATAATCTTAAACTAACAGTACCTGTGCACTCTTCATCCTTTTACAATCTTTCCTTCACTGTACATGCTGTCTGACTATGGAACTCCTTGCCTATTGCAATCACACAAGCGAAATCACTACCAATTTTTAAAAAACTAGTCCGAAATTATTATCTGGATGAAGCCTTTAAAGACTGATTAAAACTAATTCATTTGTGTTATATTTTATTCTACTTACGCTATTTACTTTTATGTTATATTTTGTATTTTATGTTATATTGTTTGTTATTATTATATCTTACTTGTAATATATTATTATATTACATATTACTTTTAGCGCGCCACCTATAGCAGATAAACTGAGAGCAATATATGAGAGGAGGGAGAGGAGCGGTTGGTTAGAGATATGCGAGGCCTTGCAGTTGACTTAGAAATTAGCTCTGATCTTGATTCCACCCTATCCCAGTTTGATTCAGATCTGCTTGTAGAACTGTTGTACGTCACCAGCTAAACGTCATAAATATAAACACTACACAAGTTTGGCTCGGCCTTCTTCCTGTCCTTATCATAAAACAGCCGATAAAAGAAAATTGAGTAACTGAAGCCAGTTGCGCACGGCACAGTGTATGGTCTTCGCAAGTCGTCGAACATCGATAACTTCCGCGTTTTATAAAGACACGCGATACTACTCACCCCACGCTCGCTTTACAGTCCACCTCACCGATAGTAGGGTAGTTTCTAAAATCGGATATCTGAATCTCAGACCAAAACGTGTGTTAATTTATAAGGGCTAATTTTTAGACCGCGTTGATCCTTAAAATCAGTTTTCGTTCATTGACATATCAACATGCTGTCGGTATAGACCACTTTGATGGCTTGTGTTTGCCTCTTCGAAATCATCAATCATCAACTATCAATTAAAATTTACAGAATGCCTTCAATATTTAAACGAGCTGCCATACAGCTGCAAAACAAATTCTGAACCTTCTTTGTACTATGATTTTAACCTACCTCTGACATTACCTGGAGACAAAGCCTGTAGGAGACTTTTCGGACTTGCAAGTTGGTATGGGCAAGCGAAAGATGATATGGTGACGAGAATGCCACATTTGGTAAGATTACTTAACGAGTTTGTAGTAACACCACGCTTTTCTAAACACATATTCTACCTCGCTCCCACACCTGTTGTCTCATTCAAATTCATTTATCTAATTTTGATAGCGTAAGTCTATACACCATTTTTGTGAATAAATTAACCAAATTTTACACCAATAAAACATGGAATATCGGTATCTGGCTCTTCGAAGACTTCCAAGAAAGAACTCTGCTTGAAGATCCAACAACAAATCTATTAGAGGTCAGGAACTCCTGCACCTTCAATCCTATGATAACATTGGTAACAGCGAGGAGAACCTCTTTACCCTGGTATAAACACAGGGGGCGATGTATGACCCGGTGAAGTGGTGTGGACTGCCGGTGGTGACACCTATGTGCTTCTTTAATTTTTTCTGTCCTTATCTCATAATATAGAAAAGGCACAACATGTTCTTCCACTATCCATGATATTTTTCGTTATCCATCTTTTCCTTGATCTATCCCTCCTTCTGTCTCCATCCTCATACTGCTGATAATCTTATATCTTTAAACGAGCAATTCTTGTATATATATATATATATATATATATATATATATATATATATATATATATATATATATATATATATATATATATATATATATATATATATATATATATATATATATATATATATATATATATATATATATATATATATATATATATATATATATATATATAATTGGAATCTCGGAATCGGCTCCAACAATTTTCATGAAATTTAGTATACGGGGGGTTTCGGGGGCGATAAATCGATGTAGCTAGAAATCATTTCTAGAAAATGTCATTTTATTCGCTTTTTTTTATTGGAAGAAAAATAACAAAAAGGTGGCGTTTGAGTAGTCCCAATTTAAACTGAAAAATGACTCTTCCTGACATCTATCGGCGAATAATAATACTATTTTTTTTAAATTGCTTTAACGACACAACAACACTTAAGCTATTCCAGCAGATGGCGTTGTTAAGTAACACGAAGTCAATGAGTGTTTGCTTTGAGGTTAGACTAAGAAAATCAATAGTTAATTTCCAAAAAACACAATTTATAAAAAAAAATAAAAATACCGAGCAAAGCTCGATCATTCAGCTGGTTATTATTATTCCTCACCAATGAACTTTGGCTTTCACAGGTGAAAGTACACTCCCAGGTCCTCCGTGACCGAGCAAATGATATAATAGTTTGTGCCGTATAGAAAAAGTGATTCCATGCCAATAAACAGTGCCATGTCATCTTTTACGTAATACATATATCTAATTCTATAATTCCTAGCATTTACTGTGCTAAATAGCATTCTTCCCTTTGCATTATTACATGGCCATAATTATCACAAGCTTCTTAACACTATCGACCGGTTGTTTTCAAGCTTGCCCTTTTCCAAGTACCGGCTTAGTCGCACACGCATTTACTCCCAGTACCAGTCATTATGTTATCCTTTTTCCTTTTGTTGCAAATGAATGTAATTTTATTTATATTTATACATTATTTTGTATTTATTTTATATAAAAGGGCCTTCTAAACTAACATTAATAACATAAATTCAAAGTGATAGTAAACCGCCATTACCTAAAAGCCGATTAATAGGCTAGCGGTTGATAAAGTGCTAAAATGTGATGTATCACTTTAATTATTAAATTTGTTTCTAGGCTCTTCTAGGATATGGAAATAGTTCAGATACAGCCCAATACCTTTGTGCTGGATCAGTAATCAGCGAGAAGTATATCCTCACAGCTGGGAACTGTATCTCCAGAATGCAGCTGTAAGTTGATCTAATTTTCATTTCATTTATTTCATTTCATTCAAATTCAATTCTTTCATTGCTTTCATCGCAAGCTTCAGGTACTCTATTGAGTTGAGAGCAGCAGGGCTTAAGCTTTCATTTAGAAATTATACTAAATGATAAAAATACCTACTTTTACTGCCTGCTATGTAACTAGGACGCCCCCTCAGCCCGATGGAGCGACGACCTGCGCAAACTGATCGGAGCTGAATAGGAGAAACCAGAGACCGGGATCTGTGGCGCAAACTTGGGGAGGCCTATGTCCAGCAATGGACAACAGACGATGATGTAATAAAAACATTATTCATTACAGGGGTCCTGTAAAATATGTGGGCTTAGGAATAATTGAACACAACGATTCCAAGGCTTGGAAGGTGTATAATGTGACGAGCATAATTTCGCATCCAGAATTCAAGCCTCCTTTGAAATATCATGACATCGCCTTGTTGGAGGTGGAAAAGAAGTACGTATACTGCAAAATCCAGAAATTAGAAGTTATACTTCTTTTATTATAGTTAATAACTGTCTCTCAAGTTTCCGCGAAAACAACTATATTCACAGTATTCATAAATCTTCAACATGTGTTTATTTTTATATCAGTAAAGGTAAGAAAAAAATATTTATTCATAAACATATTCATATACAGGGTGACTTTGACAAACCCGTCCAAATTCACAGAGAAGAATCTTTAGTAAAAGTTATGAGAAACATGTATTTTAGTTTTGTATCACATAGTACAAAAATGTTGAGTAATCAGCATCACAAAGTCATTCAAAGACTCGCAATTTACATAATACGGCGCTAGAGTGTCAATGATCTCTCCATTTGACCTAGTAAAAGGCCGAGGACGGCGGCATTGAACCGGGCGAGCGAATACGCACTACTCATTTACGCGGGTGTGACAGAGACAGGTAATAACAGGTTAACGTACGCTGTTTGCACCATATGATTATTCTGTACGATTGAATTAATGATCCTATATGAAATATTTTATGGTGAAAATTTGACATACAATTTTTTTTTGCAAAAATGGGTTCCTTAAATGATGTTTAGTGCATAAAAAAAATTGGACGGGTTTGTCAAAGTCACCCTGTATATGTATATGTGATTTTAAATTATACCACGTAGCTAACATGGGTTGTCTGGTCGCCTTTTACGACAAGCCGACCCCGGCCGCAGAGGTTAGTACTTTTTCTCCACCCCTGCACGGATAAAACTTTGGTTACTTATGCCGGAAATAGGAAGGTTATGGCGGCATATTTGGAAGCCAGGAGTGGTTGTCATCTAGGATTGGACATGCCGACTCCGAGGCTTCCACGTTTCTTCTTCTTTACCGAATTATTCATTGCTGAAGGTCGTGTCTTCGAAAATCAACCGTGGCCTCGTGAGCTGTTTCCACTTCGTCCGATCCTCAGCTTCTCGAATAACGGTTGCTATTGGGAGTCTAGTGAGGGCGGTTCCTTGGTCACACTAGCGACTAGGTGATTGGCCTCGGGGTCGCTTTCCTTCCACCTTGCCCATCACGTTCAGCTTATCCAAGTTATCTGGCTGTCGTCGGGCAATGTGATCAAAGTACCCACTCATACCCACATACAGTTCTTATTTCAGAATAGAATTTGATGAATCCATATTACCGGCATGTCTTAATACGGTAAAACACGAATTCTTCGAAAAGTTCTCAATCGATCCTCTCATTAAGAACTTTAGGGATGCTTTGCTTAATCAGAAATCACCAACATACAGTGTAGGATGGAATATGGATGGTATGAATCGGACTACGCTACAAAAGGTATTGATTTGATTCGTTTTTTATAATTTTGTGGAATGGTATTACAGTCCTTTTTGAAAAAATATTTTTCATTTAACGTAACTGCTGAACGCTGTTAGACAATATATTAGAATTTTGTAATCAATCAAAAATCAGTTTATTTTTTTAAATTTGCTTTTTTTTAATGTTGTAGGACAGTAGACAGGCTGACGGCCAGCTTAGAATTTAGCAGTTACCGTTGTCTATGGGTGTTTGCAACGCCAGTGGCATCGGGAACACGCTGCTGTCCCATAAGGGTACAGGAACTTGGGTCACTAATTCCGGAACACAACACAAAGTTATTATGGCGGCATACTTAAGGCCATAGGTGGTCACCATCCAGACGGGCTTGGGGCCCTACCACGTAGTTATAATGGGTTGTTTTGTCGCCTTTTACGACAGGCCGACCCCGGTCGCAAAGGTCAATATTCTTTCTCCGCCACTGCGCGTGTACATTTTGGTTGACATACGGTATTTTGTTTTTCTAGTAGCTTTGTTTATTTAGTGACAAATGATATAATATGTTATATAATTGCAAACAAATGTTTTTCATGTAACTTTCAGAGCTTAAAAGTTCAGAATACTTTCAACTGAAAATATTTATTACTTGTTTTTACCATCATCATCAGTTATTCATAAAAAAATTATATTTGTGTCTGAAAATTTCTAGATAATACAATAATTTAATGTTAATATTAAAATTGTATGGGTCATTTAAACTAAACCGTATTTCATATTATTGATGATATAAATCTGAGGTCAACTTAATAGATAGATATTGTTATAGATATTGGAATATTAAGTTTTCGAAACTTATAATTTTTAACAAAAACATTTTTTTTTTCTAAAATAAAAATCGCCAAGTTACTCCTTGATACATCAGCTATCTGCAAGTGAAAGTCCCGTCACAATCGGTGCAGCCATTTCAGAGATTAGCCGGAACAAACAGACAGACAGACAAAAATTGTAAAAAATGTTGTTTTGGTATATGTACCGTGTATACGTCCGAATGCACTTAGTAAAAAGCGGTTATTTTAATATTACAAACAGACCGCCCAAATTTATTTATTTGTAATATAGATGTAGACTTATTTTTTATTCGATGAAAATCAAACATTACATAGACACGCAACACACACAGAGAGAAAGAGAGTATTAATAAAAAAAAATTTGCATCAGATTCCACTCGGAAAATATTCAGACGAGGAGTGTTCGAAGTTGTACCCAATGCATCACCACATGAGCCGAGGTTACGACAAAACCACCCAGATATGTTATGGCGACCATGCAGGGATGGAAATATGCAATGTGAGTTGTGTTTTGTGCACTCTGTCGCCTTCCCCTGCCTTTAACTTTTGGTAATTGAACCCACGTCGCTGGCTTAACTAAAACTATCGGTGTTTATATGACAAAACCGCGTGACGTGTCTACAGCCACATGACGGCCTGTTTTCGACGTCTTCTATATTTCAGTCTAACGTATGTAGAACTGGGTGCATGTACCGACGCGATGAGTGGCCCTGCTAAAGCGGAGGGGAAATTAAGGCCTTATCAAATTCTTGCAATATTTTTAACTACGGATCTATAGACAGGCTGACGGCCACTTAATAGCAAGTAGTTACCGTCGTTTACGGATTTTTGCGACGCCAGAGAGAATACGCTGCTTGTCACGTAGACTGGAACCTGGGTCATTAATGCCGGCACACATTCGAGGGTTTGTGAAGTGACAGATGAAGAATGCCAAGATATAATAAAATGGAAGAAAAGGACATATTGTGCCGACCCCAAATGATTGGGACAAGGCCAAGCCAACGATGATGACAATACAGAGTTATTATGTCGGCATACTTATAGATCAAGGTTTGCCATCCCGACGGGCTTGGAACCCTACCAGGGTTGTAGGGTTTTATTGCCTTTTGCGACACGCCAACCTCGGCCACAGTATTCTTACTTCACCTTTGGACGGCAGAACATTATCACTATTTTATCTCAAACTAGCTGACCCAACAAACGTTGTTCAGCTAAAAGTAGCCTATGCCCTTCTTCAAGATTCACTCTATCTCTATACCGAAATTCATCAAAATTGGTTCAGCCATCGTGGTCTTTTTTATCGAACTTTTCAAGATATACAATTCCGTAGTACATTAATTTGATCAATCTCATAAGGTTTAGCCAGTGTTTGCGATTTAACGCACAAAAATATGTTTGTTTCGTCATCACATTACAAATATTTAAATTGTTTGGCTTTTCTGTACTATATAATAATATATCTGTATAATATGTATGTATTGTACATATAAATCATTCTCTTGAATCACTCTATCTATTAAAAAACAAAAAAAAAAACCGCATCAAAATCCGTTGCATAGTTTTAAAGATCAAAGCATACATAGGGACAGACAGACAGCGGGACGATTTTGTTTTATACGATGTAGTGATTATTTAAAAAAAAAAAAAAAAAAAAACTAATAGGAGAGTTAATCATTTTTTTCTTTTCCGCATTGGGGGAGACAGATTCCTGACGTAAAAGATCAGAGTAGGATAAGCCACCTCGTCCCACTGCTGGGCTTGGGCCTCCCCCTGGGTTTCCGCACGTTTTTCTCCACCGTCGCTATATAACTATGCTATAATATGCACAATAGGCGAGAAAATCCAGCTAAGCAGTGACCTTGAAATTGGTTTCCACGTTAGGAATATTGCGGATAAATTGCAGGAGTGTCGCCCACTATGGCCACGATTTGCGACATGTCTTCACGCCTCCACTGAATGCCAACAATAAGGGCGGCAGCAGACAGGCTGAAGGCCCACTTAGAATTTAGCAGTTTTCGTCACCTATGGGTGTTTGCTACGCCAGTGGCATCGCGAACACGCTGCTGTCCCATAAGGGTACATGAATTTGGGTCACTAATGCCGGAACACAGCACAAAGTTATTATGGCGACATACTTAAGACCAAAGGTGGTCGCCATTCAGACGGGCTTGGGCTCTACCACGTAGCTAGGGTGAGCTGTTTTATCGCTTTTTACGACAGGCCGACCCCGGCCGCAGAGGTCTGGTATTCTTTCTCCGCCCTTGCACGGATAAAAATGGCTTGACGTCGTCGTGATATGTGTGCCAATGGATTGACCACCAGGGATGCCGAGGATTGTGCAAAGTGCGGAAGAAATAGTCTCCGAGTGTAGTAAGTACCACTGAGTTACCAGACGCATTTGGTGGCATCATTCTAGCTCAGAGTATAGTCAGTCTTGTAAATTACAGGAAGACAGCGGAAGCCCCCTGCTGGAGACCGTGAGAGCCAACGTATTCGAATGCCAGTTCCGCGTGATTGGCGTGACAAGCAATCCTTGCGGGTCCAATGGGGACGCGGGTCTCTACACCAGGGTGGAACACTACCTCCCATGGATCGAAAGTATTGTATGGCCTGACGCAAAATAAATCAACATACAGATTTGTATTCATTTCTTTAAAAAAAATTAACTACTATCTTCTTCCTGCCCTTATCCTGAACTATGTGGTCAGTACAAGATGTTCCCTCCACTCACTCTCCTCTGTTAGCCGTGATCTCAACATTCACACCCTTTTTCGCCATATCATAGAAAGAAGAAAGAAAGAATTTTATTTATCAAAAAGTAACAACGCATAACAAGATCGCACACATATAAATAAGTACACAAACTGACTGTTACATTTTAACAAACGAGGCTGACATCTCAGCATTGTGCTGTGTCGGAGTCACGACATAGCGCTGGTTTTCAGTGTCCGCCTACCAACACCTATTACCTAATAGACCAAGCAGCGTTATTACAATTTTTTGTGAGAGAATTAAACTAATATAACAATGTTCGCAGCTGCAGTGACACCCTATTATCTATTACGTATTCCATCTCTTTGATATTATATGTATCTCTCCTCCTGTATTGATCAATTTTTACATGGCCAAACCACGTTAGCAAACGTTGGTAAGTTTTTATCCGTGCAGGGGCGGAGAAAGAATACAGACCTCTGCGGCCGGGGTTGCCCGTCGTAAAAGGCGACCTAGCTACGTGCTAGCCTCAAGCCCGTCTGGATGGCGACCATCTTTGGACTAGCCGGCGGAGAGTCAATCGGCCGTGCGATGCCTCGGCTCACACCTGAGTCGTTTATTAAGATAGATAGTAGTAATTCGGAGAGTGTCAGTCCAGTCTGGGAAGGGCTTTTATTTATCGTTCGCATTCATTTGCTGTATCAATTTCTCATGTCAGTTGTTATAAATTGTTAAATTAACGTTACTGTTCTAAAAGTGTTTTACAACGCTTTTTAACCGACGAAAAAAACCGAGGAGATTCTCAAGTCGACGCGGTTTTCTTGTGTATGACCACGCATAACTATTTATAGAGTAGTCCGATTTAAAAAAAATTTGGAACGGGTATACCCCGAAGTTGGTCCCATATACATTTGGAGAAAAATTGCAACCCTAAGGGTACGAAAACAGAGAATGATTGATTGTTCACATACTGATTATATCTATGACCACGCATGACTTTTGACAGAATTGATTTATTTAAGCTTGTTGTAATTAGCAGATTAGTAGACCAAGGGTGGTTGCTATACAGGCGGGTTTGGGGCTTTACCACGTTTTCGCGGGCTTTTATAATGAGCGGCAACGGGCCTGCGTATCTACAGTCTAATGTAGGTGGAACTGAGTACATGTAATACCGACACGAACAGCTGTCGACGAACGGAAGGGAAAATACGACCACCCTTTCTTATCTTCAATTCTTCCAAAACTCTTTTTTCTTATAATAAGCAGTTACCGTCGCCTATGGATGATTGCGACGCTAGAGGCATCTCAAACACTTTACTGTCCTATAGGGGTGCTGAAATCTAGGTTACAATAAGGAACACAATACAAGGTTATTATGGCGGCATAGACCAGAAGTGGTTGTCTTTCAGACGGGCTTGAAGCCCTACCACCTTACAGGGGTCATGTCGCCATTTACGACAAGCCGCCTCGGCAAGGGTCAGCATTTACTCCGCTCCTACAAGGAGACCAGTACGAATCGAAATCCATAATGTTAGAAACAAAGATGTAAAACAGAAAAATGTTAAAAAAAGTTTATTCAGTATCTCGTATTTCCTCCCCAAGCTCTTATCGCTGCTTCCATGCGGTTCCTCATGAAATGGATAAACGTCACAATCTTGTGTTGTGGGATGTTATCCCATTTTTCTTGTGTAGCTGTTTTAAGCTGGCTAAGCGACTCGATTTCCATAAGCTCTTAAAAATTTGAAAATATTGATCCATATCGATATATCGGCTTACCAAATCGATATATCAATATCGACCTAGTTCGATATATATCGATATTTTTAAAAATCTTGCATCCGCAGCCCTACCACGTAGGAATATGCAAAAAATTTCCCGCAATTCTAATAGCGTTTAATTTACATAAATAATATACTCGGTCAGGCGAGTGAATCACCTGATTTGAAGATGAGCTAGAACTGGTTTTTACAAGGTTGATGACACGTTTACCTTGTACAGCAACAAAACAATTCAACTCCAAAATCTCAACTCAAAATGTTAACTGGGATTCTTTATATTTTTGGTTAAATATAAAAAAATTGAACTCATTCAAAACCAAACTTCAGGTGTGTATCGGTTTTTTTTTTTATGAAAAGTGTATATGATTTTTTTTAATATAGCAATAATATTTAGACTATGTAGTATCAAAGTAAAGAGTGCTGTTCGGATTTTTTTGAAAACTGACATTATTCTACGGTCATGACGATATGCTGACAATATGCGGGTCTTTTACATACTTAGAGTGGAGCAATACATCAAACAGTTTTATGTAAATGGGATTTCCACAGTGAATAACAGTACCTGTAGATTGCAAATACAACTTAACCCACACAAAGACAGTATATGAAACAGAAGTTCTCAAACTTTCCACTATAACCCCCCCCCACCCCCCCGGCTTATGTTCGGAATAAGTAAGACCTTTACGTAATTTTTTTCGAAGTAGGAATTCTTTTTGTACATTCCGCTTGATGACCAACTTAGACCAAAGAAATTATTGTGTAAAACATGATATAGCACAAAAAGCATATACACTCCACAGACCTTTACCAAACGAAATATACGATGGGTCACAACTATCACTTTGAGGATCTCTGGGCATACTTCTAATTTACTCGTGACTTCATATCAACATAGTAAACAAGTTTATAAACCTGTTCTCGAAACGGTTTCACAACAAACAACGCTCGGTTTTTGAGATGAAAGCCGATAATTATGGAAATAGTGATACTGATTACATTAATATACGACCTTATTTAAGTGTGTTGTGATGTAGTGTAAAAAAAGTACAATAAAATTAAAATCCAATAATATTAATTTATACATTATAATTAAATGTTTAATAAATAATATACAAGTGTATTCATTTAAAAATTAGCAGTTTTATTATTAATATTATGGTCAAATAAAATGATCAGTGGTTACAACAATTTAATAAATAAAATAACACAATATTAAAAAAAAGTAATCTCGCTACTAAGACTTGTACTTAGATGACGTTAAAATTTTCTTCAATATTAATGCTACATTCGGAGATGAATTCGATTCACCACACCTTAAATAAAAACTGCCAATAATAAAGAACTAGCAAACAATAAAAGGATTTTTTTATGATAAGTCTTTAGTGATGTACATACCGATATGTGATCCTATTCTAATCGATTTAAATAAAAAGGAGAATTAACAAAGATAAATTAAAAGATCAACAAAAATATTTTATATATTTAAAAAATGATAAGAATAAAAGCAAGCCTTTTTATAATATTCGTGTTATCCTTTTTCCATGTACTGTGTCAGAAAAAGCCAGTAAATAAGGACAAAAAATCTGAAATCGTTAACCTAAATCTTCCTACAGGTCAGTTTACTTTTGAATTAATATGATATTTATTTTCTTATATAATAATTAATAAGGTCTTTTGAATCCCATTCCTGAGATCTTCTACAGGATCAGGCCAGTACTTTCTAGCTTTTATAGGACTTTATGTATATTTTCTTATAAAATAATTTAAATATTTTGCTTCTTTTCTAAATAAAAATGTTTCTTTTGTTCTTTCTTAAATAAAAATGTTGCAAACACAACAAAAAGGACCGACACCAACAACCTCGATGTCCGGGATCGATTTCTGGTAGAAGAATATCGTAAATATGGTTTGAATTATCTGGGATCTGCTTCTAGTGAAATTTCTTTTAGGCGACTAATAAGTCGCTTAAAAAAGGTTCATTCATTTTATTTTAATCATTCAGCAATATTTTCATATGCATTTGATTTGACAACATCGCAATAAGGCCCGCGGTCATTTTGACCATTGAGAGGACCGCTTACCCTACGATGGTAGATGAAGCTGGGGGTGCTAACTACCCCGGTGGCTGCAGGATCTCTTCCTCCGAATCAATGAGACTCGCAACCACTGCGAGGCGATGCTATTCACGGCAGCGATAGTCAGCTCACACCATTTCTTGGTACCCTGAACGTGACCAATGAAGAGGAGCATGGGGGAGATTTTTAGTGGGTATAAGGCACGCGCTCTTCAAAACAGGGTAGCGTGCTGAATTGCCGTGACTTGCACACGAGCTTTCTGCGGCCCCGCACAGCAGGTAGTGTGTAACGGCATTGTTCTCCTTCGGTAAAACCAACCGCTTATGATGCAACTGAAGTTGTCTTAACATCTTTATATTTTAAGGTTCGAAATGTCAGCATCAGGGTTACGACGGGGTATGCGCGAGCGCATTCAGGTGTTTATCAGTCCTGACAGGTTTGAAACTGAATTATTATTTACCGGTGAGTATTTAAAGGCGTCTATCTCAGGGCAGAAGTAACTGTATTAATAATAATTCGTTTTCAATATTCCTCGTTTGATTTCTTTCCGGGTTTTTGTGTTAATGTATTTTTATAATAATATGCATTTATGAGCTATATATAGGTCCCTGGTGGCTCAGTGGTATTACACTCAGAAAACTATCTGACGATCCCGGATTAAAATCCCACGGTGGCAAACACTGCTTAGGCACTTTTTCTAGTTTAATATACCGACGGTGAAGGAAACCTCATGAGAAAACCTGCATACTAAGACCATTGGCCTTTGCGCTACTCGATCATGATCGTAATTTGTAAATGTTTCCTTGTGGTATTTGAAATAAACTAGTTTAAAATGTGAACCCGTCGTTTAACTTATGCAAACCTGGGACCATACACCACATCTGGCGCCCAACGTAAATAAAATGCCGCGCATATACCACAGTATTTATTTACAAAAGAAAAGTATATGAGTATATTTACAAGTGTTCTGCTGCTTTAGGATTTATGGCGCCGTATCAATGTTCACAGTATATTATATATATATATATATATATATATATATATATATATATATATATATATATATATATATATATATATATATATATATATATATATATATATATATATATATATATATATATATATATATATATATATATTATATATATATCTAAGTAATAAATTTTTCTGTGACTAGTTCTATAGTGTAATGCAGATTTGCATATCTGCGTGTTAGTTATTCAAGATATTATTCGTGAAAACCTGTAATTGGCTGTCTGATAATAATTTCAAGTATTTTTTCATGTGTATTAGCTGTAGGTTTTCCATCATTAAATAAATAAATAAATAAATAAATATTGGTCATGTAGATAGGTGACATGGACCTTATTTCTATGGATTACAAAGGCACTACTCGGAGCTTTTGAAGAGGTTCAGGAAAGGAGTTTAATTATCCGTGCTCTTCTTGTTTATTTATTGACGTGTTCTTGTTAAATCGGTATGGACGCGGTGCGCGAGACCTCTCTCTCGCGAGACTTTCCGCGCACTTGGTCTCGTATAATGGCGGTCACGGTAATGCCGCGATACTCTTTTCTGGGTTAGTTGGGGCAAAAAAATTTAAGTTAACTGTATAAAAATCAAAAGATAGTTATAACGTTAAAAATACTTTTCAGTTATGTACGTTCGAGAATGATGTGCCGATTGTGTGCTGCACAGATTGCGAACTTGTAGATGATATAAGGTAATGTAAATAAAACTAGAAACTGGCTTAAGTTTTTATATACCTAAGTAGAATCGACTAAAATAAATCGATTTAGTTTGATGTATTCGAGTTTATAAGATGCAAAAATATTTTTACTCTCTTAACTACGCTTAGGCCTGGGCCTAATGTTACGTATAGTCATTGGTCCAAGTCCAAGGGAATCTACATTCCATGTCGAGACAATTAGCACAATACTATGAGGTCAAAGCCAGGTGACCAATCCATCCACGAAAGGCAAGCATTGAGCCCGAGCCTTGTCTAGGTATTCCAACTGGCATGGTAGCATTAGTAGAAACATATGTCATGTATAAATAATTAAATAAATAAATAAATAAAAATAAATAAATAAATAAATAAATAATGTTAGGTGTCGATAGTTGTAAATACTAATTAAGATTACTCATATGCACCTTCAACATTATCAGCTATGATAATGTTATTTTCTAGACCGAGCCTGTATCGTTTCCTCATTTCTTGATGGGATAAGTATCTTATTGGGTCCCATTATATTCTTCGTATTATAAGAAATGCTTTATGAAGTACTGTTCAATTTTAGTACCCGGACTTTTTTGAAGTTAAAACTTCTTCAGCGGCGTTATGCACTTTTTTGTGATGGGTAAAAAATATAAAACTCGCGGCAGGTCACGTGTCCTGATCGATAATTCGTAAGACGGAGTTTTGCTCCAGTTTTACCAACCTTATTAATAATGATTTAAGGTTTATTTTATAATGTTTGCATTTTTAATTGATTGCATTGCATTACTTATACATATCTATTCGAATTGCGACTTTATTACAATTAAATACAGTTGAGTGTTTGAAGGGAAAACTTCTTTAACGCGTTGAGCACTTTTTGGGTGAATAATTATTGGTTAGTAAAGAAGTGTTAATGACGAATTTAAACTTTATCATAAACACTTCTATAAAAACCAAAAATAATAATCTAATAGCTTGATAATACAATTCACAAGTTACTTAGTTTTCACTTCTATCGGCAGTCCCCAAAGACTGCCCCGCATGTTTTTTTTATTGCTGTAGGACAGCAGACAAGCTGACGGCCCGCTTAGAATTTAGCAGTTACCGTCGCCTATGGGTGTTTGCAACGCCAGTAGCATCGTGAATACGCTCTTGTCCTATAAGAGTACAGGAACTAGGGTCACTAATGCCGGAACACAACACAAAGTTATTATAGGCGGCATACTTAAGACCAAAGTGGTCGCCATCCAGACGGGCTTGGGGCCCTACCACCTAGCTAGGGGTGACTGCACGGATAGACTTGTGTTGTGCATCCATCCGCTGGCTTGGGATGCCGGTCCTTTTGTCGGCGGATGAGTTTAGAGCCATCTCATTATGCTCCCCCGGTATCGTAAGAGTCTATAAATAGATTGATTTTTTAAATTGAAAGTAGCAGAACTATGAAGCTTGGATCAGTGCTTGCAAGAGTTCTTAGCAGAGCAATTCCAAAACGATCCTGCGAAGTGTCTACTAAGGTCGACTGAGACTGAGGCTCTTATTGGGGTGGGTACGGTCTTTTCCCCCCGGTCCGCCCGAGGAGGGCAGGCGTCCCTCTCGGGAGGTAATCCTGCACTTCCCATCGGCTTTCTCCGCGGAGGCAAAACAAAGTGCTTGCAAGAGTAGTATCTAAGACAACGACTGTAGAGCATTAATAACACATAATTATATGTACTTTATGCTTTATTTGCAGAGTTGCATCATTCATACCTGAATTGGGAATATTTCGTAGGAATAAAGGACGGATATCTTATAGAAGTAAGTTGTGGCTTTGCATGTCATATGTCCGTGACATTGCGGATGAATTGCAGGAGTATCGGCTTCGTTAATACGGCCACGTTTTCCGGCAACCGGATAGTTACTTGGGAAACAAATGTCTGATGCAGACCCAAGTGCTGGCTTGAAGACCTGGCTGGCTGGCTGAAGACCATGCGAAGTGGAGTAGAAAAAGTAGGAAAACGGACTCCGGGCACCGAAACGGAAGTTTAGGTTACAACTGGGATACAACGCTGGGATGATGATGATCTTATGGAAGTAAGTTATCGTATAATATCTAAAACAATATACTTTTGTAATTTATATAGCGCGATCTACTCCACCTTAGCATATAACACACACGTAATTAAACTCGGTAAAAGAAACACACTCACACGCACGTATTATTAGAGAAAGGAGGAGAGACATAAACATTTCTTCTTCCTGCCCTTATCATACATCTTTAAACGAGCAATTCTTGTATATATATATATATATATATATATATATATATATATATATATATATATATATATATATATATATATATATATATATATATATATATATATATATATATATATATATATATATATATAATATTATTTATTTGTTTCAGTCTGGATGGTCCGAATAAATCAAACAAATTTGTTTCTGTAAAAATAACAGAAACGACAATTAAAGTTGATTACTCGTCTCTCATAACTCTTGCTTTTCTATCTATTAATTAAATTATTTAAATCAAATCTGTAACGTAATAACGTAAATATTGTTTACTTTTTTGTAGGCAAATGTCATGTGTCACACTTCTATGACACATGACATTAAGCGCGTTAAATCAAAAGGGATTATGTCCTGGTTACACAACCTAACCATAATACAATAACATTAAAGAGATGATATTCTCTTTACATCTCCCCTCCACGATATGAAAATTGCATAATTTTTCAATCAGCTTCAACTTCAAACATTGGAATTAGTTTTGTCACGTGGAATAGACTCGTGTCTTGATTTCTTTTTCCAGTTTTTATTTTATAAATTGAGTTTGAAATTTTTTCTTCTATTATATATGGGCCGATTCTTAGTTCTTCTAGCTTTTTCCTATTGAGTTTGTTTCCATTCTCTATGAATACCATATCTCCTTCGTTGAATTCATGGTGTCTTCTGTTTCTATTAAATAAACTTTCGTTATACTTATGTGATCTCTGTGTTCTTTCTAATGCTAATTTCTTATCTCTTATCCAGTCTTCTCCGTTTTTCTTTCTTTTTAACTCTTCTGGTATGTTACTGGTGTCTGTGCCATATAATAGATACTCTGGTGTAAATCCCGTTATTGTATGTTCTAGTATATTATACTTATTCACACATTCTCTCGCTATCGATGTCCATGCTCTATTCTTTTTCTCTTCGTTTATTTTACATCTTATTTTATTTACTAATGTCTGATTCAGTCTTTCATTCAGACCATTAGAAAATGGTGCATTTATTGCAGTAAAAATTAATTGCACTCCTTTATTTTTTAAATAATCTTTAAATTCTTTCGAATTTATTCCAGGATATTGGTCCGTTAAGATTGTTCCGATGTTTTCTATGTCTAACACAGTTTGAATTAGTTTTATAAAATCAGCGGCGTTTTGAGTTCTTGATGTTGAAATGAACGCATATCTCGTGAAATGATCAACAAGTAAATGAATATATTTTTTTGTTGATCTAGTGCTTCCAAATCCTCCAATTGTATCTATGGACATAATTTCGAAAGCTTTGGTCGCTGGTCCTAATTGTGACATTGAGCCGAATTTATGTTGCCCTCTTGACTTATTCTTAATACATATATAACATTCTTTACAAATTTTTTTTATATTCTTCACTAAATTTTTAGCAGTATAATATGGACATATTTTCATTTGTGTTTGTGTTATTCCTGTGTGACACCATTCCTTGTGTATTTTATTAATTAAATCAATACTGAATTTTTCTGATAATATGATTTTCTCTCTTTTCTTCACTTTTTTATAATATATTCCGTTTTTCTCTATTAATTTTTCTTTTTTATTCTGTAATAGTATATTATTCATCTGATCTAATTTTATTTCATCTATTTCAATAAAATTTACCGTTTTTAATAAATCCTCTTCTTCTGTATTTGATTCTAGAACAGGGTTTCTACTCAAGCAGTCCGCTTCTTTATTATCTTTACCTGGGACGTATATAATTTTAAAATCGTATTGAGATAGATAGTGACTTAGATCGCCCAATTCTTCGTCTGTTCGTGCTTTTATATTCATATTTTCCAGTGGTTTGTGGTCAGAGTATATTTCGAAGTATCTCCCTATCAGCCAGTGTTGCCAGTACTTTATTGCCTCTTTTATAGCTAAGCATTCAAGATAAATAGCTTTTTTTCTTTTTTGCGTTTCATTAAGTTTCTTTGAGAAGTAGGCCACAGGTTTTTCTTTTCCATCCTCTTGTGTTTGTTTTAGTATTGCGCCTATACCTTCAAGTGATGCATCTGTATATATCTTGATTGGAAGGTCTTTGTCGAATATCTCCAACACTGGTTGGGAACATAGCATTTCTTTTATCTTTCTGAAAGATTTTTCACAATCCTCTGTCCATATAAATTTTACATTTTTTTTTAATAGTTGATGTAATGGATCTAGTAATATTGAGCTCTTTTCTATATATTCATGGTAAAAATTTATTTTCCCCAGAAATTGTCTAATTTGCTTTTGTGTAGTAGGAATTGGGAAATTTTTTATTGACGTTATGTTGTCTTTCAACGGTTTAACCGTATTTTCTCCTATTACATGTCCTAAATATCTAACCGAACTAGCAGCGAATGTACACTTTTTAAATTTTAACCTGAGTCCTTCTTTTTTTATTGCATTTAATAATTTTTCAATATGATTTAGATGTTCTTCAAACGTCGGTGAGTGTATTAAGATATCGTCTATATAGTTCACTGAAAATTCAGTTAGTCCATATTTTCTTAATATGCTACTCAGAATTCGTTGAAATATAGCTGGAGACGTTTTTAAGCCAAACGGTAGACATGTCCATTGATAGTGACCATCTTGTGTTACAAATCCCGTCTTCCTCCTATCCTCAATTCTTAGTGGTATTGACCAAAAAGCTGAGTTAATGTCCAGTGTCGTAAAGTATTTACAATTTCTGGCTCTTATTATTATATCATCTATTAAAGGGAATGGTTGTGCCTGAGGGACAATGTTTTTATTTAAATCTCTAAAGTCTATGCACAGACGTGTCTTTCCTTCATTTTTCTTATATGCTAGTGTGACGGGTGCAGCAAAAGGACTATAAGATTCTTCGATTAAATTCTTCTCTAGTAAGTTGGCTATTTGTTTCTCTATTTCTTTTTTGTCTTTTATATTACATCTATAGGGTCTTTTACTGCAGTATTTCTCCACTATTAAGTCAATTCTAGCTTCATATTCGTTAACAGTCCCAATATCATACTTGTCTTTCGCAAACACTGATTTGTTTTTATCTATCAATTTTTCTATCTTCATTTTTTTATCTTTATCTAAATGTTCTATATTTGTTTGAAATTCTTCTGTTTCCACGTGTTCATTAAAATTAATTGAACAATTTGTAACTTCACTTAATGTTATCTCTGGTTTTTCTAACTTTTTCTCTATTTTCTGTGAGATTTCTAAATTTTCATTCAACCTCAACTTAAACATAGGAATTAAGTCTAATCCTATTATAAAATCTTCAAAATCCTCTCTTTCAACTACATATATATCTACTATTTTTTCTATATCAAATATTTTTATTCTTATTCTTACCAATCCATTTGTCTGATTCACACCATTGACAGACCTTAAGAATATCTTGTTTAAATCTTCTCTATTCTCTTTTATTTTTATCCATTTCGAGTTTATCAAGGATACTTGAGAACCTGGATCATATGTTCCCATTATCTCTATCTGATTCTCAACTAGTAGCTTAAGTCTGATCAATGGTGTGACTATTAGTTTTTTTTCTCTGTATTTAAATTTACTTCTATTACTGAATTGCTTCCTATAGCTTTAGGTTTCTCTTTTTTCTCTAGTTTAAACCAGCATTTTTCTTCTGGATGATATCTTATACCTTTACCCATGTTTTCACATGTCATACATGGTTTCTTTTCTTCATTTCTGAATTTATGTTCTGGTTTACCTTCTTTTTTAAATGTTTTCTTTTTATTTATTATCCCTTCAAGCTTCTGTAATTCATTTATTAAATCTTTTGTATTTTCTATTTCATCTCTGGCGATCTTCTCTCTAATAAATTCTGGCAACCCAAATGCAATTCTATCTATCATTGTATCAGCGTCCATGTCCTTATTTATTTCTAATAATAATCGTTCTTTCTTTATTGCATATTGTACTATTGAACCTTCTTTGTATTTAAAATAATGAGCATATGTCCTGCTACTCCATCCCTTACCTGAAAAGGTTTCTATTAATATCTGTTTCCACGTATTCCAATTGTTTTCATGTTCTCCTTTTATTACAGTAGAAGTATACCAATCTTGGCAAGTTGCATCTAAAAATATTCTTAATAATTCTATTTTAGTTTTATCTTTTTCTATTTTAAATCTTCCACACTCTTTTTCGAATATATGTAACCATTGTCTAACATTAGATGTTTTATAATTAAATTTTTCTAATACAAATTTATCTACAATATGTTTTAAGTTTTTTTCTTCTTCGTGTTTTTCTGATTTTTCAATTAATTTTTCTAATATTTTTTCCAAGCTCGAGTTTTCTTTAATATTCTCTTGAAGTGTTTGTTTTAAATATTTCCCTCCAAACTGGATATTTCCTTCATCATCTAAATATATCTTTTCTAATTCTTTTGAAATTTTTATCCATATTTTTAACTCATCATGCCTTTTTCCTAATGAATTTTTTACCTTTTTGAAAGTCTCCGTCTTTGTCAACTCTTCATGATAATCTGCATACATGAGGTCATCTGGTATAACATATTTTTCCCCTTGTTCTGTGACAATTGAGGTTACAGCTACTACTGTAGTTTTACAGTCCTTTGGAGAAGCCACAGCTCTGAACTCGAATTGCAATTTCATTTTGTGAGGAAATTGTCGTTTTATAATATTATTTATTTGTTTCAGTCTGGATGGTCCGAATAAATCAAACAAATTTGTTTCTGTAAAAATAACAGAAACGACAATTAAAGTTGATTACTCGTCTCTCATAACTCTTGCTTTTCTATCTATTAATTAAATTATTTAAATCAAATCTGTAACGTAATAACGTAAATATTGTTTACTTTTTTGTAGGCAAATGTCATGTGTCACACTTCTATGACACATGACATTAAGCGCGTTAAATCAAAAGGGATTATGTCCTGGTTACACAACCTAACCATAATACAATAACATTAAAGAGATGATATTCTCTTTACATATATATATATATATATATATATATATATATATATATATATATATATATATATATATATATATATATATATATATATATATATATATATTTTTTTTTTTTATTGCGTAGGACAGCAGACAGGCTGACAGCCCGCTTAGAATTTAGCAGTTACCATCGCCTATAGGTGTTTGCAACGCCAGTGGCATCGCGAACACGCTGCTGTCCCATTAGGGTACTTGAACTTGGGTCACTAATGCCGGAACACAACACAAGGTTATTATGGCGGCATACTTAAGACCAAAGGTGGTCGCCATCCAGACGGGCTTGAGGCCCTACCACGTAACTAGGGTGGGTTGTTTAGTCGCCTTTTACGACAGGCCGACCCCGGCCGCAGAGGTTAGTATTCTTTCTCCGCCCCTGCACGGATAAATATAAATATATATATATATATATATATATATATATATATATATATATATATATATATATATATATATATATATATATATATATATATATATATATATATATATATATATATATATATATATATATATATATATATATATATATATATATATGCAAACACCCATAGGCGATGGTAACTGCTAAATTCTAAGCGGGCCGTCAGCCTGTCTGCTGTCCTACAGCAATAAAAAATATTATTACTAACAAATTGAAATTGGTTACAGAATGTCTCCAATATTTAGAAGAATTGCCATATAGTTGTAAAAACTCGGAACCAGCCTTGGATTATGACTTCGATCGTCCGATCAATTTGCCAGATGATAACACCACTAACTGCAAACGTCTCTTTGGATTCGGCAGCTGGTCTGGCGTGGATGGTGTTGATGCTGGGCGGGGCGAATTTCCACATATGGTAAGTGAGACTGCAATAGTTGTCGAATGTGAATTATACACAGACCCCGTAAAAGTCAGCGACCTGGCACTCGGATGTTGTTTTGTCAAGAAGAAACCAATAAAAGTGTCGCTTAAGGATATATTAGATGATTGACAACGAAATTTCATGCCCTACTTTCAATGTGAAATGAGAAAAATAATTTAAATAAAAAGGATGACAGATTTTTTCCCAAAAAGGGGTTAACGTCAGGCAGGCAGCCGGTTACAAAAACTAAGCAACAACTATGACAACATGTAACATGTTGTGCCGACCATGTAATGTGGCCTATGGGCAGGAGGAAGAAGGTGCGTGAGACTCCAATAATCCCTGCTAGAGTTTCAACGAAAGCCATGCGCCACGGAGGTAGGATCCAAGATGTCTTTAGCCAATCTTGACCTGATCCTTCCTAGAACAATACTTACTGTTCGATCCTTGTATAAAGTGTAGTTGAGATTTCGCCTCCTGATTTTGTTAACTACCGTCACTCTCGTAAGGTGAACGGCAAGAGCAAGCGTGAGACGAGGGTAGTATCGCATGAATCTGTGTAACGCTTTATCTGTGCAGGGGCGGAGAAAGAATACTAACCTCTGTGGCCGGGGTCGGCCTGTCGTAAAAGGCGACAAAACAACCCACCCTAGCTACGTGGTAGGGCCTCAAGCCCGTCTGGATGGCGACCACCTTTGGTCTTAAGTATGCCGCCATAATAACCTTGTGTTGTGTTCCGGCATTAGTGACCCAAGTTCCTGTACCCTTATGGGACAGCAGCGTGTTCGCGATGCCACTGGCGTTGCATACACCTATAGGCGACGGTAACTGCTAAATCCTAAGCGGGCCGTCAGCCTGTCTGCTGTTCTACAGCAATAAAAAAAAAAAAAAAAAAAAAAACGCGCGGGACGTATCGACATTCGACCTCCCTGAAGACCATACTCTGCGCCGTGCGCAATTGACTTCAGTTACTCCAAAGCTCATTGGATGTACCACAATATTATGTATTCAGTGTCTAGTTTTGTGACATTTAGCTGGTGCCGTGTAACAATTCGTCTGCGAGTGGATCTGAACCGAACCGGAAAGGGGTGGAATCAAGGTCATTGTGAGTTTCACTGCCCACTGCAAGGTGAACTCATCATCCTCATTCTTCTTGATATGCTTTCCAGGCTCTCCTTGGATATGGT